>JAOSBM010000204.1:29798467-29834745 GCA_027568955.1 Erythroxylum tenue
TATTATAAAATAAAATATAGTTAAAATTAATAAAAGTGCTTTTTATTTTTATGTTGCCAAACAGTCTATTGTATGAAGCTCTTTTAAAAAAGTTGTTTTTTTAATTGACAGTCAAACAGTCAACTGGCTTTTAAAAAAAGTTCTTTTCAAAAAAGCTCTACTGACAAAAGCTCTACTGATAAAAGCTCTATTGACAAAAGCTCAACCAAACGGGCCCTAAATCTTACTTAAGATTTTAAACTTGTCTAATAAAAGATTGTAGCTCATCTTCTGATTAAGTTGTTCTGCTATACTTTTTATTCAATGCCCTTTAAAATAAATTTTGCAATTTCCCTTGTTTATTTTTAAGGTTCTAGGATTCCTTTTTCAAAAAAAGGTTTTTGAATTTGAGATTGCTCACGTTTTGGTAGTGGTTTTGCTGTGGATAGAATGAATAATTCCTTTAAATTATTTTTGTTTTGTCCTTTACCAATTGTCTCTTCCCTTCTGCCCTCTGTTAGTAGTTCATTTTGTCCAAAAGTTTGTTTTTCAATTACTCTGCAACAAGAACCCGATTAAGTTTAATATCTGTTCTCTTACTTGCAGATCCTATTCCGACATCTACAGGAGAAGCTCATCTTTACTGAGGTACATGTGTAGTAGATATGATTCTTATTGAGTTGTTCCACATCAGGCCTCTAAAGTTGTGCTTTAATTGGTGTATGAAGTTAATTTTTGATCCAATCTTCTGATATATCTTGCTGCAATGTGCTTGTTCGACAAGAGTCTTTCTGTAAATTTTCTTGTTACCTGTTTCAGTCAAAGCTCAAGGAATCGCAATATCAATTGATACCTTGGCGGTCTGATCTGAACCACTCAAATTTGGCTCCACAGTCACCTCCTTCTTCTATTGGTGTTGTCTTGGCAAATCCAGTGAGTACTTGATATTATGTAAGATTTTCTAGTTATACACATATAAGCATGCACTTTTTGTAATTCTATTGAGTTTAGTTTCAGGAGAAGAATGGGCTTGAATTGGTTCCACAGATGACATATTCCCAAGGAAAGATACCAATGGCTTCTTCAGATGCTCAGTCAGGGACAACTTGGGATGTAAGGGGTCACCATCAGAGTGGTTTTAGTGGTGCTGGTGCAAAAAATTTGGAACCTGATGACGTAGGGAGGTTTTCACCTCTTGCAAGCAGGTGAGCCTGGTCAAATGGAGACCGCTATTGTGAACTCATTGTACAAATAACAATCTTCTCCATTTGTTGGTGGGTTTCTGTTCTTATGTTGATTGGTCATATATGCATGGATTGTGCAATTAATATGTATTGATTTAAGTGAAGAATTAATTTCAATGAAATTATAGTGTCTTAGATACAATGAACAGAACTTTTTTGTATTTGAATAAGTCCCCAACTTTGGTATCCCATGACTTCACCATGCTTTGATTCAAGAATACTTGCTATCCTATAGCGTTTGGAAGATAAATGTAGTGAACAATCTTATGCATGAAATATTAGAGAGAGATGACAATTTGCTTTAGTTTTGTGCCTTAGAAGTTATTATAAACTCGAACCCTCTTCAAGAATGTGATGATTTTTAATGTAGATGCTGTTGTGAAATGAATTTATCTCGTGATCCTTCATTGATTTGTTTTCGTTTTGTGATGTATTTGAATGATAAGCTGGATAATGATAATAAAATGACTGCGTGAATCATTCAATTGATAAGTGATTGACTGTGCAAGTTTCCTTTTTAGATCTTTATTTATATCTCTTGGACACTGCATTGTAATTCTCGCTTATTCGAATAAAAAGTTCCTTCCATGCTTTCACGTTTGAGTTGATGGTGCCATGATTAGTATTTTATTGTTTTATTGCAAAACACAATGGAAACTTACTAACATATGGTTTATGCTTGTCTTATGGTAAATGAACATTAAGGGAGCTTAAGAAAACATACCCAACTAAGTTAGAATGTGTGTCTTGATATAGTGCATTGGCTACTTATCAGGAATCCTGCAGTGCATGAGGTAAATACAGTTGCTAGGGGTGATGCTCATGCAATGCGATATGTTGAAGGGACTACAGGCAAACAAGTCATATTTCGTGAGCCTGTCAGCAATAGTGAGATGGATGATCCTGAAGCAGAAGGAAATCATGAGAGAGAAATGCCAAACAATTGGGGAACAGGCACTGCTCCGTACTCAGCAGCTGTTGATGATCGTACCTCGTCTTATTCACCTTATTTACCTTCGGTTTTGGAAGAACCTTCTTCATCTTTTTCGGAGGGTGAGACTTATTGTCTTTGAAAATTAAATTTGATTGATTTTCCTGCAACTGAAACTAATGCTGACTATCTAAGTGGATATATTGTCACATGTAGCTGCAGATGAGGATCCATTGCCAGCTATAGAGGGCCTCCAGATTTCAGGTGAAGCATTTCCAGGAAGAGTACTTCAGGCATCCGGATACTCTATCAATGGAACAACCAGTTGTAATTTTGAGGTGTAATTTTGTTGTCACTTACTAGTGTCTCACTCTTTGGTGCTTTGTGATCCAATTTTCTTGGGTTGCAATCACTTATAAAATCTAGTAACATTTCCGTTTACGAGTTTCTGTTGCTCAAATTAAATCGTTTTGTTTTTATATTTTCAGTGGGTACGTCACTTAGAAGATGGATCTGTTAACTACATCGATGGTACTTCTCTCCTTGATGTTTTTCCTTTATTTTGTCCCCTTTTTGGCTTTTCCCTTCTCCATTTCCTTAAACCTGATTCTCATAGAGTTTGTATTGTAGGAGCAAAACAACCAAACTATCTTGTCACCGCAGATGACGTCGATTACATCCTTGCTATAGAGGTCCAGCCCCTGGATGACAGGAAGAGAAAGGTGTTAAATCTATATTATAATTGAGTGCAATAAACAGTCCTGTGCTTAGAAGTTCCCTACTATTATGCATCTCTTGATGCTCACTTTGTTTCTACTTCTGGCATTTGGATTTTTAGATTGCTAGCTAATAATTTAGAAAGCTTTGAGTTTAATCGAGATAATAGAGCTATTGCAAGACTAGCACACACAAATATGCATGTATGGGTAGCAGCTTCCCTTCTCCCTGCAAAATAAGATTGGAAAATGCCTAAGAAATAAAGCCATATGGTCCAGGCAGAACAAGGCTGGTTTGATTGTTAATCCTTTTTTTGGTTTCGATTGGACATTAAGCTCTTAAAGGGTAGCACGTTAGACCAAGCCACCGCATGCTCATGGGCATGTTGTTTAGATTATCCTAGAGGATCCTCTTTCCTTTTGACTTATGTGAGGCTCATAGCTTTGACAGATGATACAAAGGTCACCTTGGGATTTGAACTTTTATCAAAGTTGATCGTTAACACCCTTTGCTCGGCATTCTCATTTAGGTCCTCTTAAACAAAACTTCAGCCTTCAACGACCCTCGCAGTGTTTACCTCACACACTCGAAGAAACAAAGCTACGGAAGCAATAAGAAAATAAAGGCAACAAGGAAACAAGAGAGATACGGTAAAACCAACCTTTATATTACTTTCCCTCAAAATAATACAAGGAATACTCTCTCTGATTGAATGAGGAGAGCAAAGCTCGAAAGAGCTATATATAGGCACTCTAACTTAGAAGCTAAGTTACATTTAGAATCCTACTTAAACTGAACTGCGTAAGATCGTATTAAGTTCACGTCCATCTCTATTAGATTACATCATGTGGACCAATTGGATGACATCCTGATGCAGGAGCAATTAGTTTAGTTTTCCTAGTTAATATTGGATTCTTACTATTTAGTATTTCTTAAGTTATTTGGATTCCTAGTTATCATAGGATTAGCATATTACTTTTTAATTAGTATTTCCTTTTCCTATTAGGAGTTGGATTAGGTCCTATACTAGTATAAATAGGCTGCCTATGCTTGATTTTTAGATATGTCTTTTATCTATCAAATAATTTTATGCTTTTAGAGGTTTTTCTACAAACCCTAAGTCCTATTTTCAAGTTCCAGCTACAGTCTACTTCAATTATAGCCTATTCTATTCTACTTATCTTTGTTTTTCCTTCCCACACTACGTCACATCCTCATCCAAATAGGACTCTAATTGATAAGATAGAATCTACAAGATAGCAGAAAGATAGAGTTTATGATGTAAATAAGAAACTAGCATCCTTATCCTTGAAGATCTCCACTATCTTCAGATGTTGAGTCTCATTGCAACTCTAACTCTTAGTTGTCGCTACATTATCTAAGATTTCCCCATAATCTCTATCCACTGATGATGCATTGTGATCTTGTCGAAGCCTATATAGTACACTGACCTGATCCAATGTTTCCCACAACAAGTCCGCTAGTCGTGGTCTATTCATCCGAGCATGGGTCAAGTACTTAGTCCATCAAGTCTTTAGCCTAGGTCGAGTCAATCTCCACAAGGTTCGAGAGTCTATCAAAATTAGTGCCAAGTCCGATTCCACTCGCTCATGTTTGTCTTAGTGTTTTCACATGCCTCCCTTATGCGTGTAATCCAGCTAACCTTCCTCCTAAGACACATGGTGAAGGTCGTTGAGAAGTGCTCCGAAGTTTAAGGGTCTAACAATAGACATGCTGATAGACTAGGAAGATAGTGTAGGAGCCTTAGATTTTTCCACTTTTTTATGGTTTTGTTATCATTAAACAAACAATTGAATTTTACTCTGTGTCATACGTGTTAAATTTCAGAACAATTAGTTGTTCGTATGTATCTATAGTAGTAGCACTCTATCCTTAAAATTGCTTGCTGAGTTACTGAGAGAAAAGTTGATAAATTGTAATTTGAAATTGAGCATGCATAATCTCATGTTAATTTATTGTTGACCTCAGTACATGAAAGATGATTGATACGCTATTCTAACGTATAAATTGTATAGATCTACTCATGTGACTGGATCCCTTCCCCTACATACATGTATTCATAGATAAGAGCCTGATATTCATTTATGAGCTGCATTTGCAGAGCATTTTCTTCTTGTGTGATAACATTCACCAACACACAAAATTTGGTGGTCACACTTTACCCACTGTAGTTTTTTATTCAAATACAGTGGTAAATTTTTGTTTTTCAGTTATAATTTATGCTCATAGAAACGTTACTAAGTGAAGAATGTCATTATAGATATATTCCTCATTTGTGTTAAGCAGTTCTATGTGATAACCTGTCTTTTCTCCAATCTTATCTGAAATATGTCCAGGGGGAACTTGTGAAGGTTTTTGCAAACGAGCACAGAAAGATCTCATGTGGTTAGTGTAATGCACCTTGTTTGGACTTCTGATCTTGTTTTATCTGTAATTCATAAATTAAGATATGCTATTATAAATGTCAACAAACTTATTAAAGAATCAATTTATCATGAAACTGTTGCTCCTGTAGTTTGTTTGATTTTTTTGGACCTTGCGAATCAGCTTCAGAATCCTTCTCCTTTTATATCTTTTCAATGATTTTGATTTCCTTGTGGACTAAGTTTGGGTCACAGAATCCTGATCAGCCTGATGTGATCAGCAGAGTCCAATTGTAATAGTAATATCTTATTTTTGTCCTTTATGACTTTTCCTACATTTGACATTGATCTTGGTAACTCCAAGCTGCATCCTTATTGGACAGTAGCTTGAGTTGCTTTAATATTAAATAAAATTTTTATCATGTATAGTTGCTGACACCTTTAGTTTTTGTCTGATTCTTCACAATCGTCTTCTCTTCTTACTCGATGTCATCACTTGTTCACTTCTGCGATAAACATTGTAATTGATAATCCTTTCTTGCATATAGATCCTGAAATGCAGAACCACATCGAGAGGACTCTTTATAGTGGCCATGCTTCATATAAAGTGTCTTTGTCGGTAAGACTTGCTGAGAAAGGAACCTGAAATTAAACGACCAGATTCTTACTGTAGGCCCTGTAAAATATATTTTTCCTTTTCAGACTGGATATCTTGGTATATGGGAAGCAGCTACACTGGCTATCAAGAGAGAAGGTTTCAGTATCAAGTGTAGTGGAACGAGTGGTCTTGTTGTGACAGAGAAGTTTTCGCCAACCATAAGTGTAAGCTCACTAGCTTTTTTTCTTTGATATCCTAATGAGCAGGACTAGGCAAACTCATATGTGTGGATGTCAGATGATTATGTCTTAGTTTTTCCTTGTGTTGCACTAATGCATTCTTCTGCAGGTATCAATTCCACCTGGACAACCTAATGAGTTCATAATAGCTATCTCTAGTGATGACGTGCATCTTTTACGAACAGAGAACAAATCGAATGTTACTTGGTGAGAATAACGATTCACGTAGATGTATTTGAGTTTGTGGTGTAATTTATGAGTATGTCTGGATAGGGAATTACACAGCAAACTAAAACATGCCATGTTTTTTCCCTTGTTTGCACGAGTATCTGCAATTAGCATAATTTGTAACCTAGGAGAAATGGGGTTTGAAGTCAATTTTCTTTGCTGTGTCATTAATCTGTTGGGAACCTTCAGGCTTGGCTGAAGATTGAAACACGTGACCTTTTTTTTTAAATAGATATCTTTGCATTTCAAAAGAAGATTTTGTATTAAGGCTTCTCAGGTTGAAGAATGTTAGATCCTAATTCACATTGTTAACAATTATCATGAAACTTTTACTACTGTTGTTTGCTTTGTTTGTACTCTTCCTATGGTTGCATTCTGATATTCATTGTACAAAGAAGACCCAGAATTGTTGCAGTGATGAATCCTTTTAGTAAAAGAATTTACAAAAGCATCTATAATACTTAGCATTTGGCGCTTGCTTTGCAAGTTGATCTCAGTACTGAGGTGTATGATTTTGAGCAGTTTTCAAGAAAAAAGACTGTAGAGGCTTTCTAGAGATAGCAATGGGAATAGATGCTTATGTACCATTTTTGACAAACAATGATGGCAATTGGAATCAACTTAAAATTTTCTAGTTTTATGTAGAGTTGTACTAATACTCAAATTTATGCAACCAGCTTAGCAACGTGCAACTCTTTTCCGTTTACTGAGGGGCTTAAAATTTTCTGCTAGTAAATTTATTCAAGAGAACTTATGCTTGAATATTCCTAGAATTTTGGTTTTTTTGTTTTACACTTGTCTAAGCTTATTGATTCTTTTGTAGTTGTGGCGTGATTTCCAGTTGGAACTTAACTTTCTATGCACACAACCTCTATTTTCTGCTTGTTTTCAATCCTCTATAGATGATGTATACATATTCCATGTCAATAATTCCTAATCTGCAGTAATATTTGGCATTTAAACCAGAATTTTGCATGCTTTAATGCGAAGAACTAAGTGTTCTCACGCGTGCATTCTTTAATAAACATTCATGTATTTTGTTCTCTATCATGCTGCTTTGCTAACCATAGAAGTGGAAACTTTCCATTTCCTATCGATCCTAACCCTGTTCCTTTTTTGGTGCTACTTAATAAATATTGGCTTTTGGTTCCATCTTATTGCAGTTCAAGGGACACAATTGTGCTTACAATGAGATTGTTTCTTATACGGGTAAAGTTCTTATGCAGTCTCACACTATATGTCGCTATGCAGATTTGTACTTTTTGCCGTATTGATGTGGATCTATGATTTATGGTTTGTAGCTTTTGACCCCTTTCCATGGTTCAGTCCAGTAATCCGTATGGAGCTCTTAAGCTTTTTGAGTCTTAAATAAATACTCTACCTGTAGGCAGCCTTGTCTGCACACAATCTAGCTTCTGGAACATACAATGTGAGAACAAAGTGAGCAAGTAATATAATCAATCATATAGGGTATCCATGAGTACATGATTTAACGCCTTCATTGTCACTCAAACTGGTACGGAATAGAAACCCCTCTAGGAAGACAGCTATTGTAGTTTGTTAGACAGGATTGATATTCATAGCCTTTCCAATTCTCTTAAAAGCCTTATTGCTCCTTGGATAGGACCCTGATGCTCTCATAGTCTATGCTTTCAGTTACTCGATTTTGACATGAATGCGGGCTGTCTTTGAATTTGATCCAGCAGAATCCTTTTTGCCCCTTGTAGCCTCCCAAACCGCTGATGAAGAAATCCTGTAGGAAAACTTATAGATCCCACAGCACACTTATATGCAAAAAATTTATGTTACTTATAAACATTTCATTTATGATTCAGTTTCAGCCAAAATTGTTAATAAAGTAACTTTAGAAGATACCTTTCAAGACAACACACGATGAAGGGTCGATAAAGTTCTACTAAAATATTCCGATAAAATTAGCGCAGAAGTCTTATTCTTTTCCACCATTGCAGGCAAACGAAAGAAGAAAAGGAAAGAGGCGGGGTCTGTTCTTCAACAAATGATAGACAGGAAGGTTTTCCTCTGGGGGAGCAGCATAATACTTTGTTGATTTCAGGTTCAAATGTTGCTTTCCGAAGTTTCTCGTGATAGCTTGTAACATCCTAACAAAAATCAGCATCTGTTGTATTTGCAGTATAAGTTCTCTCTCAATTCTCCTATCATTTTTGGCCTCATTGTTACCTCATCTTTCTACACCGAGCTTGGTGTTTCATAGGAAAATGAAAACGGTATTGAAAGGAAAGAAGACATAAGTAGAGACAGTTGTAGTAAAGAAAAGGGAAGAAGACGAACGAATGTATAAAGGTTGGTTTCTGTAGATTTTTGACATTCTTATGTTCACACTGATTAGACCTGGAGTTTCTGTAGAGCATTTATGAAGCTTTTTGGTTGAACATAACGTATGATTTTAATAAATATTGGTGGAGTGAATGGATTGGAAGCCATTGTTTTTTGTTTCATTTCCGTTTTCCTTCAATTGTAGAATGGAATGGAAAACGTCAGCTAACGCTTCCAGTTCCAGGTTTGAAAATAAAAAAGGTCCAAGTTCAATCTAAAGTTTGATCAATTCAAGCTGTTAGGGCAAATTGTAAGTCTTAATTATGTAATTCGAATTTGATTATTTAATGAATCATTAAGTGATGAGTTGAATTTAATTTGGGTAGATTTTTTATTTTTATATTCCTTTAGTCTATCATTTGACCGCTCCATTCATTCATTTAATTGTTGAGTTTGATAGAGCTGAAATTATTAATTTTACGTTGATTTACATAAATTAATTTTATAAACTAGTAATTTAATTAAAAATATAATTTTAGTACATATAACAATTTATAAATTATATATTACAAATTACGTATAACAAGATGACATGGCACTCAAGGGGTGTGACTCGATGGTTGAGAGCGGAGCTTAGCTTCGGTTAGGTCCCAGGTTCGATTTTATGTTAGTCCCTCTTGTAAGAGTCTGAGACAGTCATGGTTTTACTTGTAGGTGGAGAACTAGTTACACCCTCGATGATGAGATACGTCTGCTTGACTCACCTGTAGGGTGGTGTGTCAGTTGGACATTCGAAGAGGTGTGCCTGCTTGGCCCGCTTGCGGAGGTTCCTCAAATCAAAAAAAAAAGATGGCATGGGTGAAATTATATATGCGAAGTTTTACCTTTAGGATGATCGAGTTAGTTGAGTGAGGGGTATAAAATTAAAAAGGATTTATGTTCGAATTTTTTTATCTACGTTTTTTTTGTCATGCATGACGTGTTTAATATAGAGTATCTTATTAACATAATTTACAGATTATTGTGTCAATTCAAAGATTTACTTAGAACCGTTTAAAAGATAACTATTCCTGATTCTTCCGTTAAAAAAAAAGATGACACGTAGGACTGGGTCTTAAAAAAGAGTATTTAGTTGTCAATTGATTAACGGGTAGTGGGCAGCTTTTTCTTTTTCTTTTTCTGTAACCGTAATTCAACCATCCGAACAGTAACCTGACACGGAAGAAGCGAAGCAGATAGCGTCGCCATCTAACTTTCTACGTACTTATCCTCCTCCCAAGTGTCAGGTTCAGGTAAGGCCGACCATTTCATGAAATTGATTTTCCTATTTTTAATTTTTTTACATATTCTTTTGTTATTCGTATTCTATTTTTCACATAAAATGGTTAAGTTGTATTTACTTCACTCAAAATTTATGATTTTACACTATATAAAAAATATTTAAATGGTAGAAAAGTCTAAAATAATGTACTGATGAGATAATAAATCCCAACAAACTTTCCTCACATGGGAACGGCACACCAAACGAATCTTATAGGAAATTAATTATATTACTCCATGTTTTGCACGTTCCTTGGATTTTTGCAAACCTTCATGAGATTCTTTTTCCATACTTCTTTGATCTTTTTAAGTTGTTCTTTCGGATCGGTTGCTCAAGATCTTTAGCCTCTACTCGAATCTAATGAAAAATAGAATCACTTATCATAGACTCGTTGAAAGTGATTATGATCTAGTTCATGACTTAGAAGTAGAAGGCGCTTTAATGAGATCTTCACGGACAGAAAAATATTACAGTTAGTTTGATAATGACCGAGTGATATTGCTTCTTCAGCCTGAATCAAGGAGTCCCTTACATATGATACAAAATGGATCTAATTTATCAAACAAGAAAATCTCTTCTTTTTTTAATTATATAATAACAACAATATTCAATATAAATATCGTTAATATGTGAGATTTGGAGAGGTCAAATAATATGTAGTCCTATTCTTAACTAAATGAAACTGTTTAAAAACGACCTATGTAAAAAAGAAGAAAGCGATAAAGAGAGAGAGAGATCATTTCTTTTATTATACCTTTTAAAATAAATTAATTACTACCATTTTTACATAAAATTTTTATTTTTATAATATTATTTAATTATTAGGTAATCCCCTTTATTTTCATTAGTTTTATTGTATTAACTTTAAAATTATAATTATAATTAAAATAAATAAACTCTTTTAAAAAAATAAATATCATTTTTACCTAAAATTTTTATTTTTAAAATTTGTTATAATATTATCTAACTATTACGTTATCTTTTTTATTTGCATTAATTTTTAATGTATTTGTTACATTAAAGTTAATTATTATTATTGTATAATTATAATTATAAATAAAATAAATAATATGTTATGAAATAATTTATATGATAATTAAATAATATTATAAAATAAATATTAATTAATATTGTTTAATTGAACAAACTCTATTTTTAATTTTTTATAATAAAAAGAAAACAAATGGAAAAAGTAAGGTTGGCCGTTGACCAGTTGAAGAGGTTGAGATAAGCGAGAACTCTGTGAGTTTGCTCGTGTTCGGTCTGTCCGAATGACTAAATAATAGAGAAGAAAACAATATCAATAATACAGCAGAAAAGACAAGAGCTTTGAAGCAGAGGACAGATCAGGAGAAAGAGAGAGCGAGAGAGAGCTGATGATGGGTATGTTTGGAGAGAACGTGAATGAGAGTAGAATGAAAAAAGGTAATGCTATGAACAACAATAATAACAACAACTTGTGTGAAGATGAGGAGATTGAAGTTGGGATTGGGAAGATGGAGATGGACGATAACAGAGAACCCCTTTTGGTGAAAAGGGTCAACACCACTTCCCAGATAGCCATTGTTGGCTCCAACACTTGTCCCATTGAAAGCCTTGATTATGAGTACTTCTCCTTGTCCACTTCTTCATCCTATTCAGCTTTTCAAGATTTCTTCTTCTTTTACTGGTTTTTTTGTTCTAATCTTCTTGTTGCTTTGTGTTCTGCTGTAGGATTCTAGAGAATGAGCTTTTCAAGCAGGACTGGAGATCAAGGAAGAAAATTCAGATTTTTCAGTATGTTGTTCTGAAATGGGCATTTGCCCTTCTTATAGGACTAGGAACTGGAGTTGTAGGCTTCTTTAGTAACATTGCAGTTGAGAATATTGCTGGTTACAAGTTACTGCTCACAACTTATCTCTTGAACAAGGATAGGTAAGGTCTTCCTCCCTTTTCCAACAAATTCTGTATGCCTAATTTCTTGTGCATGTAGGATTCTTTCTTGATCTGCTTGATATGATTCACTCTTTCATTGTAGGATTATTTAATACTTGTTTAAATGAAGGAAAACTTGCTTCACAAAAGAAATCTAAAAAGTATCCTTTATCGAGTATAATATACCTTTTACCCTTCCCTTTTCCTTTCTTCCAGAACCTGGAGGAAAGGATGACACGGGATAGGAACATCTGCTGAAATGAACAAAGCACATACTAATATACAGAAACGAAAACTGTAATGCGAAAAAAGCACATCAATCCTCATTTATAGTTAAATAACTTCACCTAATTAATGAATCTTTTTATATATAATCAAGTTGATTGCTTGTTTCCGCTAGGACTTGAACCTTGGTGGTAGAGGACGTTTTTAGTCTTTTCTACCATTGAAAAGGTTATGTAGTACTTGCTTACTTGATATTGTGACTTGACAATCAAATAGTTCCAGTGCAGATATTACTTGGCTTTTGCAGCATATCTTGCTTTCAACTTGACCTTGGCAACTGCTGCTGGGTCTCTATGTGCTTTCATTGCTCCAGCAGCAGCAGGTTCTGGCATTCCTGAGGTGAAAGCCTATTTGAATGGTATTGATGCTCATTCGATTCTCGCTCCAAGTACTCTCTTTGTGAAGGTAAATTGCATTTTCACTTCAAGGAGCCATCATGTCCTGCACCCACATAGACAATGACTCGTCTACCTTTGCAAAATATAAAGCAGAACAAATCAAAAGTGCTAATTCTTTCTGATTCCAGATGTATATCTAGTGTAGCATGTGGATATGTCATTTTGTTCTATAAGCTTAACGATTCACACTCTCATCATACCAAACTTGGCTACAGCAATTCTATAAATGCCTTCAGTTCATTATTTTATAAATTTATGCTTGTAGTTGATATCATGGACTATTATGGTTATCAAAATTCAACAACTTAGTTAAACAATGTTTTTGATGCTGGCATGCTTGACTTAGAGATGGGCACAGCTCTTAGAATACTGAGACTTCTTGCTAAAACAATTGTTGTAGCTCTTTGGATTTTGCAACTGATTTTCAGACAGAAAGGTGCAAAAAATTCGTATGTTACTATTCAAAGGGACACAGTATAACTGACATTCATTATGCTTTAATTATGATGCTGATAAATTTTGTTCTTGCCAGTCTGAATCTACTCTGATATGTATGTGCTTACTCGTTTACCACAAATCAACTTAGATTTGTGTTGATCTTTCAGTGCATATTCTGTTGTCTGCTAAAGTTGGATCTGTTTTCTTGAGAAATGCTATTGAAATTTGTTTCATTTTATTACTCACTTTTAAGGTGTTTATGAATCTGAAGTTGGCGAATAAAATCTGCTATGTGTTTCCTTCTTTTATTTATGTTGTCAACGGAATTATGCATGACATTATTTGAATGACAGATTTTTGGTTCTGTTCTTGGGGTTTCTGCTGGATTTGTTGTCGGCAAAGAGGGGCCAATGGTTCATACAGGTGCATGCATAGCCTCTTTGTTAGGGCAAGGTGGTTCCCGAAAGTATCATTTAACATGCAAATGGCTAAGATTCTTCAAGAATGATCGTGACAGACGAGATTTGATTACTTGTGGGGCTGCTGCTGGTGTAGCTGCAGCTTTTCGTGCTCCAGTTGGTGGTGTTCTCTTTGCTCTTGAAGAAGCAGCTTCATGGTACGAATCACCTTCCCCCTAATGGCCAAAAATGCATCTGTTTCTAACTCTCCGCATTCTTTTACGAATGTCTTGTGTGTTTGCATTACTTCCCAATGATTGAGAAATTCTGATAGGTTTCCAAACATCGATTCTTAATGAAAGTGAACTGCCAAACAAAGAAAACAAAAGGCGAGATCACTCACTAATTCTTGTTTTCTTGAAACTGCCTATGGAGTTGGGCCTAGTGACTAATCATAAGAAAGTCTTTCTTTGAATAATTCTTGTTGCTTATGGATGACACTGTTACAATATCAATTTTGGTTTTGCCTTTTGTTATGTCCTAGGTGGCGTAGTGCTCTTCTTTGGAGAACTTTCTTCACAACAGCAATAGTTGCTATGGTTTTGAGAGCTTCTATAGTATTTTGCTCTTCTGGAAGATGTGGATTATTCGGAGAAGGAGGGCTGATCATGTATGATGTCAGTTCCGCAAAGGTGACATATAGTGGCGCAGATGTATTGGCAGTGATACTCTTAGGAATTATCGGCGGCATCTTTGGAAGCCTTTATAACTATCTTGTAGACAAAGTCCTCCGAACTTATAGCATCATCAATGAGTATGTTCTCCAATTTCCTGTTAATACATATTTTTTTGTTGCTGCTACTGATATGAATATTGCTAAGATAATAGTCGCTGTATAGTAGTAAGCAACAAGTTGCAATGAAGAGCTTCTTTCTTTTTCATATTCTATATGATTTTTACCCGGATCACATGCCAGCAAGACGATCACATGCCACCGAGACATCTGAACTGATTCTTGTTGAGTTCTGTTTTTACCTTTCTCTTCTGACACCAAAAACGGTTCCTGTACTGTGGCTGCAGAAAAGGTGCCGGTTTCAAAGTATTGCTTGTTGCTATCATTGCAGTGTTGACATCATTGTGTGCTTATGGCCTGCCATGGGCCACCAAGTGCATCCCCTGCCCTACAAATATATCAGTAGCTTGCCCTAGCACTGAAGAATCTGGAAACTTCAAAAGCTTTCAGTGCCCATCAGGTTACTACAATGACCTAGCCTCCCTTTTCCTGAACACGAACGATGATGGTATACGCAACCTATTGAGCACTAGCACCGAGAATGAATTTAAAATTTCTTCTCTATTGATCTTCTTTGTGGCTGTTTTCTGTCTTGGTGTTATTACTTATGGGATTGCTATTCCATCTGGTCTGTTCATCCCAGTCATACTGGCTGGAGCTTGCTACGGTCGTCTCGTTGGCAGATTGTTTGAATCCATGTCTAAACTCGACACAGGTCTTTTTGCCCTGCTTGGAGCAGCATCTTTTCTTGGAGGCACCATGAGAATGACCGTTTCCCTGTGTATTATACTGCTTGAGCTCACTAATGATCTTTTGCTGCTTCCGCTTGTAATGCTAGTTCTTCTCATCTCCAAAACCGTGGCTGATAATTTCAACAAGGGTGTTTATGACCAAATTGTGGAATTAAAGGGATTGCCTTATATGGAGGCCCATGCAGAGCCTTACATGAGGAATCTGGTTGTCGGGGATGTAGTTCCTGGTCCATTGGTCACTTATTTTGGTGTTGAAAAGGTTGGAAATATAGTGCATGCTTTAACAACTACTGGACACAATGGGTTCCCAGTGATTGATGAGCCTCCTTTCTCGGAAGCACCGGAATTATGCGGGCTTGTACTTAAGTCCCATTTACTTGTTTTACTGAAGGGAAAGGTTTTTTCTAAAGAAAGGGTACGTGCTGGTGAAGAGATATTACGTAGATTTGCAGCATTTGATTTCGCTAAGGCTGGATCGGGGAAGGGTATCAAAATTGAGGATCTAGACTTTAGTGAGGAAGAGATGGAAATGTTTGTAGATCTCCATCCTATTACTAATACATCCCCATATACAGTTGTTGAAACAATGTCACTTGCCAAAGCTGCAATTCTATTTCGACAGCTTGGGCTCAGGCATATGTGTGTCGTGCCAAAGAGTCAGGAGGTATGTAACATGCTCTCCCATCTATTCCTTAATGTGTTAGATTGCAGTAACTTATCTGCATAGGAATACAACCATTTATGTTGTTGAAGCATTCTCTTCTTCTGGTGATTCAGAACTATGAAAATGTTGTTTACAGCCTCAGTGTTCCTCTTATATTATTTTCTTCTCAAGGGGTTTCAGTTGAGGCACTTTATGCTTTGTCATCAATTTGCATGATTAACTTGCATATCTTTTGCCACTGCAGAGGCCTCCGATAGTTGGCATTTTGACTAGACACGACTTCATGCCGGAACACATTTTGGGGCTTTACCCTCATATCAAGCCTCACAAATAGCTCAAGCAATCAATGAAAGTTGATATTTTGATGAGTTATGGCTGTGTTGTGTCTCAGAGTTGGTTTGATATTCTGCAGATGAATAGTTGGTATTAAATATTCTGGAAGTGATTTGTCATTATGATGTGGTGACAACAGAAAGACTAGGCCAAATTCCACTCCCCATTGTTGTTGAGGAGATCCTATTTGATAGACAATTTTGCAGAGGCATTCAAAGACAAAACAATGAGAGTCAATACAGCTTCAAAACTCGTACATAAAGCAAATTATAGAAGTCTTTGTATAATATGATGTCTTGATAGTTAGCTGTGAGCATGTTTTTGAATGTAACAGTCAAATTATGATGATTTATGAGCTTGTGGAATGAACTTGTACATTCATTTTGTTTACTATTTATTTACTCCTCCAGGATGCTGAAACTTAAGAATGGATATCAGAAAATTCTATTAAAGTGGCATTCATCTGCCAAGCTCTCAAACTGTGTATTCTTATTATTTTTGTTCCTTTGATTTGTAACGGTTCAAATGTCGAAACCTGGAACTTGATCTCTATGCTATCTTAATCATTGACCACGTTGCTATAACTATCATATTTTTTGTCTAGTAAGAGCTTATGATCAGATATTATTATAAGAAAAAAAGGCTATCATTTCACGAACACACGCTCAAGGGAAAAACAAATTAGACCAAAGAGCATTATTGATTGTTATCAGCAAGAGGCATTATCATCATCTCATCACCAACAAAACTAGCCTAATGTTCTTGCGAGTTCACAGAATCCATGAACCATTATTGCCTCTGCATCTTCTCCATACTCGTGTGAAAAACTAATGATGGCTGAGCACCAGTTTTGCTCTACAACCGATCCAAGATCATTCAAATCCATCATGTTCAAGTGTTTGAAAACTTACCTTCACTGACCTAAAGCTTACATTAGTCACCCCCCCTCTCTTTTTCTTTGTTTCTTGAGCTGCATATTGGCTTTGGCAATTCTTTGCCTTAAGAAACTCTCTTGTTTCACCATCTTCTTGCTTTGTCCTTTCTAGGCATTTGCTTAAAGAACTTGATGGCCAAACCTCTGGTTGAGAGTCGTATGAACTATAAACGATTGCACAGGCTTTAATGTCACAAATGGTGCTCAATTTCCTGACCTTCTTCTTCATTATACCCTTCTTTCTTTTCTTGAATGTTGCCTTTCTAGCTGGGTCGTTAGTTATGCCAGCAAGCTTCAACTTCTTTCTCAATTATTCATCCATCTTCTTCTTCTTTTTTAATGAATAATTGAGATGTGTTAAGTTTTCTTTACAATGATAAATGATGTTTCTAGTGTACTATTTTGATATTATCTTTTTATGTTCAAGTTGTATTCATAAAGGTTTTTATTCCTAAGCATAACAAAATATGTCCTTTTAATGATTAAGGATTGTGCGGAAAAAACAAAGTTTTTAAAGTTAATACTTTTTCTTTATAGAAGCTATTCTCCAAGTACATGTGCATCAGAAGGTGGAAACTTACTACTGAAACAGCTTGCATAAGCACAACAATATTGCTTCCATTCTCTTATGGCATGTATGAATGACCAACATCTTTAGGCATATATATCAGCTTAGTTTCTAACATCATCCTCATAGTAGGGGCAAAACAGTTATAAGTGAACTTCGTGCCAAAGAAACAAAAGGGTACAACAGAAACCTCAAGACATACAACACCAACTCACCTCAATTGCTTTTAAATCTCATCCTGGCAGATGTTTTCTTTGATGTTTTCAACGACCGAGCACCAGAAGAAACATAAGATCTAAGTCTCTTCAGAATCTTCCTCTCACTCACACGCAACATGAGAGAATGGTATTGTTTACTTTCTTTCATATTGCATCTCTTTAGTGCTTCAATATCATCTTGAGTAGATTTTAAACCGTAGAAGCTTTCCCTCTTGTCTGCAAGCCACAAAAGAGCTCTACATACTTCTTCAGTCAGCAATAAATCTCTACTTATTTCTGAACTTTTGTCCAGTGTAGCACCACATTTTTCCGACAAGATCACACTCATTGATTCTTTATGATGACATGCAGTTGATAATGAGAGATCTAGTTTATGATAAATGTCTTCTTGCAATAACATAATGTGCAACAAACTCAACAACTCAACTTGCGGTTTCCCGTCAAATGAGATCTCAAAGTATTCAACGTTCTGGCTGACACATGCAGAGTAATCCAATCTTCTCCAAAGGGCCAACCTTGCCCTACTATAACGATCTGAGAACAAGGTTGAACTCCACTGTAGTACCAACTCCAGATCAATATTCACAATGTCATATTCATTATCAGGCTCTGTAAACCCGTATCTGTGAAGCAATGCTGCATTTCCCATTGACCCATATGTATTGAAGACCTAAGAAAGAAAATGAGGAAAGAAAGGGATGTCAAACAACATAACCTACATCATAACAACTCCTTGAAGAAAAAGAAAAAAAAACTATGACCTGAAAACCAAAACTCACATACATTACATGCATAACAAATCATTAAAGGAAACAATCTGCTTTGAGTGATTGTTTTAAATGAGTACATATATAGAAGTGCAATAACAGAAACAGATCATAACAAGTTTCCATGAAGGCAATGATACAGATCCACATATGTATGCACTCTGCAATTTGTATTGTGTATCTGATTATGTAGCACTCAATTATAAATTGTGGTTCTGAAGACAGATTAATCACATCACACATTCATAAAGATTTCACCATTATAGAAACATAAATGTACAAACCTCAGCTCCAGCCTTTACATCTTTCACCATTATCATCTCCAAAATCATAGACCGTTCCGAACCACGAGAAGGCTTCTCATAAACACCGCATTCAGTAGGCAAACCATCAAGGTCACTGTCGTCTGTGTTATCAGATTCAGAATGAGAAGAGACAGAGGTAAAATGAACATCTTCAGCTCCTGTCTTGTGGTTAAACCTGTATTGCATTTACAGCATGCCAAATCTCAATGATATATGAAAGGTTACTAATAGACACAATTTTTGTTCTCTATGACAAAGACTTCTCTGTGCTTAGGTGGGAAGTAGATTTGGGGGTGGGGAGGAAGGGTGAACACTAAATGCAATATCCAGAGACGAGTAGTAAAATGAACAACAAAATGAAATCTGACAAAATGAAGCTCTTTTCCTAGCAACAAAACATTTAGAGAGTGAATACTTACAGATCTGCCAAAGGAACCATCCCAAATCCATGATAGTTGTCTATCTCAAAAGCTCGAGAAGCAACAAGACTCTTGGAAGCAAAATATTGCTCAACTCCGAAAAAGGTCGGATTAAGAGGCAATAAATCCAAAAGAGGCAATATGCTCTCTTTCCAATCCTCGTAGATAAGAGCTTTGTCTTCTTTTACTATCTGCCTACAAGTACATAAGATATTTCTCAAAGGGCAGCAGTTCTCAAGCTAAAGCAACTTGGTTGTTAAACCACCTTAGGTTGGAAGGTTTAAATGAGAAGTGTTATCCCAACTACAATTGCTAATCTGTTACATAACGTGTTCTCT
Organism: Erythroxylum tenue; assembly: GCA_027568955.1. Taxonomy (NCBI): domain Eukaryota; kingdom Viridiplantae; phylum Streptophyta; class Magnoliopsida; order Malpighiales; family Erythroxylaceae; genus Erythroxylum; species Erythroxylum tenue. The sequence goes on from JAOSBM010000204.1 coordinate 29,817,928, forward strand.
ACACTCCAAAGCTTGCTCTTACAACACGAATTTTACAAAGAATCAATTTAAATTATGAGATCAGTCATTCGGCCATCAAACTAAAGCATGAAGCTAAACCCGCAGGCAATAGAAAAGCATTTGCATCAGGCAATCTCGGGCTATTTAGGCATGAATGAGCCAGAAAACGAGAACAATAACAAAGAGATCCAACTTGCAGACCCTAGGCTATCATTCAATTGCAGCAACATACAGAAAACAAACACACAACATTGATATTGTGCTTCAACTGAACAGGAATAGTTGGCAATTTTCATGAGATATCAGATAAGCAACTAGTAGCATAACCCTCACTTTGGATGGTTATACTTTATACCTTGTGAAGTTCAGTACCACAAAGAAAGTGATCGACCTCATCAAGAGTCCAAACCAAAGGCAAAGACTCTCTCTCAGGCAAGACCTGAAGATATCCAGCCCAAGGAGACTCCTCACCGAGGCTCTTCTCATACATAATCGCCACAGCCAACCCCAAATAACCATCCAACTCAGCTGTTTCAATCAGTTCACATGCCCCACTGTTCTTTATTGTAAGGCAAGCACTCTTCGGTATACTAGCAACCACCTCACCTTCCTTCAAATCCCTCAATGCTCTCACTGAAATTCCTTCCTCGATACTGTCGACGAACTTCAAAGCCTCACCGCTGTACTCCACGCCTTGAGAGTTCATCCACCGCTTGAATGCCCTCAATCTCCTACTTTTACACCCAACAAGCAAAAATTTGATCTTATATTCCCATTTCAAACTAACATTGCAGACTAAAGATTCCATCTTTTCACATTGTACACAGTAGAAGATACAGACACATAAAGAGAGAGTACCTAGAAGTCATGATCGCGAACTTCGGCCAGCGGTGGCTCTCAGCTCAGTCGTTCAAAATCTTTGTAGGTTTACTCCTATATCCTACAGTTAATGGGACCAAGGAGACCAAGTGGACCAAAGACCCAAGAGCATGAAAATGGTCGCTAAAGTTTATGGCTTTTGTTGGGCCCACGTGAACTTACGCAATAAAGATTCGAACTTTGATGTTTTTGTTCAATAAGAAGAACAAGCACATAAAGCCCAACGAGTATATACGTATCCTTAAGAAGGATGCACACGGACAGAACAACCTTAAAACAGTGTCGCGCGCGGACGTTGAGGTTCAGAGAGCACTACCCCTTCTTCTTCTTGTTCTTCTCTCCTCCTTCTTCTCCTTCTTCTTCTTCTGCTTCTTCTTGTTGACTCGTTTTTTCAAGAAGGGGGATTTGGGGTGATATTTTGTGGTTGCTTAATTGGTTGGTTCTTGTGTGAAATACTGTGGTTTTAACCTCTTGAAGTTATTGGCCCCAAAAAAAAAAAAAAAACCTCTTGAAGTTGATAGTGCCAGCTTTTAGGAGAATTTTGCCAGGTGAGCGTTTGGGAATGGAAGTTCTCCGTTGGAGCCCCAATGTTCAAATGGCAAATACCAGTGCAAGTAATTGTTACTACATTGTGTGATGCATTCTAGATTCTGTTGTGTATTTAATTCTTTTAATCTTCTCAGATACATGTTTGTATTGGTTCTTTGAAATGCTAGTGCTTTGGTTTCTGTTGAAGAATTTTACCGGATTTAACATTTTTTGTTGTTTGGAAGGACTTACATTTTTCTTTCCTTTTGTAATTAAGGGTTTCAAAAATGTAAAACTTAGATTCAATTTCATGGGTTCTCCTATCTTCTTATTTACAGCTCTTGGCATAAGTTAGGGATTCGGACACCATTTATGCATGTATTCTGTTTTTCTTTGGAATTTAATCTCAATTTTTCTACTGCAGGTGGTAATTGGACAAGCTCTTTCATTATGAGAGTATAAAATAAGGATTTTTACTCCATTTCTTGCTGCTTAGCGATTCATTTATGTAACTATAGTTGATAGGATGAGTGGTGCCCCTAAAAGATCACATGAAGAGGTCGGTCATTCCTCTTCTGCCAAATACTCCTATGAAGACGTAGGCTTGAATCCAAAGTTGACATCAACAGTTTCAAATGAGTTACAACCTCACTACGAAATGGGTCCAGATGGTCGGATGGCAAAAATACCTCGCAGTTGTTTTCATGATGCAGATAGAAAATCTCATCTTCTGTCCATGCATCGCATGCCTTCGTCTTCAAATGATTTGCGTTTGGATTCTCATCCAGTTCCTCATGACAACAGGTTGGATCGAAAAGATTCCAAGGAACATAAAGACCATTTTGTTGAAAACCAAGATCCTAGGAGTGAAATGAGAAATCTGCATAGTGAGATGAAGAGGGATTCAGAAGGTACCAAGGGCGAGCAGGATGGAAGGTTTTGGAGTAGAGGTGATGATAGGAAGCAAACAAAATATAATAATGACAGTTATAAAGATCCAAAAACTGCCATTAAGGTGGCAAAAGATACATTTACTTCTTGGAGTGGGCAATTGAATTGGAAAGAACCTAAAGAATATCATAGCGGACTAAGATATTCAGAATCCCCTGCTGAGCATGTAGATCTCCAGCACGTGGCACAGGGTAATTCTGAGCACCCAATTAAAACTGGAAAGGGAGGTGCAAGCATTGAAAAAAGGGATTATATAGAGGCGCATGAAGCAGTCAGTGGAAACAAAGTTGATTTTAAAGGTGAGGATAGATTTATAGACAAGGACAGGAAAAGGAAAGAAGTAAAGCACGGGGAGTGGGGAGAGAGAGACAAAGAAAGAAGTGAGCACAAGAGCAATATGCAGACAGCTTGCATCAATAATGATGGCAAACAATCAGCTCAGGAAGGGAGAGAGACTGAAAGGTGGGAGAGGGAGAGGAAGGATCTATCCAAGGATTGGGAAAACATAAAAGAGGGGGAAAAAGATCAAATGAAGAGAGAATCCTCGACCCAAGTACAAAAGGAAATTTTGCAAAATGAGAGAGAATCTGGAGATGGATCGAAGATAACTGAACAGGAAAGTCCATCTGCAGAGCAGAAAAGACAAAAAGATTTTGATGGCTGGAAACATCTCGATCAAGAAGCTAGAGACAGGAGAAAAGAAAGAGATGATCATCTTGAAAGAGATGGATCTGATAAACGCAATATACTCCATGATAAAGAATTGGATGATGGAGGTGCAGAAGGTGAGAAGCTACAGAGATGGAAAGGGATGTTTTAATATGAAAATTATTCTTACAATTACTAAAGCCTGTTCAATGGATTGCATCCGAGGAAACTTACACTCAATTTGAATTTTTTGTTTCCTTTCTACCATGGTTTTCCTGATTTGAGCTGCCTAAAACATCTTCAATCATGATACTGATTACATAACACATATAAATAAGATTACTTTGTGGTATTCTGTGATTTTTTCTATGATAAAAACTGAGTTGGTGCTTTATTATTAAATTAAGAATGTTTAATGCTTCTTATCCTTTTTTCCAATATCATTACAACTCACAAGTTATACTGTTTACTTTGCATGGGTATTGCATTTTTAAGCTGGTGGTTCTTTGGGTAAATCTGAGGTATCTTCTATTGTTTATAAAGTTGGTGAATGCATGCAAGATCTGATAAAATTGTGGAAGGAGTATGGATCATCTCAATTTGACAACAATGGTGGAATTACTCATAATGGTCCCACTCTTGAAATTCGAATACCAGCTGTACATGTTACAGCTACAAATCGTCAAGTAAGAGCTTGCTGCTTCACAGTGTTGATATGCTTTACTATTTGTATGTGGTCACTGGATTTTTAAGTTTTGTATGTAGTCACACTGATTTTTAGGTTTACAGGTAATGTTGGTGGTAATGAATGTTGTAAAAGGTTTGTATCGAAAATTGAACGTAATGGAGAATTCTGACTTCTGACTTTAAGGATATAAGCATATGCATTAATCTCCATTACCATAGCTGCAATCTTACTGATTTTGAAGCTTCATGTAATGTACAATTACATTTATATAACTTCTTTGTTCCGCTTTCTTTTCTGTTGTCACATTTGAACATCCTTTTCAGTTTTTCCACTGTTCTTGGTGCAGGTAAGAGGTGGTCAGTTATGGGGAACAGATATATACACAGATGACTCTGATCTTGTGGCAGGTAATTTGTTATAATTAGTCTACGTTTCTCTCTCTCTCTCTCTCTCTCTCTCTGTATGGGTGTATGTGTATTTAGAATTGACAAATGGAGGTGCTAACTAATACCAGTATTATGTGTTGTTACAGTTCTCATGCATACAGGTTACTGCCGTCCCACAGCCTCTCCTCCACCACCTGCCATTCAAGAGTTGCGTGCTACCATTAGAATACTGCCTCCGCAAGATAGTAAGCACTTCTATTGAATTTCTATAGAGATCAAAAGAAAGTTTCTTTACTTTTTTCAGAAAAATTTAGGGTCTGCTTGGATTATTTACTTGTGTACGTTTAATACTGATACTTTGAATTTTTTTTTTTTTGGTAATTGCTGATACTTTGAATTGTTTTAGGCTACACTTCTATGCTGAGAAATAATGTACGATCCCGTGCTTGGGGTGCTGGAATTGGTTCTAGTTATCGTGTTGAGCACTGCTGCATTGTTAAGGTAGCAAAATACTACTTCTCTATGTTTCCATTATATTCTGTCTGGAGCAGTCTGATGCTTCTAGTGGTTTATACATTGTTTAAGTTACTTGTTCATGGTGATGATTTGCACTCCTCTGGTTTGCTTTTCATACTCTTGAAAAGTTCTCCAGAACATATATTCTGAAGAATTTTGACAATCTTGCTTGGACTTTAGATTTTTAAACTTCTTTCTGTATTTTATTTGGTCTCAGAAAGGAGGTGGTACTGTTGATGTCGAGCCTTGTCTAACATATACATCAGCAGTGGAACCTACTCTTGCTCCTGTGGCCGTTGAGAAGACAATGACAACACGAGCTGCGGCCTCAGTATGGTCTAAGAATATTTCTTTCAAATTTAGGGACTCATTTTGTCGCTCTAGTTTATAATACAAACACAAGCCAAAAACTTTCTAGTTTAATCTTGAATCTGCTTATTGTTATGCTACATTATTAAAGCATGACGTTAAAATTGAGAGCTGAGAAGTGTGTCGTCATTACATGCTTCTTGCTTTTATGTGAATGAAGATATAAAAGAAAACTGTTGATGTTTCAACTTTTATCTGAGTTCTTTTTACTTTGAAAGTGGCGCATTACTGACAAACTAAATCCTTTTTTATTGATAAAAATCATGCATATTGAAGCTTTTTTTTTTTGTTGAAGAAAGTAACAATGCATATTGAAGCTAATAATATGTATTCACTCAAAATTCTACTTATTATTAAAAGGACATATAATTATTTTATACAAAATAAGAACGGATCTAAACATTGAAAGGCTGGTCAGACTTGGTCAACATTAGACAATTTAGACTAATAGGTTTAGCTTATAGGTGTCATGTATCTCTTAGTAGGTGCAGAACTGTAGTTCTCTCTTTTAAGGCATAACTTTTACATGAACTTGGATGAAGGAGGCAAGCTGGAATCCAGCATTGCACTTGACAGCTCTCAAAATCCACAAAAGACCTGTAAGCCATGGCTTCATCTGAAGTACCCTTAGTTTCTTTCAAGAGAACATAATACAGAATAAAGCATTTATCAATTCTGCATTTGCTCTGTACTAATAGTTAGTGAACATTCCGATATCTTTTGTGGGAATGATAAAATATGTTGAAACAGATATATGTCAATATCTAAGGGCAGTGGATTAAAGATTTGTCTATTATGTGTCAAGTTCATTACATGTTAGTTTTTCTTTGATATGAAATGATCTGTATTTTCTTTGATATGAAATGATCTGTATTGTGTTTACTATACACTTATTTACTTAAATTATGATAAATGGCTATCTAAATGATAACCATTATATGTTTTTGCCTCCTGTTTAGCAATTTACAGGCATGCAGATGCTTAGTAAGTATGATTGTAGGCATTAAATTATTGTCTATCCTTTTATGCAAATTTTCATAAGATCCACTTCCTGTTCCATTTCAGAATGCATTGCGCCAACAAAGATTTGTACGTGAAGTCACAATACAGTACAACTTATGCAATGAGCCATGGTACACTTTACACTAGACGTATACATATTTTGAACTTGGATAGAGCTGTTTTCACTTATTGGTGCATCTCAATTTTCTTGTGCAGGAAGGTATTAAGCAAGTTAACCTGCATCTAGTTTTGTTAATAAAATTGACCGTTTACAATTGAGTTGTTATATTGTTCAAACTTGACCATGCATCCTATGCATAAATGGTAATGTTTGACAGTAGATTCTCTATCCTTTAGACTCCATTTCCAATTGGCTGGCGATCTATATTGATGGAAAAAAGGTGACTGATGTATGTTTTTCAACTGGACAATGCAAAACAACAAAGTTTCCACAGATATGACAAGAGACTTTTCTTATTCAATGTGTTGAAAACCATAAATCTCCCCATTCCCCACCTAAACTGAATTATCTATCCTTGAAAGAGGAGAAGAGCGTTATCAATTCGGTTTTTTCAGATGGATTGGAAGTTGCTAACATCCTCTTTACCTTTTTAACATTGTACAAGAAGTTTTAACAACTCTAAAATCTCTCATTGAAACATATGGATGCCACTGTAGTCAGCGTATCGACTTGTATTATCTTCCCACACTATAGACTCAACAGTTCAGTTGCCTTGGTTTGTGTTCATAGTTCTACATACGTGCTTCCTCTTGAAGACACAAGTTCTTCTCTCAGCATTAAGTATCTCATCTTTTTGGTTTCCACCTTTTATTTGATTCACAATATTTCTCTGTGCAAGTCACATTTGTGTTGATTAACTATCTGCTAATCTTCTTGTACAGAAATTACGGGAATGTTTGATGTGCTTATGAATCCCCATTATTGAAAACTTTTACAGGATAAAGTACAGCATTAGTGTTGTTGCTGACAAGGGTTTGAAAAAACTGCTGTATACTTCTGTGCGTTTGAAGAAGGGTGAAGTGTTGTATTTAGAAACACATTCATGCAGGTAACATGTCAAATTATTTCCTTTCTTTTCCAGTTACTTGCGGCATGATTTGTTCATTTCTCAGTCCCTTTGTCTTTTCTTCTTCTTCTATGTGTTAAACTTTTCCTTATTACCGGAACATTTTGGTCTTAGCTTTGTTATATACTTGCAAGCAAGTTCAGAGGAAGTTCTGTTTTTCATTTCTGTATTGGCATGAATGATGGAACGAAACTCTAGCTTTTACATAAGCTAATTTGTGATTGAATTATGAAAGCTGCTGTGTTTCATAGCGATGGTTATATCGTTAGACAACCTTCCTTCTGGCACAAGTTGGCCAATCTATGCAAAAATGATGCCCCAAATTGTCTCTATATTTTTATATCTGATTGTTCCTTTTTTTCCTTTCCAAACCCCACATCTTAGCAGCGTTGCTAGTAAAATGTTGTTGATGTTGTTGTATAAAAACGTTTTTGACTATTTGGAAGTTTGAGTAGTTAAAACCACAAAGTCCTCTTGGAGAAGTATTTCATGAGTATCTGCTTTCTAACCATTGCTGAAGGTATGAGCTATGCTATACCGGCGAAAAAATGGTAAAGGCGACAAATTATACTTCACTGCGTGAGGAGACTGAGAAGGTCCATAATGATCATCCACATTCCTTAAATGGTGTAAAGAGTGACTCTGATAGCATCCTGATTGACGCATTTCGATGGTCTCATTGTAAGAAACCGTTACCACAGGAAGTCATGCGGTCTGTTGGTATCCCTCTGCCTGTCGAATACGTCGAGGTATTTCTTCTCGTTATTTTGAGCTACTTCCTTGCATGGTTCTAAGCCTAAGTGAATATGCACCCTTAAGGGTGCCTTCTTCTAGTTTCATAATGTATTGCCTAAGAAACTATGGATTCTCGAGTGCTTCAGAAAGGATGTTGGTTAAAAAGATCTTCCTGCTGCTCTGCACGTGAACAGTCGCCAAAAACTTAATGTGATACGAACAAAAGTACAAGCCTTTATACCGAACTGTTGCCTTTTGCCTTGAATCCCATGATTGTTTTGAGTTTTGACTGATCTATCAGGACTTCTTATTTGAACCGCTTTTTTAACTTGTCTACATCCCTATGTAAGGTAACAAGCTGGTTTTTGGAATAGCTATCTTGTTCCTAAGATATATTACTTCTGCAACTGAGAATTTGTTGGAGAGCTGTTGTTCTAATATAGGAACAGTTGCATTCATATCGGTTTTTATTTCGTCCATACGATTAGTTGTATTTGTGCCGTTTTTCCTTTTATTTTGTCCATCCTGCAATGAGGGCTGCAGCATCTCTTACCTTTGATCCTGAACAGGTATTGGAAGATAACCTTGACTGGGAGGATGTGCAGTGGTCACAAACTGGTGTTTGGATAGCTGGAAAAGAATATACACTTGCTAGAGTCCATTTTCTTTCACAAAATTAGCTTTGTTTTGGTACTACGTATGCTGTATTTATGACTTAAGACCCCTTGGGATGTAAAATGTGATGTTGAATATAGTAATCAGTGTTTAATCATAAGTTAACTGCAATTGTTTTTCACCAACGTGCCAAAAGATAACGCCTTGAAGCTGGAAATAGCTGAAAGACAGAAACTTTGGCTGCTTGTTTGCAACAAAGATAATTAAGTTTTGCGAAAAAACAAAGTTGTCTTTACTTCGATTCAGGTTTGGACCTGGACCTAATAAAAAACACTTTGTCATATAACGAAGTAAAGTACTACATGATATATAGAAATTCAAATATGCCGAATTAATCATTTTATGCTCTTCTATATTCGAGGAAAGTATAGGAATTCAAATCTGCTGAATCAATCATATTATGCTCTTTTACATCTTAGGTCTTTCTGTTCTTTCAACGCATTTTTTTAGACAAAGACTCCATTTTTTTCTCTTTTCGGATGTTATAAATGTTCTTCTACATTCTAGGTCTTCCTGTTCTTTCAACACATTTTTTAGACAAAAGACTTCGTTTGTCCTCTTTTCAGATGGTAAATATTTATCATAACATGGAGGGTGAATTGGATTTGAGCCGTGTCTATGTTCTTGCCCCGTTTTGATCAACGCAATACAGGAAGATGGAAACTGGGCTGCACCTTAGTTAGAATTTGGATAGAGACGAAAGCAAGGAGGAAACCGGAAGACATGGTTTGTTTGTTTCTGGGGAAAGTGATGTTCTTATTGTTACATTAAGGCTTGAAAGAATTTTAATTGATAATAGAATGAGTCTGATTCTTCCAATTACACAGCTATCGAGACAGCAAATCATTAGACAAAACAAAGGGAAAAGCACAAGAATTGGCATCATTGAATATGTCATAAAATCAAAACAAAGCAAGAGGAAAAAGATTTCTAAGGTCTACATTTGCAGGCTCTCAATTGTGTGTGAACTCTCCTTCTTTATTGTTAATTCTTAATAAATTTATACGCCTGACAATCTCTCGGACCGAGTCCTAGGTCGGCCAGATTTGTGTTAGAACACCAACTCCTTGTATATATGTGTGTGTGATTGTGGGTATGAATGACAGATATCTCAGCAATCTGAAAACTTTGAGAACTGAGTATTGATCAGGTTTTTGAAGAAATGGCTATGAAGGATACCTTTTACTTGTCACATGGCTCGCCTATGCTGTCAATTGACGGATCCATTGAAGCACGGAGCTTTTTCCAGTCATGGCAGGACCAAGTCTTGAAGGAGAGACCCTCTTCAATTCTTGTCATCTCCGGCCACTGGGACACTGACGAGCCCTTCGTTAACGTTGTCCAACAAAACGACACCATTTACGACTTCTATGGCTTCCCCAAACCCATGTACGAGGTCATTCACATTTCTTCTCAGCAACCTCAAGCTGGTTTCTTTTGATCCTTAATGCTTAGATTTCCGACAGGTTTATACAAAACCTGTCAAAGTGAACATCTTTATAGCAATTTCGTGTGAAAATCACTCGGTGATGATACCATCAGTGTTGAAATTTTCCCATTATATCTTAAAGTATTGCAGGCTTGGAATCTGCAGATTTCTGACCATTGCAGACTTGGAATCTGCAATTTGCTTTTGTTACTTGCTGTGATAGCCTTTTCCTGTGGACATTGCAGCTAAAGTATACTCCTCCAGGAGCTCCACAACTTGCAACGAGAGTTAAAGAACTGCTTGTAGCCTCAGGATTTAAGACTGTTCACGAAGACAGGAAGCGAGGGGTTGACCATGGAGCTTGGGTCCCATTGATTCTAATGTATCCAGAAGCTGATATCCCAGTTTGTCAGCTGTCAGTCCAGTCTCATAAAGATGCTACTTACCATTACAACATGGGAAAGGCACTGGCACCTCTTAAGGATGAAGGTGTACTGATAATTGGTTCTGGTTCTGCTACACACAACCTGAGGGCCATGCAACCTCGTGGCAGTCCGATTGCTTCCTGGGCGGTGGAATTCGACACTTGGCTTAAAAATGCTCTTCTTGATGGAAGGTAAAAGAGCTCGGTCTAGATCATAGTTTTAAATTGCAGTCCACAATTGCCGTTAATGGTCCAATCTCAAAACTTTGATGTAGATATTGTTTCACCTGCTGCAATTCGCTCTGCTTCTAAAGCCATGAAGCTGAAACCTTTTTGGCGTTTCTTTTTCATGCAGATATGAAGATGTGAATGAGTATAAAACAAAGGCACCATATGCCAAGCAAGCTCAACCATGGCCGGACCATTTTTACCCTTTGCATGTGGCCATTGGAGCTGCTGGTGAGAACTCCAAAGCCAAACTTGTGCACCACAGTTGGGACCATGGCACCCTTTCATATGCTTCTTATCAGTTCACAGCAGATGCTTGAATTAATCTTCCTTCTGCAAATGAAAATCCCATGTGAAATTGTTGCACAAATGAATTATCAGACCTAATGTTTCTCTATGCACAAGAATGATATAAAACTTGAATATCTGAAAGTGTTATCTATGAATTCCTCCAGTTCTGTTTATCTTACTGACCTTATCAATCCAACAGTGTTGGAAGAGAATAATTGAAACCTGCCGGCCTTCGTGACAACAACATATTCAGAATAAATTACTTCAAGAATTAGCAATTCGAAAGTCAGACAACAGAATAACTGCACTCAATCAAAGAGCTAAAAAGGCAAAACGCCAAACATACTCATGTGTTAGAACTAATCTTCCTTTTCTTATCAATTTTCTTTTTCTAGAGTTTGTACAAAAAGAAGAAATTGGAATTGGAAAGGAACAACTTCTTCACTGACTCCACTTCTTCTAAGGCAATTAAAGCCTTTGTTTCCCCTATTTACAAGTTCACTTGGCGCCAGAAGGAAAAACTCTCACTACTGAGAAAAAAAGAAAAATAAAAAGAAACCACCTCAATGTACAACCATTTAACATTTTTGGCTACCATCTAACATTGTTTGCTACCATCAAATGCAATCAACAAATCCTTTCCGTGGATACTCTACTTGCATCTCCCCCACCTTGGGCAATAATATAATAATTATGGATAATAATTTAGCAAGAACTCCTACACCTGCAACAAATGAACTTGGCAGGCACGGATACGGAGTCAGGAATACCGGAACATCTAGTATGCTGCCACACTCCACAAACATCACAAGCTAACATTCTCTCGCCGTCATCATCTCTAGCCCCGCAACTGCATTCCACAGTCCATCTCTCCATTCCTCTCTCCATTCTAAATTTGTTTACATTATGTTTCCCAAGGCATCTCCCTCGAACTTCTACGTATTCAGCTGACCCCAACAAGAGTTTGACCTGGGTGGAATCATCAACACCACTATAGCCAACTAGCTCCTCGGCTTGGAATCTCCTGAAAATCAAATATACATCTTGCAATGCCCTTGTTGCTTCAAATTTGAGATCAGAAAGGGTAGCATTCGGTGGCAAGACTAGTATTTCTGGAGGAGTATTAGGGCCATTTTCTTCAACTTGGTCGAAGTTTTGCACATGACAATTTATGCATAGAAAAAGGGGATTCGTAATTGCTATTGCCACTTCAGGCTTGTAGTCTTTCACAAACTGCTTGCAATCAAGAAGCTTTTCTGCTGAGCTGATTGCAAAACTTCTTGTTGCCTCAGGACCATAGCTTGCCATGGTTAGAGGGTTTAGCAGGCTTTCATAAAGAAATCGAAGATCCTGCACAAGGTTTTCTTCAGATGGGCAGGTAATGACAGGCGAACCATGACCAACATTGTTTTCATTTGATGGTTGATTTCCAGCCTCAAGTCTGAACCAATCAAAATGCAAAAAGCTAAGGTTTTGAATACAGGTATAATGAGGAACAAATTGATTGCTCAACATTTTAGAAGTTAAAATAGAGGGAAAAACAAGATCTCGTATGCCTAAAGATCACAAACCATGAACTCCAAAGAAATTTACTCTCAAGATTCACATGCTGTGATCTTAACATATTATGCAAGTTGTAGACAAGATGAAAACCAAAACGAAAATGAACACTGAATTGACAACTTGCTGAAGTTGTGCATTATTGAGACGTTACTCTACATGATATCCAGCTGAACAGAGTCAGACTCGTATCGAGACAGAATAATGCGCCTACCTGTACTCCAAAGCACCTGAATCGTGATTGCACCTGGTAACAACAATCATTCCATCAGCTGTTGTCTTCCCTCCAATTTCCTTAAGGCAATGATCAAGGAGCTCTGGTGTAGCTACCTTGCACACAGCACCTCTAAGAGCACGCCAACTAACCCAGTTGGATCCCGAGACTGCTCGGAGTACTCTAAGCATGGCTTCTTCAACACGTTCAATATCAGTCATATTCAGTGACAGAGAATCTGATTTAAAATTTTGGATCTTTCTATAAGAAGAATCAATCCTTGGGGACTTGCGGCTGCTGTGGATCAAACTCATCAAGTAACAAAAGAGATCCCTAATATTGACAAGCTCACGATCAGACAAGGATTGGTACAATGAGATCTTGTCTTGCAATCGAGTGCGTGGTTTCCGTCCTTGAGAAAGATAGACACACAATGATTGGCTGGAGAGAGTTTCAATAGCTGACTTGTAGGCATCAACAGTCAGAGCGAAACTACCAGCACCAAATTCATAGCCCCAGTTACCATACCATGACCTGCCATTGGTTATGGCATGAAGAAGCCTATATTCCAAACCATACTTTTTTGACACGTCCATCACACTAATCTTCCTGTTCATGCACATCAAAAGACAACATGTTGAGTTGGCTCATAACTACATATTGCAGTGCTAGCACGCATGCTGTAAAAACCCAACACAATATTGACATAAATCAATCCTGATCCCAGAGACAAACGCTTGCTATCAGAACGTGTGGGAAAAATCTTCCATATATTGAGCCTATGTGATTTTACAAGCGAGGCAATTTGAAAAACGGCAACACCAAATGGCAGGATTCCAATATCTTGATAATATATTTATTTGTTAAATATTTACTAACCTGACTCCAAGAGTCTTACATAAGCGATCCCAGAAGTCCATGATGTGACATCCAGATAGGACCCTCGATCCACCTTCTCTACCGTTGACCCTAAGTAGGTGCCCATAACCGTTCGCGTGGACAACAGCATGAAGAAGATGAGTAGTATCTTCCAACTGATGGTAAATCCAGTCTTCAACATCATCCGTTGTCGTAATGTGGTTGCATGTCTTGCACCTGATGACGAAGAATCAATTTACAATTCCAAAAAATAGATAATATATAACCATCAGCAAACATGATTCAAGCTTTAATTAACCAATGCATCAATACTCAGTAGACAAAGATGCACAATGAATAAAAAAAATTACACACTGGAGGTGTTCAATAGAGAATTTCAAAAGGCGTGCTTTGTCACGACTAAAGACATTTGAAATCTTATCCCATGAACATGTATTTAGAACATATATAAATATTTACCATCGATGGTAAAAAGAAAACGTCTTTCATCAATGTGAAAAGGCAAAATAGAAGAATAAGGCAGTCCAAAGATTATACAGTAGTTTCATGATAACTACATACTGAGACAACCGAAAATTCGGTATAAGGGACAATACTAAATTGATCACAATTCATGTTTCTGAAGTTAGAAAGCCCGTTGTTGTTACCTTGATTCTGAAAAATGCATAACCTCTCCACAACATGCACATGGCTTATGATACCCTCCAATAGAATTACCATCAGCCTTAATAATGAAATGATAACGCTTAGTGCATACTGGATGTCCGCTCCAACCTAAACATCAGTAAACCAAAATAAATAAATAAATAAACAACACCCAGCATAGTTACAGTAAAGAAACCATCTTTATCAATTGAGACAGCCAGTGCATAAATATCATAAATAAGCATATCATCGAGTAATTTAAGCAAATATCAGTTATTTAACCTAAGACGAAATAGTGTCTATCAACATGTCAAACTAACTCTATTTTGATCCGGGTAGAGAAGAAGATTTCTGCTTTTTTTTGGATAACTTAAAGTAGAAGAATCAAATAATTACGGGACAGCTAAGCAAACACGCAATGTCACACTCCCACAAGACGACAACGGCGGCAAAGATAATACTAGGAACTAGAGAGTGGGGTCTGACAGTTGAAGAAGGGCAACTTTGACTAAAACTACTCTCTAGGTACCATAGATAGTAATAGCTGTCACGCACAAGGCAAAGCAAACATTATTGTACTGTCCATTCAATTTTTTGAAAATAATCAAATATATTATTTGGATTGGAAAAGCATTGCATGATCGCCATGTGTCTGTGTCTAAAATCAGTCAACATCACATCAATTGTAGATTAGACCCCACAATGTCCACTCCTACAAGTTATCAAATTTCTCGTTCTACGTCTCCGTTCTTCTCACGAGATTATTCAAATTTAGTCTGCGTTCTTGGTCATCAATCATTCATCTCAATCACTCAGGTTACTTGGACACGTAAGCCACGAGATGATACAATCAGGTATGGGCGCTATTTTCAACCGCTTTTAGAGAAACAAAAAAAGGATACCACACAAACAGCAAGTCGGTTTTCCCGCCCTAGAAACCGGCAAACCGGAGGATGACCGGGAAGAAATAATATTGATATTCTGAGCCGACTCGGTAACTCACCGACGACGCGGCACTGATCGCAGTAAAGAGATCTAGATCTGGCCACATCCTCCTCAACGACGTCCAAACCAACCGCCGGCGCCGAAGCCGAATCGACACCGACACGGAAGGACATCTGCCACGTCAAAAGATGGGGGATAAGGGAAGCCGGGGGAGGACAGAGCGCGTGCTCGTTGAGGAAGGATTTTACGTTAGCTCTGAACGGTGCTCGCGGATGGTCGTCGGTGGGAGGGAAAGATAGGAAGTCATATAGATCGGCGGTTACTCTTCTCTTCATCCTCTTCATAGGCCTGCCGTTTACAACGACCATCTCACCGGCGCTTGGGGGTGGGGGTAGATCTGGTGAATAAAAAGGCGGTGTTTGAGAGCTGTGGATCTGTGGATGTAGATCAGAGAAGATCAGAACTGGAGAAGAACGAGAAAGAGAGGGAGGTCGAGAGAGAGAGAGGGAGGTTTGTTTGGAGTGTGCGTTAGGGTTATGAGGGAGTGTTTGGAGACAGTGATAATGATGGGTGGGGTTAGGGTATGTATGCGTGTACGATCTAGTCTCTAGAGACCATTAGATTAAATACTATTTTTAATTTAATATTTTAAATTTTCAATAAATTGTTTCGAAGTCTTAGCTCCTTAAGCGAGCTTACCGCTTGTAAACTCATACCTCTCTCTTACTATATATGGAAATCTAATATATTTATATATTTTAATATCCTTTTTTTAGAATAATATTAGTATTATCTTGTGTTTATACTTTATAATAGGCGTGAATAAATAAATACTTAAAAAGGACAAGTTGTCCTTTTTTGAGAAGAAAGCAAAGTGTGTGTTGAGCGGAGTGGAGACTTTCTTGGAACCTTCTTAGCTTTTTGTTTCTTATTTAGAAAAGGAAAATAAATTCTACAATTTACGTCTTTTTTTATCCTTTACGTTTAAATGGATACTAAAAGACGTAAATATAATAACTCACTTATTATCTAAATCAGTTACTAGATATCTCAATAAATTTAATTGGAACATAAAACCTGCTTTTTTATTAAACACTTCTTGGTTGATACATTTGGGAAGGGATTAATGGGTATGGAATGAAATTGTGATACTGTTTTATCTTAATAAATAAGTACTTTTTTTGTCAAACAAAAGAAGTCATTTTAATCTAGGTCGCCCAATTTTTAAAAATTGTTAAATATAAATTTGAATTTAACAAATCTAAGTGAAAAGATGTAAACTCAATTATTTCTAATGGAATAATTTGAATTCATTAATTTTTTATTAAAATTTTTTATTTTTACTAATGTTTTAAAAACTAAAACTAAGGTTTTAAATGTGTAACTTATATCTTCACAAAATTAGTTAAATATTAAATAAAATTAAATAACTAAAAGTATGATCGAAAGAAAATTTTTTATTATAGAAGAATTTAAATTTTACTTAAACATATTATTATATTAAAATTAATTTATTTATTTTAACTTATAAGAATTTATTAATTTATAAAAATTGACCGATTAATTAATAAAATAAATAATTTCTAACAATACAAGTGTAGCGCCCCTTATTGCAGGGTACACACCGGGACGTCCGAAGGTCATTCCGGTCCATATCCTATTATAAAGGCGCACCACGATCGATCACTACACTCACTCCACATGGCATCATATAAATATTTGCTATAATGCATCAATA
>JAOSBM010000204.1:29895539-29914104 GCA_027568955.1 Erythroxylum tenue
TGGATTTGCAAGCATAGTTTTGGCCAGTAGACTTGTGGGTACAAAGGTATGTGGTGCCAAACTGGCCTTGCCCAAGCATCCTACCTATGATGTAGTGGTCTTGGAGATTCTCTGTTGTGTAGGGAAGAATCCATTTAAGTTTTGTGGGTGTGGAGCAAGTTGATGAGCTTGTTGGTGTTGATGGATTATCCATCACCATTCACCAATATCGGAGAATCTCAAGAGCAGGTTATGACTCAGGAGGGCCAAAAAAAAAGCCTTTAAAGAGATAATCAAAGATGGAGTCTTTCGATCTAAAGATTGAATCTGTGGATTGCCAAGAAGAAAAAGGAAGAGTCTTTGGTGTCCACACAATTCGGTGCTTACCGTGAATAGTAAACCCAACGGCATTCTTAGTAAAGACAGGCGAGTTGACTCGCATCTCTGAAGCTCAGTTGGCAAATTCCATTCTCATTCTCATGGTTACGAAAGTAGGCCATTCATTTGCATCCCTCGTGAAAACAAAACGGTTTAGTCTTAGTCTAGTAACATGCAGAAGAGAGACGTGGGTAGAGAGAGAGAACAAAAAGAAAGATAGTCAAAAATATTTTATGTATTTTTTGTCTACTTTTTTTATAATTTTCTAATTTTTTTAATAGTAAATTTTTTTTATATTTGCCTGAAATTTTTACTCTAATTTGAAAAATTTTTACGTAAAATTTGTGTGCTTATTATTATTTCTTCAATCCTATTTAGCTGCGAATTTTTTGTAATCTAATTTATTTTCACAACAAGTAATATTAGAGCAAGGTGAGAAAATTACAAAGAATTTTTTGACATAATTCAATTGGAGTTCGAGTGAGCGCAGTGAAAGTTGATGAATAATAACCACAAATGTTGACAACTGTTCATGCATTTATTTTTGCATTAAACTATGCATTTACTGTATTTAAGTATATGGTAGTATTCATATATACATATATAGTACTATTCATATGGATACTATTTACGTGAAATAGTGGGAGCTAAATTCTGTTCGTGATAGAAGTAATGGCAGCAAAATTTGATATTGAAAAGTTCAATGAGAGTAATTTCCCATTGTAGAAGTTGAAGATAAAGACAATCTTGATGAAAGATAATTGTCTGGCGGCTATTAGTGAACAACCAGCTGGAGTCACAGATGAAAAATGGAATGAGATGAACGGAAATGCTGTAGCACATCTTCACCTAGCATTAGTTGATAGAGTATTATCCAGCATAAAAGAAAAGAAGACTGTGAAGAAAATATGGGATCACCTCACAAAATTGTACGAGGCTAAATCACTCGTTTGAAGAGGAAACTATACACTTTATGCATGGCAAAATCTACTTCGATGTCGGAACACTTAAATGCTTTAAATACTTTATTTTTCCAACTCACATCATTGGGACACACAATAAAGATAAGTTGGGACACACAATAGAGATAAGTGAACGTTCGAAACCTATACTCCAAAGTCTACCAGATTCATACGATCAACTCGTCACCAATTTAATGAATAACACAAATAGTCTAGTCTTCAAAAATATTACAGCTGCTATTCTGGAAGAAGAGAGTCGACAAAAAAGTAAGGAAGACAGGCTGACAAATTCGCAACAAGCAAAGGCCTTGGCAGTGGCGAGATGAAGATCAATAGAACGTGACCCAAGTGGGAGTTATAATCATAGTAGATCAAAATCCAGGAGTAAGAAGAATTTCAAATGTTACAATTGTAGCAAGAAAAGGCACCTGAAGAAGGATTGTTGGAATATGAATAAGAAAGATTATATTTCTCAAGAAAATGCGACAATACTTCAGATGATGGAAGTGCAATGGTCTGTGAAGCAACAATGACTAGTGGAGGTAAGAGAATATTTGTTGATGTATGGCTTCTCGATTCAACAGCTACTTTTCATATGATATCTCGAAGAGAATGGTTCCATCAGTATGAATCTATTTATAGGGGATCTGTGTATAGCTGTAATGATCAAGCTTTGAAAATCGTTAGTATAGGCACCATCAAGTTAAAGATGTTCGATGAGACAACTCAGACTATTAAAAAAGTGCGCCATGTGGAGGCCTGAGGAAGAATTTGTTGTCGGTAGGATGATCTTGGTTTCATATTTGAGATCCAAAACAAGATCATGAAAGTGATTAAAAGAGTGTTGGTATTTATGAAAGCAGAGAAAATTGTTGCGAATCTGTACATGCTGAAGAGAATAACTTTGCAAGAAGGAGAGGCATCTGTTACGATGACTAGTCCAGATGACAAATCTGCAATGACGTGACATAAAAAGCTTGGGCATATGTCAAAACAAGGAATGAAGATACTTGTGGAAAAGAAACTACTTCCAGGTCTCACAAAGGTATCACTACCCTTTGTGAGCATTGCATTGTGAGTAAGCAATATCGATTGAAGTTCAACACATCAAAGTTTAGAAGCAAAGAAATTCTAGAATTGATTCACTCTGATGTATGACAATCACCAGTTACATCATTAGGAGGAGCAAATTTTTTTTATCATTCATTAATGATTATTCAAGAAGATGTTGGTTGTTTCCTATCAAGAGGAAGGCAGATGTGTTTCTAATTTTCAAATTTTACAAACACAGGTAGAACTCGAATCTGGTAAGAAGATCAAGTGTTTGCGCTCAGACAATAGAGGAGAATATACTAGTAAAGAATTTGATGAATTCTACAAGCAAGAAGGCATCAAATGGTAGTTCACGACGACATACACTCCTCAACAAAATGGAGTAACAGAGCGAATGAATAGAACTCTATTGGAAAGAATAAGATTGATTTTAAGAACTGCAAGCTTGGATAAGAAATTATGGGCAGAAGCAGTCAATACTGCTTGTTATGTAATGAATAGAACTCCATCAACTGCAATTGAGTTGAAGACACCGATGAAGATTTGGAATGGTAAACTAGTGGATTATTCCAACTTTCACATATTTGGAAGTCCTGCCTGTGTGATGTTTAATGCTCAATAAACTACAAAGTTGGATCCAAAATCTAGAAAATGCATTTTCTTAAGGTATGCTGAAAGTGTGAAGGGATATCGTCTGTGGGATCTCACTGCCTACAAGATTGTTATCAGCAGGGATGTTATCTTCCATAAGGATCATGAGCAAGTAGAAAATGTTGGCATTGTACAAGAGAATCCAAAAACTACAACCGTACAAATGGATAGGGAAGTTGATCAAAATGATTCTTCTGAAGCTGCACCAGAGTACAAGGAGCAAGAACCCGTTGAATATGATGTTTCAAATGCTCGGAGACCAACTCATATAAGAAGAGCACCGAGCTGGCACTCAGATTATATTACGAAGAGCAATATTGCATACTGTCTTTTAATTGAGAACGGAGAGCCATTGACTCTTCAAGAAGCAATGAATAGTTCAGATGCATCTCAGTGGACGATAGCAATGCAGCAAGAAATTGAAGCTCTACATAAAAATAAGACATAGGAGCTGGTATCACTACCACAAGGAAGAAAGTCTATTGGCAATAGATGAGTTTACAAGATCAAGCGGAGTGGTGATAATGAAGTAGAGTGATATGGTGTTGGATTGGTGGTAAAAGGATACGCTCAGAAAAAAGGTATTGATTTTAACGAAATATTTTCTCCTGCGGTTCAACTCACTACAGTTTGAGTGGTTCTGGCAATGTGTGCTATATTTGACTTGCATCTTAAGCAGTTAGATGTGAGAACTGCATTTCTTTATGGATATCTTGAAGAAAAAATTTATATGCTCTAACCAGAAGGTTTTGAAGAAAAAGGGAAAGAGAACTTAGTTTGTAGGTTGAATAAATCTCTATATGGTTTAAAGCAGGCGCCGAGGTATTGGTATAAGAGATTTGATTCCTTCATCATGAGCCTTGGATATTGTAGACTAAATGCAGACCCTTGTGCATATTTCAAGAGGTTTGAGAAAGATGATTTTATAGTCTTGCTATTGTATGTAGACGACATGTTGGTAGCAGACTCCAATACTGATCATATCAAAGAATTGAAGGCACAGTTGGCTAGGGAATTTGAAATGAAGGAGTTGGGATCAACAAACAAGATTCTTGGGATGCAAATTCACCAAGACAGAAATAATAGGAAGATTTGGCTTTCTCAGAAGAATTATTTGAAGAAGATCTTATGGCGATTCAACATACAAGATTGTAATTCAATTTATACCTCTCTTCCTGTTAATTTTAAGTTATCCTCAAGTATGAGTCCTAGCAATGAAGAAGAGAGGATGGAGATGTCTTTAGTACCGTATGCATCAACAGTGGGAAGCTTAATGTTCGCTATGATTTATACAAGACCAGACATTGCACATGCAATGGAAGTAGTTAGTAAATACATGGTGAATCCTGGTCGAGAGCATTGAAATACTATTAAGAGGGTTCTCATATATATCAAAGGAACCTCAGATGTTGCATTATGTTATGGAGGATCAAATTTTACTGTCAAAAAATATGCTGATACTGATTATGCAGGTGATCTTGATAAAAGTGAATCCACTACAGGCAAGGACGGAGGTAGATGGGGCTTAGTGGTGCACTGGGCCCCCCATCCCCAAAATTATTAAATAATTATATATATATATATATATATTATAATATATATTAGGACGGGGTTATTTAGAGGTTAGTGGTGCACTGGGCTCCCCAAAATTTAAAAAATTAAATATTTGGACCCCTTATCTTAAATTTCTGGCTCCGTCACTGACTACAGGATATGTGTTTACACTAGCTAAAGGAGTTGTGAGCTGGATTTCAAAACTTCAATCAATTGTGGCTATGTCAACACCAGAAGCAGAATATGTAGCAACTATACAAGCTAGTAAATACAAGTTAAAGTACTTTGCATCTTGCACAGAATCCAATATTTCATTCAAAGACAAAGCACATTCGAGTTCAGTATCACTTAGTTCATAAAAAAGTGGAAGAAGGAACAGTGGATATGCAGAAAATTTGTGCAATAGATATAACATGGCAAATTTTATGACAAAAGCAATTGATGGTGACAAGTTTATGTGGTGTCGATACTCATGTGGTTGACAAAAATGTAAGCAACATAAAACGGCAAGGTAGAAAAGAATGATATGAAGATATGATTGATTATCAATCAAATCTTCAAGTGAGAAAATTGTCGACTATTGTGGCTGATAGGCACCAAATTCGGCATCTACCATTCCTAGTAAAGACAAAGGCACTCCTACCTATAAAAATGCAAGAGTAACATGAAGAAATTCATAAAAAGTAGAAGAAAAGAGACGTGAGGTGAGAGAGAAAAGAAAGAGAAAAGAAGAACAAAAGAGAAAAGAAGAACAAAAAATTCTGTACAATTTTTGTTTAGTTTTTCTTGTAATTCTCCAATTTTTCTCAGTAGTAAAATTCTTCTATCCTTGTTAGTAATTTTTATCCTAATTTAGAGATTTTCTAAATAAAATTTGTGTGTTTATTACTATTCTTTCAATTTTATTTAATTATGAATCTGTTCTAATCTGGCCTTTTTTTTACAACATTTGGGTCTCAAGTTCGTAACTCCCCCAACCCCACACCTCGCTACTTTTCTTTGAAGAAATGATAAATGTTAAGACTTTGTTATTCGATTGAACCTCTTTTTTCTTTTTTAGTGTTTATTCAGCATCCATTGTTCAATGTCTTCTCTCCATATAATACCCGAGGGAGTCTCAAAGCTCAAGTCTTATTCACAGCACTCTCTCTCTCTCACATCAATCTGACAAGGTTAAGTGTGTTTTTGATTCCTTTTTCATGTTTTCTATGGACATGTGCAGTGTCTGTGTTTGGGTGGTGTGTACGGTACTCTCTTTATTACTTTTTTTTTTACAAGGAAAAGAAATACATTGGCTAAGACAAAGCTCGAGAATACAACGCTTCTTGCGCGTCGCGATGCAGCAACTCCAGGACGTCCAATGGAGGTGTTCGGAGTAAATGGAGCCCGGGACTCAGAAGGGAAGTGACCGCAGTCAAGCTATCAGCACACTAGTTCTTTTCGCGATAGATGTGCTGAAGGAGGCCAATTGAAGTCCAACAAAGACGCCCCAAAATTCGACTATAAGTGGAGACCCTTGTCCCAGATTCTGCTAAAAGCCGCCGCACCAGTAGGCCCGACAGTCTCTTATCAAACCCCCCACTCTCTTTATCACTTTAATCCTTGAAGACCTCAAAACTTAGTTAAATTGCAGTTAAGAGAACATATAAAATTAGCGCCGAATTAACCACCCTCTCTCTGTACGGAATTGGGGGATTTTAAGATGTTATTTTTTATAATTTTTAATTCTAAAAAGATCAATTTTCTAAATCTTTATTAAAACTGAAAATTAAATAAGCCCGATATAAATAAAATTCGTGAATCAATTATTAACATAAAACTTCAATCTAATTTTAAAATTACTAAAATTACTTTAAACTAATAATTTAAAATTATTAATTTAAATCAAGTACAGCGAAATTTTTAAAGGGTTGATGTTATTATTTTTTGTTTAATTGAAATCACGTTTAATTAGTTAAAATAAAGTATAAAAAAATTAAAAAGTTAATTTAGATATATTTAATTGTTATTTTTCCTAAAATTAAAAAAATTAAAAATATACGTAGTATTAGATACGATAAGCTACTCTCAAGAAAGTATACGATAGTTTATTTATTTCATTAATATTTCATATTATACATAGTTTTTTTATATATAATTTTATAAAATTTTAGTACTTAAAATTAGGGATATCAATTTTTTTATTAAAAAAAAATCAAAATGATATGATTTTCTTGTTTTCCTCGTATTCAGTTGGTTCTCAAGCAGGGTTGAACCTAGGCAACCCGGCACTTAGCCCCGCCCAAAATTGAACCCAAGGTCTGCTTAAGACTCGGTCAACCATTGCGAAGTTTGCTTAGAATTAGACTAATTTTAGTTTAAATGTATCAAATTCTATAAAAATGAGTCAATAACTCCCAAGTCCCAACTCTTTTTTCTTATTTTGCTAGGGTCAAAGGTATTATTTTAAAATAATATCTATTGAAATAGATATGCTTTCATAACACTAATAGGCTATTTGGAAGACATGATCCTCTGTCATCTGTACTCTATCTCAACCCTGCTTCACTTTATCTCATCTTAGAACAGAGTAGAAAGGACAGAGGATCTGAAGGGGCTATTTGGAAGTCAAAGTATATATTTAAAAAAAAAGATTCCCTTTTAATGTAATTATTAAAGAGAATCCATTGAAGTAAGGTCCCATATATATATATATATATATGTCAATGTATCTGATCATGGCCCAAAAATTTCAACCCAAAATCTGAACAAATATTAGGCTAGATCTTCCAAACTTAATTCAGGCTTTATCCATTACACACAACTAAAATGCCAACTCTGGTTGGAGGCCTACCCCAACTCATGCCATCACTGATGCACCTTTTTTGCATACTAGTTAGTAGAGAAGGGAATGGGATGTGCTTTCAGTTTCATGAAGAGGAAGAATGAGAATTTCACCATCCAGTCTACATAATATAGGTATACTTTCACCAGTCTAGGAAATGCAAATACAAAGGGTACTGGTCATAGTGTTAATAAAGCTTGTATTCCTGCGAATAAGTATATACCAAGATTGTCCTACTTGGCCAATTGCCTAGGATCAGAGAGCATGGCCAAATTTTTAGTAGGTCATATGTAAGTAGAAGTAATTATATAGCCAATAAGATTAGATTGTTGGTATTGTTGTTGGTTTGATGATTTGGAAATTCTAGGAGCTCATGTGTTCAGCCTCCAAAACCTGTACAAAAAATATAATCCTACTCTAAAGCTGACTAACTACTCTATCAAGAACATTCTTTCCTATTTGCTACATCTTCATTTCATAAGCTTCGTTTACCATATTTTCCTTGACGCCTCCAATGTGGTGACAGAATTTGAAATCTGTAGCATCTGTTGCTCCACCTTAGCTTTCCATTTCACCATATCCTTGAACATTTCCTGTAAATGCAGAGATAAACAAGTGATCTTAGTCAAATATGCATAAGAAAACAGATAACCAATAACAAATATTACCTGAAAAAGAAGACATGAGCTGCCATAGTCTAACTTTGAATTCACAGTGGCATATGAATCTGTTGTCACATTAACTTGAGCTTCCTCCCCAGCACAGGTTGACAGTTCTTGCATGTTTCTGTTAATAAAATCAAAATAAGCACAACTGAGACTGAAAATGAAGGTTTGGATACATCCACTGTCCTGAAAGTTGATCAATCACATTGCGTAACCCTTCTTTCAAGATGAGGAATCAAA
The DNA here is from genome assembly GCA_027568955.1 of Erythroxylum tenue. NCBI lineage: Eukaryota > Viridiplantae > Streptophyta > Magnoliopsida > Malpighiales > Erythroxylaceae > Erythroxylum > Erythroxylum tenue. The sequence continues at coordinate 29,903,846 of JAOSBM010000204.1, forward strand.
TTTTGTTACCTCTTCATCTTTGTCATTTCCTCCTTAAAAAGCTGCTGCTCTCTAGTGCATATATCCTGAGAGAGACTATCAAAAGGCTTCAACCAAGGTTGTGGAGCTGAATAACTTCCTTGGACTAAAGGATTCAGCCGAGTATTGACAAGATCAGTGCTTTCAAACCAAGATGCAAAATCGTCCCCCTGAATACTGTCCAAATTAGTACTCTCCAACCAGTCTTCCCATCTTTCAGATGATGGACTGAAGCCAGGACACTGCTTTGATGTCTGCAGACTGCTCAGTGAATCTGTAATTTCCTTAAGCTGTTTTTCAGTCTTGGACTTCCAAATCACCAGCTCTCTATACATGTCCTGTTCCAAGAAAAAATTACAAATGGAAACTTCCTGGAGCTGGACCGACACAAGCCAACAAAAGGTAAGAAGCTGAAAAGATAACATGAAGCATTCAATTGATACCTGCATATTACTCAATGAACTTGAGATCTCCATTAGCTGTTGGTCAGTCTTACCTTTCCACTTCACCAATTCCTTGTGCATCTCCTAAGAAGAGAAACAAATCAAATGAGGACTGGACCAGCAATCCTAATCATCTTGCAACACCTTAATTCAACACCAACCTCAATTGGACTCGATTCATCTTCTTCTTGTTTCTTGGATACAAGCTCCTCCATATCCCTGAAGGAGAAGAACATTAATAAAGAAGTAGACTCACCTAAGCTACAAGAGAAATTACCCACTTCTATTTTTACTTAAATTCCTTTCATTACCTCTTCATTTTTGCTAGCTCTCCCTTAAGCAGTCTCAACTCTCCAGCACAAATGGAATCTCGGAAGTTGTCACCAACAGGCTTTAGCCAGCTTGGGGGACCATAATTTGGATCTGGTAGCCCAGCTTCACGTTTGATACTAACAAGGTCAGCACTCTCCAGCCAGTACTCCATTATACCATCAGTGTTGTAACACCGACGGAAGCGTTCTAAGCCACCTGGCGCCAATTTCCCATCAATGTGTTTCAATAAATGGTCTAAGAGCCCAGTGTCACATATGTGTTTACGAGCTGCCATTCTCAGCACAGGCCGAGAGATGGGATTGTCAAGGACAGCCCCTTCAGCTTTCATGACCTCCAACATTCTTTTCTCAGCCAGCTTATACCTTTAAATGGAGTAGCAATACATGACATATCAAATGGAATAGGCATACAAGACATATCAACTTGATTATAGCAAGAATAAGCACAGGATCCAGTCATTACCTTTCTATGGACCATCTATCAATGAAATTCTCCTTTTTCTTGTGAACTGGTTTGCAATTTTCACGCTTCTTTTGCTTAAGTTTGGAAGATACACTGTTTGGACTCTCTTTTGAACATCCTGCAGCCCTTGTGTCTTTCACTTGGTTGAGGCTACGACGCTTATTCTTCACAGATGTCCTATTAGGATTGTCTTTTGCACACCCTGCAGTCTCTGTCTCTTTAACTTGGTTGAGGTTACGGCGCTTTCTCTTGCGCGATTCAGGCAACCCAAGAGACTCTACTGCCACAGCTTCTTCTTCATCTTTGCATTCTTCTTTGACAATGTTGCATGATTCTTGATGATTGCTTTCTTCATGCTGGTCAATAGAACCTCGACTACAGGCACTCCAATGTACCATCCCAGTGCGTCTTAGCTCCAGCAAACAAATACCTTTCTTGGAACTGTTCTCTTGTCCCTCAAAACTTCCATTCAGTTCTGAAGCACCTGTAATGAAAGGTAATACCTAAATCTCAATAAAACAACAGCTTCATTTTTGAACTCGTAAACTTACAAGAATATACAAAAAGATAAGTGCAAGGTTCCTTCACTTAATGGTAATTCAAGTTACCTTTCCGCTCAACCAAAAGATTTCGAATCAGCTTCGATGGAAACAAAAACAAGAAATCCAATGTCCCAACATGCCCACTCCACATAATGACTAAATGTTTGAAGCATCCAAAGAACCCAGACAGAATAGTAAAAGTGACAAAGAAGTGTAGGAGAACAAGAAGGGGGGGATGATGGGGATGATGATGTCTATAATGCCTACAAGAAGTACAGCCAAGTGGAAAATATCTTGACATAAACAATGTGTATATAAGGGAGAGAGACTAGAACTCTCTGTAGATCCCTTTTGTTAAATTATGAATCCCACCTTATCCTCTGTGGCTCCAGGTTTACAACTTCAGATAAACTCTCATCATCACTGTGTTTTCACAGAAGGACAAATGCATTCCAAACAGTGAAAATGGAAAAATAATACATGCCAAGGTATGATAAAAATCATTCACCATCATAACTTCCACAATAGCACTACACTAATGGATCCCATAACAAATTAATACTATTATTTTCACTGTTTCAGAATAAAGATTCTGAGTTTGAATAATTTACCTTTAGATGAGCTCGACATCAACAAGCACATAGTCCCATAGTCTGAGAGCCAGAATTTTGAAAATGAGAGTATCACTTGGAATTAGCCTATAAAAATAGCAAATGAATTTTGATATTGGGATCCCATTGTACAATGGAAAAACATCACAGGGACTTAACTAGATAAGGATTCAAAACTCTGAGAGCCATGATAACTCTACGTGTAACAGAAAAAACTATCTCCTAGTTACTAATAATACAAACAATCAAAACTGCAAGAGGTGCATCAAGACAATTTCTTAAAAGTAAGGGTTTAAAATATCAACTAATTAGAAAGTTCCAGCCAAATTGAGTGCAGGAATGGGCTGAGGTCACGCCAATTGAACTCTATGGGTTATCAGAGTCACAGAACCAGAAAAACGCAAAACTGCAAGAGAAAGTGTTTCTGCAAGCCACATTCCATTTTTCCAGCTGAGAAACTTTGATTATGAGCTTCCAACGGCTTGTTTCGTAACAAAAATATCCATACATCGATTTCCTTATTCTCTTTCACCGGGAACCAAACAGCAACACAAAATTATTGTAGGAAAAGAAAAACCCACAAAACTCATAAACAAATTCTCTACAATGTCGTCTAAAGAAACGGAAACTAGGGTTGATTGGTTGTGACTTACCTCCAAGAAACGAAATTTGGCGGTTGCATTAGCAGCATTCAACCCATAACTCTTCAATAACAATAAAAAAGAAATTAGAAACGAAAGTTATAAATCAGACGAAGTTAGAGAGAGAAAATCAATGTAGTTATCATCTGAAGAAGAAGAAGAAGAAGAAGACATAAATAAAGTGATTAAAAGAAAAGCGAGAGGTGATTTTGATTTGTATTTAGCGTTTGTCTTCACCTTCGCTTCGCACACCTGCTAAACCCTAAATTCACTAGTCTTCTATATGTATATAAATCAATGTCAACTCACTCTTTTTTTTAATAATTATATTATTATTAATTAATGATATTAATAACAAACCTTCCCTTCTTTTATGGTACTTGCATTTCATTTTTGCTTTATACAATTATTATTTTTTAATTATGGTATTTAAATTAAAAATGAATTTTAAATTATAATTTAAGAAAAATGCAAGTACTAATATTAATTTATGTTGTCCTGTATATATAATTCGCATAAAAGTATAATAAAAACATTTTTTAATATTATGCTATTCTTTTTAAGCATATTGTTCATGGTAAATTCAATTAGAATTTTAGTGATTGAATAATTAACTAATTTATTTATAAATTTAAATTAATTAATAATTTTAATTAAAATTAAGTTCAAATAATTAAATTTAAATAATCTTGAAGAATTTATGATTTATTTGACTCGTTACAAAAAAGATGATAATTTAGTACGGTTCGCTAGCAACCGTTCAAGTTGGGGGCTCGGTAGCCCATAATTTGGTCGAGCCATGGGCCAACCAGTCCCGGCTTATTATCATCCTTAATTTCAAGGCCTAAAGTAAAGAAAATGACTTGCACGAACTAATATTAAGGTCTCATTTGGTAGACAACCAATCAACTATTTATCAGCTGTTTAACTTTTCAAACAACTATAAATGATGTTTAGTAAGTAGCTCTTTCAATGGCTGATTTAACATAAACAGCCAAAAATGAAAAAGTTTTCATGTAAGAGCGTTTTCATTAATCAACCAAATTTTTAATTATTAAAAATCAATTTTACCTTTTATGCAATTATAGGTTAGAAATAAAATTACCCTTAAATGAAAATGAAAATAGAAAGAATTACATAAAATTTTCATAGATGATAAAATAGTACAGATGAATATGACTTCTCTAAAATCTAAATTCTTATAAGAATATTGAACGAAATACTAAGATGTATAATATTCATACCCGTATAATTTTTTTAAGTCATGTCCTCATAAATTATTTTATATATAAACAGTTAATACTAAACAACTAATTTTACTAAATATCTTTAACAAACAACTAATATAATATATTAATCAAATCAACTAATATAATTAACTATCAGTTAACATATAATGTAATCAGCTAATTAATAAACGGACGTAAATGTTTCTCTTTCTTAAGCAAACTCAAGTGAACGATGCAACGAGTACCTAGTCGATAGCTTATCAAAACATTGGGCCTTAAGAGTCCATAAGCCCACTCATTGCATATTGGAAACGTAAAAATTGGTAATAAAATTTATTAAATAACTGAGATATATTCCTGATAAGATGGGACACAAGTTGAAAATTGTAGTTTCTACATTATGTATAAATTGTCAACGAGACTTAATGATGAATTTGACTTTGAATCGTTTCAAGCTTGCCTATCATATCCTATATATATTTAGATTATTAAAAATCAATAAATTCCATCTATTTAATAACAAAATTTTTAATTGATAATTACTTTTATTTGATTTATTTCAATAATTTTATTAATTAAAATTGACTAATTTAATAATTAATTGACTAATTTTTATAAATTAGTCATTTTTATTTTACAATCTCTTTTTAAACATGACAAATCGAGCTCATTTAGGCCGAGTCAAGTTTCGGGCTGTCTAGACCTGATTAGGCTTAGGCTTGATCGCCTCAAGTCCAATTACAAGTTGTTGAGCAAGACTCGAGCTTAGGCGAGCTCGACTCATCTTCACTCATATTCTTTCAACTAAATTTTTACTTTTTCGATAGGTAAAAATAAATTTCTTTTTTAATATTATTTTTATTTTTATTTTTGTTCGATCTTTACCATATGTCAGTATTAATTGTCTAATAAATTTTTAAAATTTAAAACTCTCATTTTTTGGATTTAATTACCAATTTGGTTCTGAAAATATTAAGCTTCATTCTCATTACAAATTTGAACACACAAAATGATATAAAAACATTATTAGATAAGTTTAATTAGAAAAAATTTTCACATATTTGCATATATTTTTATTTATGATGGAATTAATTAATGAAAATTTAAAATTAGAAAGGAATAGCATCAACTTGTTTTTGGGGACCATATGGTAGTTAGGTTTATCCTAGCATTTATGGTAACCAACTTGAACCTACCTTGAAGCTATAGACTAATATTTGATTATGCCTTATTTTACATCTAATTACTAAAATTAATGTTAAAATTTTGGATTATATTCTATTATTTAAACCTAGATTGTGTTAACGGGATTGAGAGAGATTGACAAAAATTATGCCGTTTTTGCATTACTATTCTAATCTTTTAATTTAACCAATTATCACTACTTTTTGTTTCTGTAACCAACTTGTATATTAAGAACTTTTAATATATACACATTTATATTTCATATATGAGAATAACAAATTCAATTTTTATTTAAAAAAATGGAAGTAACTCTAAAAATTGAGATATATTTCGAAAGATTAAGTAAGGATGACAATTGATTGATTCGAGTTTGGGTATGAGCAATTTTAAGCTTAAACATGAGCTCAACTGAGTTTGGATCCTCGAATTTTTTTGGATTTAATTGAGTATATTAAATATTTTTTAAATTCAAAACAATGTCATTTTATGTGATACTTTTAAATTTTTGAGTTATGATGTACTAATAACTTGAGAATGAGTCTGATCCGCATTCAAGGGGTGTGGCTCGATGGTTGAAAACGGGACTTGTCTTCGGTTAGGTCTCAGGTTCAACTCCATGCTAGCCCCTCTTGTAAAAACTTAGGGCAGTCGAGATTTTACTTGTAGGTGGAAAATTAGTTGGGTCCTCAATGATAAGGTGCGCTCCCTTGGCTCGCCTGTGAAGTGACACGCCAGTTGAGCCCTTGAAGAAGTATGCCCGCTTGGTCCGCTTATGAGGTTTCCTTGAATAAAAAAAAAAGTCTGATCCAAAATTTAAATTTTTTTAAAGAAAATGTGCGCTTGACTTAAAGTCCTATCAACTCACAATGTAAATTTGTATAATGCTTTTAAGTTTTGAATTATGATTGACAACTAAATTGTGTCTTACCCAAATTTTAAAATTTTTAAAAATTGAGTCTAACTTAAAATCTTGTCAATTCAGATTTAACCCGTTAATTTTGGATCTTTTATTTTAAGTCGTGTCAACTCAGACCTATTTTTGTTAATTTTGAATATTTAAAAGTAATATCAACTATGACCTAGACCGTTAATTTAGGGTCTTCTTTTAAGCAATGTCAATACCGTTAATTTTGGATCTTTTTTTCCTAACATTTTGGGTTTGACAAATCACGATTCTATATTATATCTAAATAGTCAAAGAAGTGTAATGATGAAATTTGACTTTAAATTTCCGCTTAGAGCCTGCCTATCCTATCCAAGATGTTTGATTTCATGAAATACAATGTCAAAAAACTTAATAATCGTTACAAGTTTAAACACACAATTTTTTTTTTGATTCCAGGAAACTGTATGCGGGTCAAGCAGGCACATTTTTTCGAGAGTTTAACTGACGCATTACTCCACAGGAGAGTTAAGCGGGCGCATCTCATTATCGAGGGCCCAACTAGTTCTCCAACTACAGGTAAAACTCTGGCTGTCCCATGCTCTTACAAGAGGGGCTAGCATGGTACACAAAATGATAAAATGAAATTGATATATTAAACGTCAATGATTCTATGATTTTGATCTAAATTGATTAAAGGCAACAACAACAACAATTTAATAAAAATTCTACTAAGACGTGTGATTTAGAGAGGTCCAATAATATGCAGTCTTATTCTTAATTAGTAATGTTTTAGAGAGATAAATTCACTAACATATAACAAAATCAAGACGTTTTAGAGAGATGAATTCACTAATACTTGTTTGAATCGAATCATATTTTGAAACCTTATTGCTACATGTTTATGTGACATACATGAAGGGAAAGATCCAATTTTATTAAGAAAATAACTTGTAGTAGATAGACTACATTCCTTTGTTCGTCTCCGTATGCTTTTTGTGTTTGAAAAGGTATAGTTTTTAGAGTCCATATCCTCTGTCCAATATTATTCTATCTTATTCTGTCTCATAAAATCTCAACAAATTTATTTTACGGGACCCATGCAAGATTCATGCGGAACTCACATAAACAAATGGCTGAGATTTATTGAACACAATAAGACATCATAATATTAGACAGAGGATCTGGACTCTAGTTTTTATAATAGTTTTCAAGATTTTTCATGGACATCATTAAACTTTTGTCAATTCCAGCTAAAGCTGAAGAACAGAATTTCTTTTTATTTATTCAATAATTTTTCACATAAAAGATTAATAAATTGGTCTACATGAATGATTACAAAGAAACTCGATGCATGTGAGAAAATATTCCAAGACATGAGTTGAATTTAACAAATTCCTGACGGTGAGAGATGAGCAGATGGAGCTTCATGGGGTTTAATATGTACATAGAGATAGTCAGAGGTTAGTATGGTTGTTTTGAAGGTTTTGCATCGCGGGTGCGTGTTTTGAGAACCCTAGATTGCAGCAAAGACACAAAGCTTCGGCTTCAGTTCCAGTGGAAGTAGAAGTAGGTGTTCTTTCTATAGCTACAGGCCATGTGAGGTGGTGCTGCGTAATTTGCTTTGGTTGATCTTTGAGGTCGAGTAATGGAACCTGAGGTGGGTGTGAAGTAGGAGCTAGACAAAGCTCGAGGTTAAGTTCTGGGTATGCTTGTTCAATGGTCACTCCACTGCTACTGTTGGAATCTTCATCTGATGAGTTTCTGACGAACTCAGCTGTCCCTTGCATATTCATCTGAGAGCTACTAAGACTACCACTAGTGATCTTGCTCGTCTTTTTACTCAGTGAACGATGAGTCTGAGGATCAATCCCAAGGCTATATAGCTTTCTCTTGATGTGTGTGTTCCAGTGGTTCTTGATCTCATTATCTGTTCTTCCTGGAAGTCGAGCAGCAATAAGAGACCATCTGATCAAAACGCACAAAATTAGAGGATATAAGTCAGAACTAACCCAGTACAGGTGTTTTATTAAACAAGATGAAAACATGTAGATAAACGTACTTGTTACCAAATAAACTGTGAAGGTTGATGATGAGTTCGTCTTCTTCTTCGGAGAAGTTTCCTCTCTTAAGGTCTGGTCTGAGATAGTTTATCCACCTAAGTCTACAACTCTTACCGCATCGAAGCAAACCTGAAGGGTTTGAAACGAAACAAAGATTAAACCTGAAGCTATATATCGGAACCATATACCAAAAGTACAGGTTATCATTAGCAGAGAAAAAAGAAGAAGAGAAGATTACCAGCAGCTTTAGGGAGAGACCTCCAACAACCTGGGCCATGGAGTTTGATGTAGTTGATGAGAAGATCATCTTCTTCTTTGGACCATGCACCCTTGTTGTTGGTGTGGTCCCTCTGATCGCAGCATGGAGATCTGCCCATGATGTTCTTGTCTATATCTATGTCTGTACGTTATCTGATATGATTAAGAAAAAGAAAGAAGGGATTGGAGAATATGGAGAAGAAGAAGAGAGGATGGAATAATATAAATATAAATTAGATCCTAAACAGATAATTAATTAATTAATTAATCAGTTCTTCTGGCATTTTGACCGATCGAGTTGGTCTGTTGGTGAGATAATCACGTTAGTGATTGTTGGATTTGGTAGGTAGCTCTACATGTCATGTCATGATGTTGGGAAAAAAAGTCTTCGTTCCTTCCTTCCTTCACCGGTACTTCTCTTTTGTTTTTTTCTTTAATAGATTCAATTATATTTTATTACTGTCGAATTTATTTCTGTATTCCAATGCCAAATCATTCTTGATTTAACCATGATATATTCTACTAGCATATTAAATATAATAACAACAATTCTGAAAAAATAATGTTAACATATGCGAGTCTGAAAAGGTACAATAGTACATAACCTTATCTTTTTTTTTAATACGTAACTATACTGAATTTATTTTTATATAACAATTTAGCGTAAAAAAAATGTATAATCAAAGATTTGCTACGTTCCTATTTCTTCAAACAAAATGTCGTCAAATTCTTATAGGCGTAAACTACAGGCGACGTTTTTATAAAATGTAGCAATTATAGATGAAGCTAAATTAAATTATATAAGGAAAAATAATCTTTAAATATTGGAGTTATTATTACTAACAAAAATTGAAAACCAAACTTCTTTTTCATTTATCACTTGAAAAGGGGCGTTTAAAACATTTATTCATTTATATTCCCATCTAATTTGTTTTATAACCAATGTATCTTTCAATTATAAATTATAGGTATTAATTGTTTTCAGCCCCTTAGAGAATGGTCGAATTAGTTGAATGGGGGAATATTGGGTTAAAAGGTCTTGTATTCAAATCTCCCTACCTACGATCTCTCGATCGAGCATATCGTATAGGACTTGACTAGTGCGGAGTATTCGATTGACGTAATTTATAAATTATTGCGTTAATTCAGAAATTTATTTAGCGCGCATTCTAACAATTGTGAGTTTTTTCGTTAAAAAAAACGGTTTTCAATTTCCTACTGCCTACCGATAACCTATGCACATAATGTATACAAAACAAAGTATGTCACTAGTTAAATTAGCCGTCCATTTGTTTTGAACAATTTGATGGACTTGCTTCTCACTTTTTTGTTATATATTACTTATCAATATTCGTTTATTGATAACACAAAAACATGAGTCTAATAACATTGTTTAAGGGAAAGAATCTTAGTATTTTTCTTACGTAACATAGCATGGTCCGGTCTTTCTGTCCTTCTTCTTCTTCTTCTGGATACAGCTTGCTTTTACCTATAATGTCTCGTGAAGTACGTGACTAGCTAGTAGGTTTGAAGATTGACTTGTACATGTAGAAATAGTGCCATTGAAATTAGTTCCGTCTGTATATATATA
>JAOSBM010000204.1:29990270-30001234 GCA_027568955.1 Erythroxylum tenue
TGTATGTTAATGGCATTAATTATAGTTAAACTTTTTAAACTTTCAGACAAAAATAAGTCAAACATGATTCTTACGAATGATTAAGTCTATTTAATTTCTTTAAAAAAAAGCAATATAATCTTGATCAAAAATACCAATTTTGGTTCAACATTAATATTTGACTGTTATGAAACATGATTCTTACGAATGATTAAGTCTATTTAATTTCAAAAAAAAAAAAAAAGCAATATAATCTTGATCAAAAATACCAATTTTGGTTCAACATTAATATTTGACTGTTATGAAATTGAATATCATTGTGTACAAATATTAAATTTTACCTGGATAGAAGAGAATTAAACTTGGTATATAAAGAATTTTTTATTTAGTTAAATATGACTTAAAAGTCCTATGAGTCGTTTAGTATATTTAATATCAATTGAACCATATAGCCTTGCTCGTAAATTTAAGAATAATGATAATTTTTAGTATTCAAAGACAAGTCGAATTACATAGATTTCACTTCAGGTATCTCAATCTAGACATTAGTAATTTCATAGTTGATACGAATTGAATGCACTTAGAGACGTCATTTAAAGTATTTTGATTAAAAGCAAGTTAAAATTGAACTAGGTGAAATATTGTTCATGCTTAAATGAGCGTGGCCATTCACATAACAAAATTAAGCAATACAACCTAAAGTATAACAAATATTTTCAGCATTTAGAAATGAGAACAAGTGAAACTTGTATTTAGTGAAAAACTTTTCATCTGGAATTAGAGCCAATCCAACTGCATAACATTCTATCAAATGTTTAAGCTATAGAGCCTTAATAAACTTGGAAGGTATTACAGTTTGTAGATTTATATTTAAGGATTAACCTTAATGTGGAAGTACTGGATCGATTTGTTGATTGCTAATCTTCATTTTACGGTTGGCTATTAGAGTCATCGATTAATCCACGTCCTAAACTCTAAGCCTTTGATGATTGCTTTACGTGAGAGAATATGGAGAGAGTTTTTAAGAATGTAGGGAGAGATTTTTTAGATTGTTATGAATGTAATCATTATTTCCTCCTTTTATACGAGGACGATAATCGTCGGAAGTTACTTCTTGTGTAACTTCCAACACAGTTTAACACTGTATTTGATGTTTAAAACACATTAGGCTTATCTAGCATCGCATAAACTTATTAAAATTTGGTTCAATTCACCCATTTCATAAATTTTAAGATATTTGATATGATCTTGATAATATCGACAAAGTGAATTTGAACCATTTTAACTAATTCTGGATTTTGAATTTTATACGTGATGCGATTGATTATCTGCTGCTTTATCATGTTTACCGGATATGCTTATTTATTGCATTTTGTGGTCCGAATGTAAGATAACTATCTATTGGAGGAAACAACTAGTACTAGAAAATGTGAAAATAACAATGAAATACGAAAGTATGGAGTTCTTTTTTCAACGCTTTAGTGCACTTAAATTTAAAGACGGTAATGATAATTAACACTTAAATTAGTGCACTTAAATTTAAAGACGGTAATGATAATCAACACTTAAATATACTTATGTGTTAAAATAACTTATCTCATGAGTGTGCAAATATTATTATGTTAAATATACTTTTGTGTTAAAATAACCATGTTAAAGTATGAAGCTCTGGTGCTTAAATATACTTTTGTGTTAAAATAACCATGTTAAAGTATGAAGCTCTGGTACTTAAATATACTTTTGTGTTAAATATGTGCACACTCATAATAACTTATCTCATGAGTGTGCAAATAACATGAGAAAAGTGTTGATTATCATTACCGTATTATCTCATGAGTGTGCACACTTAGATGTAAAATAATAAAATAACTTATCTCATGAGGAAACAATATCGAAAATCCCTTATCTCATGTTTGATAAAAAAACAAGAAGTTATATGTGTAATAGGTTGAATTTTCTTTTAGGCTGAATCCTTTTCTTTCTAATCTACCCTCGCATGACCTTTCATCCAACGACTTTTTAACATTGCCTTGTCGTAAAGTAGCGTGTCCTGTACAGCTTAAGGTCGTTGAAAATGGCAAGATAGCGTCGAGGGCTTTTACGTTATATTGTTTTTTATTGGACTAACCAAGTGTGCAACAAGGATCAGATGTACTTAAATTTTTATTCACATGGGCCATTTATTTTAAAATGTTTTAGGGACAAATTTGAAGCTTCTATAAAATTTAATTTTTGTAGGGACATATTTAACTTTTTGAACTAAAGATATGTTGAACTCCGACTTGGTCAGTTTAAATTGTGGATATAACACTTTTTTATCTATTTGATGTTTTAAACATATTAGATTAGTTAGGTTTGCCTTAAATTGTTTAACATAGTCTAAATGTGATTAAATGCATAATAAATTGGTCCCATAACATTAATTAGACAAGTCCTATTAGGTATGAACTTAAAACTGATCCATATTTAACATAATATGTAACTTCTTTAATTAAATTTGGCCGTTTAGATTTCCTAAATGTTAATACCATTAATTATAGCTCAAACATTTTGAACTTTTAGAACAAAAATAAGTCAAACAAAAACCTTGCTAACACTTAGGGTTATTTCTAATATTTTATAAGCCTTGGTTAAAGTGAAAAAAAAATATTTTTGTCTATTTTTGAACCTTCATATAGAATAAAAATAAACAAAATATTAGAAATTTTTGTTGTTCTTTATGAGGTCAAAAATAGACTTTATTATTTTATTTTATTTTTTATAAGAATAAATGTAGGAAAATCCCGGTGCATGTAACATTTACATGCGGTGCGGAAAAACAAAACCTTTTGTTCCGGGACGTTCCCGAAGCCAGGATCCATGTGTCTATACAAAGAATCAAACCATAACGACCAATGGAGATCGTCTCTAACGGTATCCACGCAGAGATCGTCTCTAAAGTTAATTATATTGATATATTAAATAAAAATTTATTTAGTATAACAAAGGGTAATATAATTAGTTTATGGATTGCTATATTATGACGTTTATAAAACTATAAACAAGCAATATAGAAACTTACCTTAATAATGACAGATAAATGATGCAAAGCTTAGCTAGATAACGCAAAAAAAGCAGATTGCGGTTTACATGTCAGCTGGGTTCTTCCGATTCATCGAATGCAGTAAGCTTTCAGCAATTGAATGAACATTGGCAATGCAGGCGTGCATTTTGCCAGACGCAAAGCTAATGCAACATCAAGAAGTAATGTACCTCAAGAGCATTGCTACTGTTTGTGAAGGCTTTGCTCTAATTTTAAACCTAAATTATTTATTCCCGTCACCAGTAAATCAAATGAAGAATTTGTAGTTTTCCATAGAACTTGTTTTAGAACTCAGCTCAACGTAACCTCTATATATATACATTCAGGGTTTCATGTTGATGAGATGAACTTTTTCATATAATGTAAAACAAATAGTAAGCAAACACTATAAAAGCAAAATAACATGCCAAATACAGTTTTACATCCGGAGACCATGTCCACCGAACATTGATGTGGTTAAGATTCTGTAACTACATGCAAAATTTTCGTTATACACAATTCAGAAATTTCCCTTTAGTTCTTCTAAAATTTAACGTGTAGCTACAGAATCTTAACCAAGAAGAATAAGCAGATACTTATTCTTCTTGGTTTTGGAGTTGATCTTGTTTACTTTTTCTTTGACATAAGTGCTGTTTCAATCTGCTTATCAGAATTGTTTTTCTAGCAATTTGAAAGGAGATTCCTACTAGGTTGAGCATGAGGACAAGAATCTAGTTCAAAAGATAAGAAAAAACCAAAATTTCATTTTCCTAGCAATAGCAGATGTTAAGAAGTGAGAAGCTTTCACTTTGCTAAGGACTCAAGAGAAGAAACTAAAGAAGCACCAAACATAGACTTCTAGAAACCCAAGTAATCCTAAAACATGTAGAAATCTTTTGTAGACTTGCAAAGTTGACTTTTGGGCCTCAGTATGTGCTGCTTTCACTTTGACATGCTCAAATTTATATCTTATGAGCCATTTATTTCCAAGTGTAAAGCTAAGTCATTGATGAAGACCACAAAGATTAAGCCTCCTAGCTTTGAAAATGCCAACTGAACTCTGTTGTATCATCAACACCTGTAATAACATTGTCATGAAACCCTAAATTTACTGAAAGCATAATTGAAGTTATCATGGAAATCTTGATAGCTGAAGCTTTTGCTTTGCTGGTAATATTAGAAATATCCCTCTTTCTTTACCCCTCTGTCTGTCATATTTCTTCTCCTCTGGTTTTCTCTCCTTTATGCTCAGCTGGTATTTACCGAATTTGGGTCTGTTTCTGCAGTATCAGAACGGGAACTGCACATAATTGATGATGTAAACACATGCTTTCATCATAGAACCTGTTTGCTGCCTTATTTTGTTTTCTGCTTATATAGTCTGCAGCTTCTGCTGCAAATTAGTTTGTTTTGAGTTGGTGTTAAGGTGTTATTGCTTAAGTTTTAATAACATTGAGAGATTGATTAATTGATTTATAGATGAAGCATGATTTGAGCAACCGTATTCTTTCATCTAAAAACAGGATCGTTTGGAGTCTGGGCATAATAATAAGCGCAATAGACGAGGAGACAGAGTTCAATGCCCTTGTTGTAAGCAACTATTGTCTTCCATAACCATTGATTTGGTGAATAAGCTGATCCGTAGAATTCATGTGTTTGTGCTACTGTTTTGCAGGAGGAAGGGGCTGCTCTTTTAGAATCGCTAATGGGTGAAAGATGAACAAAAATTGAACACAAAGTAAATGGTTGTTGCTCCTGCCAAGTTGTAATTCACTAGGAAGCAACAAATATGTAGGAGTGATTCTTCTGAGACATTCCTCCTGATAAGGGCAAAGAAGCAAGAAAATGATGAGTAGAATATGAAAATTTTGTGTACATATAAAGCAGATTTTGTTTGCTTTTCGTATTTTGCACATTCTTGTATTTCTTTTTGTAACTGAGAGAATAAATAGTCTGAAATGATATTATTTATAAAGTTGCAATTAGTTGAATTCTTGGCAGCAAAACAATGTATAGATCTTTGAGTCACCATTTCAATGATGATGATTAGGTTGTTGGCTGGTATGGGTAAATTTATGGATTGGTCTAAATTTTTTAGTACACATAATATTCGGTGAATCATATAATAAATGATGAGAGTGTATATAATATAAATAAATTTGTGTGCTAAATGAACCAAATCTTTTTTATAAAGTTCACATCTTTATTTTTGTTTTCAGTTCCGACAATGTCATCATCCGAAAAAGAAGATTAATAGTGACTGTTTCCCAATTTCCCAAGTACCAGGAGAAGAAAAAGAATAGTCGAGATATGATAAGTGAGCGACGGGATAGTTAAGATATCTGGGTCCTTTAAATCTTAGTTATTAGGATTTGTCATTGTCATTAAAGCAATGTTTTAAATATTGTGCTACCCTTCTTAAAGATTTTAAGATATCAAAGAGAAGATAGATTAGAATGTAGATAACTCAAGGTTATTTAAGGAGAAAAGAAGAAAATTTGAACTTATGTGAGATTTATTTTGATAATTTTTTTTGGATGAAAAAGGAGGGCAAAACCCTAGAAACTAACTAAATAGGACACATTCGCGGAAAGGAGACCCCGCAAATATCCTCCATACAAATGGTAGTACAACTCCAAGGAGGTGTCGAGAAAAAATGAATCTCAGGATCCAACTGAAAAGCATGATTGGCCAGTCAATCAGCACAACGGTTGCCCTCCTTATAGGTGTGAACGAATCGAACAACCCAAGGTCTGTCCAAAATTAACCGAATGGCAGACAAAAGCTGCTGATCCATGCCATCCCCAGAAGCCTTCCCTGTGAGAGCGTTAACTGCTAAACTTGAGTCAGACTCCACCACTACAGTGCGATGACCAGCATTCTAAACAAGTTGGAGTCCTTGGAGGATACCCCAAAGCTCAGCGCAAGTGACCGAACAGATCCCAATATTGTAGGCAAACCCATGGATCTAGTTGCCCTCACAATCTCTAACCACTTCGCCTGCTGTAGCTCGATGATGATGAATATTGTATATTGCATGACATGGTGAGTGATTTAGTCCAAAAATTTACAAAAGATGAGTGCTTGATGATAGAAGCTTTAAATGGTACTGAGTTAGACGAAAACTCTTTACATGAAAAAGCAAATGTTCGTCATTTAACTTTGGTGATATAAGAAGATGCTTCATTTTTAAAAATATTTATATTCTAACCAAGTTACACAGTTTGATCATTCAATTTTTTGGGTATAACTCTCCGAAGGATATATTTGATCATTTAAAATTTCTAAGGGCTATAGACCTTAGGGATTGTGATATTGAAGAAGTTTCATCCTCAATAAATAGATTGGTTCATTTCGGTAGCTTGACTTGTTTTATAATATGTATCTAAAGAAATTACTAGAGACATTGTGTGATTATTACAATTTGCAATCATTAAATTTTTACGAGTGTGAGAATTTGGTAGAATTGTCTCAAGAGACTGGAAAACTAATCAAATTTGGATACTATGAAATGTTATGAAATAAAATATCTTCCTAAAATAATAGGAAATCTCTGGCATCTCATTTGGTTGAGTTTTTTAAATTAAAAATTAAAGATAATATTGTTTTATTTAAAATGACATTATTTTTATATATTTTTCAGTTTTTAGGTGGGACTCAGCTTTTATTTAAAACTTGAAAGGTAAAAAAAATATTTAAGATGTTTAAAACTCAATCAATTAAGTTGGGTCAGATTTATCGTTATCTTAAAAAAAAACCATATCATGTATTAACTCTAAAATTATTTCTTATAATTGTAAATTCATTAGTCAATATTTTTCATATGTTTACTTTAGATAAAAAATTTATACTTAACATGCTTTGAAGGATTAGATCTTTGAAACTTCTATAATTCGATGCTTTTCTATTTCATTTTCCATATTTTAAAATTTTAATTATTATATAAATCTTCTGTTATGATATATTAGTTTTTATTTAAAATAACATATTATTTAAGTCTCAACATTAATTTAGATATAATAGAATAAATTGTGTAAAAACTAAATATCACAAATAGTAAAAATTCAAATTATAAAAGAAATAGAAGTTAGAAAATTTGCAAATTTGTTAATAAATAACCAATAACTCAAAATTAAATTCTAAATTCTTTCTAACTATTTTTTTAAAATATGAAGCTCAAGTGTTAATATATTCTTAAGAAACCTTCCCATCCACCACCGTAAGAGGCACAAAGACCAAATCTTATAGCAGAATAGTTAAATATCATTGGTCACTAGGTCGGTTGCAAGGACTTGAAGATAAATATATACACAGACAATCGCAACCTCTCAATACCGGTCTAAGATGACGACACTGAAATTCCAGTGAAGCAAGTCAAAAGTTCTTTTTGTTTCGATAATAAATGGGCATAAGGGGTTGCGAAAACAGAAAGACGATGAAGGCGGTGGCGGCGGCAGCGAGCGGTGGGTGGTCCAACAGCTGCAGTTGCCTCCTCGCTTCTCCTCTTACTCAATCACTTTCCTTTTTTCTTTGCTTTTATCATCTCAATCATCATAATTGATTTCTTGTAATTCAAAGATTCTTCTGAGTTACAGAAGCATCCATTTCTATTTACCATTTCGTTCAACAATAAGCAAAGTGTTCGATGAAAATCCATACTCACGGAAGCATCCAATTCGCTTTCAACAAGAAGCAAAGTGTTCGATGAAAGCTGTGAGAGAACGTAAAAAGAAAAGAAGAAGAGCAAAGTTTAATTCCTAATGCCCTCAACTATCCCTTTCTCTTAACTACACGCAATGTGTTGAATGAAACTTGCGAGAGAGAGAATAACTTCACAGTTGTTTATCCATTTCGTTCATCACTTAAAAAGGATCCACACGCAAAGTTGCAGAGAAATCAGACATTGGAGCTCTTGAGGCGGGCCACTGCAGAACCGTCAGCTGCAGACTCCTTTATCGATTCCTTTCATCACTTAAAGGATCGGAATCATCCAATTCGCTTTCAACAAGAAGCAAAGTTTAATTCTTTTCGCCTAACCACACGCAAAGTTGCAGAGAAAATAATAAAATCAAACATCCCCACCGCTCTATAAATACTCAATTACCCATCTCTACCTCCTCACTACCATTATCAAGTTATAACTAGTTCCTTCGAATTCTCATAACCCTTTTGCTTACCCTTCGATCCCTGAAAATGGTTAATGCTATTATTTCTGCTGTGATGGAGAACCTAACCTCCATGCTCCTTAGTTCCATAAAAGAAGAGGTGAAGTTGGTGACTGGAGTTAACAATGAAGTTAAGAAACTCGTGAGCAATTTTAAGTCCGTTAAGGCCGTCTTAGATGATGCAGAGGAAAGACAACTGAAGGAGGCTTCTGTCGAGAACTGGCTGTTCAATCTCAAAGTTGTTTCTTACGACATGGATGATGTGATAGATGAGTGGATGACCTGGATTCAAACATCACAATTCCAAAATCAACACCACCACCTCAAGCACAAGGTACTCTCTATTTTTCGTTGCATCTGCTTTGTTAAGCGTGATGTTGGTCTTCGTCACGTAGTTGCTCGAAAAATAAGAGGAATTCAACAAAGACTAGATGACATTGCAACTGATAAAGATAGGTACCAACTTAGTCCATCCCAAAAAACTGAAAAGTATATTGAGAGGCATATGACTACACCTTTCATCGATATGCAAAAAGTAACAGGTAGAGACAAAGAAAAAGATGAGGTCAAAAGTCAGATACTTGAGGCCAAATCTAATCCCCATATCATTTCTCTTGTGGGGTTGGGAGGAATTGGAAAAACCACATTAGCTCAATTAGTTTACAACGATAGTGATATCCAAACTCATTTTGAGAAGAAGATATGGGTGTGCGTTTCGGAGCCTTTTGATGAAATTCGAATTGCAAAAGCAATTCTTGAATCTCTTTGTGGTTCTTCCGCACATGATTTCAAAGAATTAGCGAATGTATTAAAAGAAATAAGTGATTCTCTTAATAAGAAAAGATTTTTGCTTGTTTTAGATGATGTCTGGAATGAGAGTTACAGTAAATGGAAGGAATTGGAGCAGTGTCTTACATGTGGTTCACTAGGAAGTACAATTCTAATAACAACACGTAAGAAAAGAGTTGCTGAAGTCATGGGATGTGAGAGTATATACAATGTAGGATTTTTAACTTCAGAGGAATGTTGGTCAATAATTAGTCAAATTGCTCATGTTCAAAGTGATCCTCAAAAGTTGGAGAGCATTGGTAGGAGATTTGCTGATAAGTGTAAGGGTTTGCCTCTTGCTGCTGCCATTGTAGGAGGACTCTTACGTTTTAAGAAATCTGAAAAAGAATGGTTGAGAGTCTTGGAAAAAAAAGAATGGGAAGGTGAAGATATCTTGGGTCCTTTGAAACTTAGTTATTATGATTTGCCATTGAGATTAAAGCAATGTTTTTCATATTGTGCTATCTTTCCCAAAGATTCTAAAATTGAAAAAAGAAGATTGATTGGGATGTGGATGGCTCAAGGTTATTTAAAGGGAAAAGAAGAAGATGAAAATTTGGAGATAGTTGGTGAGACTTATTTTGAGAATTTAATTGCTCGTTCTTTATTTCAAACTCGATCCTATGATGATAACGTTTGTACGGTGCATGACATGGTGATGGATCTAGCCCAAACAGTTGCAAAAAATGAGTACTTAATGGTAGAAGTCCTAAAAGATACAGGGTTGAATGGAAGCTTTTTACATGCAGATGCAAATGTTCGTCATTTGACTTTGAAGATCGAAAGTGATGCTTCATTCCCTATGTCTATCTATGGTCTTAATAAATTACGCAGTTTGACCATTCAATTATCTTCATGGAATGTTGTTGAACTTGAGAGAATATTTGATCATTTGACATGTCTAAGGACTTTAAACCTTGGGGATTGTGACATTAAAGAAGTTCCATCTTCAATAAATAGATTAGTTCATCTTAGATGGCTTGACTTGTCTCATAATACAGATCTAGAGAAATTACCAGAAACTTTGTGTGAGTGTTACAATTTGCAGACATTAATTCTTAAGGAATGCTTCAATTTGGTAGAATTGCCTCAAGGGAATGCGAAACTAATTAACTTGATGTATTTGAATATTGAGCGGTGTAATTCGATAAAATGTCTTCCCAAAGGAATAGGAAATTTATGGCGTCTTAAAGAGTTGAATGATTTTGTTGTGGGTATATATGAGAATGGAACATCATGTATTGTTGAAATGGAGAAGTTGAATAATCTTAGAGGAAGTTTGAGGATAATAGTGAGAAATGTGAGAAAGCTAGAAGACGTCATAAAAGCACAACTTAAGAAGAAAAAATACGTCACTAATTTGAGTTTGAGTTTTCTTGGTGGAGATGAAGTGCAAGAGCTGGAGGAGGAAGAGTTACTTGAAGCTTTAGAGCCACCTTTAGATTTGGAAATATTAAGCTTAGAAAATTATAGAGGCAAGACGTTGTTCCCGAGTTGGATGATGAAACTAAATTTACTCAGGAAGCTTACAATTTATAACTATGAAAATTGTGAAGAATTGCCTCCATTAGGTAAGTTGTCGTGCCTTGAAGAGCTATACCTATATAGTATGGGAGTGAAAAGATTGGGTGTTGAATTTATGGGAATAGAAAGAGAAAAAGATGCATCAACATCCTTCCTATCATTTCCAAAATTGAAGACACTATATTTTTATGGGTTTATGGAATGGGAAGAGTGGGATGATATTGATGTGTGGTTGATGGAGAGAATTAATAATAAGACAATTACAATTATGCCATTGTTAAATGCATTTTTATCATTAAAATTAATGGCATTTTCCCTTAATTTCTGAATTAATTATTGGGTCTTATACATATTTTTTCTAATAAATTGCTTAGTTTATCTTAATCTGCATTCTTAATCGGTCTTCT
>JAOSBM010000204.1:30055254-30080196 GCA_027568955.1 Erythroxylum tenue
TAAAAAAGATTTAATGTTTTAACAATAAGTCTAACTATTTGCATAAAATACTCTTTAACATTTTTGATGATAGGTTGCCTTTGCCAACTCAAGTCAAACAAATTCTATTGAAGGTGTTTCATTTTCTTTGGATATGACCAACTCCCAAGTGGT
Source organism: Erythroxylum tenue (assembly GCA_027568955.1). Lineage (NCBI taxonomy): Eukaryota > Viridiplantae > Streptophyta > Magnoliopsida > Malpighiales > Erythroxylaceae > Erythroxylum > Erythroxylum tenue. Next base: position 30,055,408 of record JAOSBM010000204.1, read on the forward strand.
ATTTATCTTTTGCCAGAATACTATTAATAATGACATTATGTTTAGTGACTTATTCACAATTTACTAATGAACAATTTTTTTAATGATTCTTATAGGCACAACAACCACATGGTGTCAGCGATGTGGTGATAAATCACTAACGACAAAGTAACAATGTTAACTACAATAGTGCAGACATAGGTAGTTTCGTTGAGACATGTGGTTGTTTAGTTCCATGTACAGGAGGCATGTTTTGTAAATACAAAGTGAAAAGAAAGTAGAGTGTTATCGACGTTGTGCATATTTTGTTTCTTACTACAAATTGGCAATGTCTTTCTTATACTCTCATTATTATGAAATTTTTTATATGCTCATTATTATGTATTGTTCAACAACAAATCTTTATGTTAAAAAATATTTTTGTGTCAAAGTGCGAAATGTTTAATTCTTAAGATTATCATGAAACTTCTAACAATGGTATGGAAAAAAACGAACATCGAACTTCTATTTTTTTCGAGGAAAATATTAGCAAAAGCGCAAATATAAATGAAGTTATGAGAAACTCAAGGTGGACCGGAAAAAAAAAACCAAGTTGTATATAAATGTGTTTTCATAGGTTACAATCTTCAAAGTAACATTCTTAAAAACAAATCATAGGCTACAAGTGTAATCAACACAAAGGATCTTTGGATTCATGAGCTAAACAATTCTAATACGAGTATTGGTTTTAACTCCAAGTTTTCTTGAATATGCGCCAAAAAGAGTAAAGAGAAGTAAGAAGTTGAACCAGTTGCATCTCCATCGCCAACAAAAAAATCAAAAGAAATTGGAGTCTGAGTTAGTTTGACATCCAAAGCTGCAAGAAGGCTCAAATTATCTAAGGAAGAAAATTTAGCAGCATTTTTTGTCATTATCATGTCAAGTTGATTCTTAAGCTTCTGAACTCGAGAGCGCACTGTCTCAATTTTCCAAAAGACTGCCTTCAAAGAGTTCCTATTGGCATCACCAAACTCGAAAATGAATCAGCCATCATCAAAACCACATATGTTATTGCACTCAGTATGTTGATTCGTAGTTACTGCTCAAAAACCATAGTGAGCATGTTAATAATTGTAAAAACAACAAAAACTTTTGAGCTTAAATGTATGTAAGAAATGAAATAAGGATAAAGACGGAACAAGTTGTTTAAAGAGGCTATATACATAAAATTCAACAAATTGTATAGGAATATAGCCAAAAACTATGGTTCTAAATTGAAACCTGTTGTAGAAACAAACCATTTTAGTAGATGATACGTAATTTTGAAAAGGTAACACAAGTCTAATGATATTTCATCAGCATAATCACTAAATTATCTGATGACAATAACATCTGTTACTAATTTCTTTGTTGTACTTACATTTCTATAAAATCAACTAAAACTCAAAACTGTATCATCTAGACAACAAATTTTTTTGTTTAGGGTCTCTATGTCAATCTAACATTATTTGTTTCAACTATGCTTTTCATCAATATAGTCTCTTAATTGATGAGAAGAAAATACTAAAACCTTAATTTTGTTTTTTGGTATCAATTAAAGTATTTGATGAACATTCACAGTGTTTGAGAAGGAAACAAGAGGCTATGACGCAGGAGTAAAGCTTTGTCTCCTAGCAGAACATGATAATCAAAATGGGGGGAATTACAACTTCAGCTAAATTATCGCTATCAATAGCAAGTCCTAAAATTTGCCACAAGTGTCACCATTTCCATCCCCATTAAAACTAGTCCAAGCAGATGATATGTGGTGATAAAGTTGTATATTATTGGTAGAATCTATCCTTCAAGGAATGCAAAACAGTGGAGACATGATGTGCATATCCACAGATGACATAGTTATGGCATTGGGGAGCTCTTTTGATCTTGCTGATAGAAGGATTCATATGTGGCTACTTTTGTTTTTGATTCAGGCAAATCTAGTTCTGGCTTGAAACCTTGAGTCATCTTGATAAAGTCATTCATGTGCGTTACTTTCCATTGCTTCAAAATATACAATGACAGAAGATGTTGAGAAGAAGAAAGCATTAGAAAAACAGAAAATTCATGACTGATATCCACAAAATCCAAAACCTTATAGATGACATCCAACTACATTCAGCATCTTTCAGATCAAACTCAGTATTTGCATTGCATTGTATTTACTCAAGTAGCTGGGGATTATTCTAGCACTAATGATTTCTAAATTAGCATCAAGAGTTTTCTTATCGACAACAAAGACCTCAATCATCTGATTTCATAAAATTCAGAGAAAAGCACCAGTCATCCAAGATGAATTTTGATTCAGAAGAAAAAGTAGCTATCTCCATAGGATTCAACGAAAACAAAATTTCATCACATCCCATAAGAAGCCCTTTAATCCACCAGGTTAGAATCAATAGACAATACATATCTTCCCTCATGTTTCTCACCTAAATCAAATCTACAACATGACTAACCATACCTAGTTTGAGAGAAATTTACCTCAAAATGCCACTCTCCATATAAGTTAGGATTGTCTTTGTCTGAACAAACATAAGTAAATGCTTGAACGTCCTCAGAATTGTCCTGCAACAACATCATACACTCGTCCACATACAAACTACATGAAATATAATCCCGAAAACATGCAAAGAAAGAATCAGTAACAAAGCATTTAGAAGATTCAATTGAATACTCACCCTCAAAGAAACATCCACGAGCTTTCTCTCATATTCCTCATCCTTGAGCATATCCAAAATGTCTTAGAGTTGCTAATGCCAAAGAAGAGCTTCATTCAATACAAAATCTTTTTTAGGTTTCATTTTTTGTTATGAAAAGGAAAAGTTGGTATCGACTATAGAATTGAAAAAAAAATTAAAAATAACAATAAAATTAGAACTTGTCGCTAACCACGTCTTTTTCCTTCTTGTGGTGCGTCTTCGACTCTCCCTATAAGGTCGTCAAGTGCTTGGGATCAGAACTGCAACCTAGCATGACGAGAAGAAGAACTACAAGAACGTAAGCAAAAGCGAGGGGGCATCGGCTTGATTTTGGTGAGAGCAAAGCCAGACCCAACGAATTTTATTAAGACGTTGACATTTTAGCAGCGGAACAATGTAGGAACAACAATAGTGGAACAACTGATCTAGTGACTTGGTAGTGCACGAGGCTAAACCGCCAGAAGCGTGACGCATCCTGCTGCTTACAGTCGAAATTATCATCGTGAACAAAAGTTGATCCATACTATACTTTCAAATAAGGGAGTTGATCTTCTCTGCCATTTATCATGTTCCATCCCTGGACAATTTCATCTGTTCAAATAGATTCAAAGGGGAAGATTTGACTGACTTATTAGTTATCTATGATATATTTTGTTTGAGAAAAAAAATTATATCATCAACAATTGTTGAATATTGATAGCCATTTTAAAGAATTTAATTATTTTAAATAAAAATTTATTTACTTAACAATAATTATTAAAAAAGAAAATAATACAGAAAAACACAAGCAAAATTAACTCCTTTTTTTTACTTTAAATTTTCATTAGTACTTCTTCTAAAATATTTTTTATACAATTAACTATCAAAAAATCATTTATAATCTTATAATAAAATATTTTCGTTTGAATTTAATTTTAGACATCTTTATAATAACTCATCAACCAATAAGATAAAGTACTTATGGATATTTTTATCAAATATTTAAGAGTAATTTTTAATGAATCGTACATGATATTGAAATTTACTATTGTATTCGTAATTTCATAAATTTAGTTTGACACAAAGGATCTGTACACTAAAATATAAATTTTCAAAAATTTTTTTAGAAGAAACTGTTGGAAATACTTACACGTAAGTGTTCCATATTAGAAAAAAGACTAATATATAAGTCTAGTGGGCTACTCTACTTATTGCTAATTAATTTTAGAATGAAATCTCACTTAGGCTTTTATGTGGTTTAACTTTCCTTTTCGTGTAGGCCCATAGGCCAATTGCTAATTTCACATAATATCATAACAAGTTTGGTCCGAATTATTAATTTTTCGGTTGTCTGTCTGGATGTTCAGTCCCAATAATCCGGTCTGATTATTATTCTGTTTATTTCAAGTAGCAATTGAATGTCCAGTCCCAGTTACACTTTAAGGAGAGTGTTGCGAATATCTACATATGAGTGTCCAATATTGAAAAAAGATGAGAAAAAAGACTACTATATAAACTTAGTAGAATCCTCTACCTATTTTCAATTAGTTTTAAAATAAAACCTAACTTGATCTTACGTGTGATTTAATTTTCCTCCCGTACTTATGTCCGTTGCTAATTTCACATAAACATCTTGGACAGTCGTGTTAAAATAGGAAATAAGCAAGGGCAGAGGAAATTAGTAGTGAGGTGTCTTGTAGCAGTGAGTGGTGGTTAGAATTGGAGGGAATGGTGTTCTGTGGCCGACAAACGAAAGCTGAACCCAATCCATAACAACGTACATGATGACTCTAACAATGGCACCAGACCTCTCTTTTCTTTCCCTCCCAATTAAACACTCTTTTTTCTTCTTCTCCTCCTCCTCCTCACCATCATCTCTTCGTAACACTTGTCTGCGTCCTCCATTTCCAAAGCTCAAGCTTCCTCATACAACAAGAACAAGAAGAAAATCCTCCTATACTTTCCCAATCCTCTTCTGTCAAACTACTCTCGGCGCCGAGACCCAACTCGACCTCGTCCATGTTGGCCAGGATCGTCTTTCCAAGGTTCTTTCTTCTTCTTCTTCTGTTTCTTTAGTACTTCATTATGTGTATATACTCAGTGAGGTAGAGAGGAAGAGGAAGAGAAAAAGAGATGATAACTCTTTGGTTTTGTCAGGTTCCTATTTCGCAAATCAGGAATTTCTGTATCATAGCACATATAGATCATGGGAAATCAACTTTAGCTGATAAATTGCTTCAGACAACTGGTACTGTGGAGAAACGTGAAATGAAGGAGCAGTTCCTTGATAATATGGATTTAGAGAGGGAAAGAGGCATCACTATCAAATTGCAGGCTGCTCGCATGCGTTATGTTTATTTTAAGGATCACCAACCATATTGCCTCAATCTCATTGACACTCCTGGCCATGTTGACTTCTCATACGAAGTTTCACGCTCTCTTGCTGCTTGCGAAGGTGCTCTCCTTGTCGTGGATGCTTCCCAGGTCTGCCCTGCCTTTCCAAGCATTTATCATCATAACACCAACTTCAAATTTTCAAACTTGCATCATCCAAGTTAATTTGTTGCTTTTTTTTTAAATTTGTTTTGATGCAGGGAGTGGAAGCACAAACGCTTGCCAACGTTTACTTGGCCCTGGAAAACAATCTAGAAATCATCCCTGTCAGTCACTTCTCTTCCCAACCATTCACCCTATGTTACTTCTGTTTCTACTTCCCATTAGAAGATTCTAACCAAGTGTTTGACACTTTCTTTCTGTTAACAAACTCTAGAACGTAGGCTTTGCCGTTAGAGTGAAAGTTATGAAGGGATGCAAATTTAATCTTCAAATACTCACTTTCTTAATAGAAAACGGCTCTCAGTGCTATATTTGGATGACGGACTTTTTATCTTGTCTATTCAAATTGTTATATTTCATGATTCAGCTGTTGATTGAGATGGATTGTTCACATCTATTGCAGGTATTAAACAAAATAGACCTTCCAGGTGCCGAGCCAGATCGTGTCCTTCGAGAGATTGAAGAGGTTGGTGCTAAAAGTGGAACAAGTTAATTTGACTCTATGTTGCCCCAGTACAGGTGTAGCTGTTTATGTTGCATAAACTTAGTTTTTCTTGTCAATTTCTTATCTTGCTAAGATGGTGGAAAAATTTTCCATTCTCAATGTCGCTCATCCATAGGATGATAGAGCTCTTCACTGGGTATCTCATTGCAAATTTGAAGTAACCAACTTCTGTTTGATACAATGAAATGGCCATACTTTTCTTATTATTATTGTTACTTTGGATAGAAGAAAAAAGAAGCAACCAACTTTTGCCTAATTTATTAACAACCACATAATTTCGTTCTACGTTCCTAGTATGAAGTTATCCAGTGAAGACGTTTGTCGGTAATCCTTATCTGACCTAGTCATGATGCATTTTACTCCTTTATGGTTTTCACATCAGATATTTATGTGACTAATAAAATCTAAAGGTGCTCACAAATTGACACATCTTGCTTTGCAGGTTATTGGCTTGGATTGTAGATATTTATGTGACTAATAAAATCTAAAGGTGCTCACAAATTGACACATCTTGCTTTGCAGGTTATTGGCTTGGATTGTAGCAATGCAATACTCTGCTCTGCAAAGGTTTGTCAATTTTGACCACTGAAATGCTTTTTTATACAATGGAAATGTTTCTTTTCGCTTTGAAGACAATAATCTATAGTGTTGCTATTGTTATCCAGGAGGGAATAGGTATAACTGAAATATTAAACGCAATTGTGGAAAGGATTCCCCCACCCCGTTCTACTGCTGATATGCCCTTGAGGGCTTTGATATTTGATAGGTAAATTCCCACTTCATCTTGGTGATTGGATTTATTGGTGTTAGCAAAATCTGCTTTGGTGCTAAGGATTGTCTTTGGATATTGTTATTATCAGTGCATCCCCTTATATGTCCAATTTTGTTCTGTACTGGGTACAGACCTTTGATGCTAGCTTAGCTTAGATAATATCGTGCAAAATTACGCTTCATTGACATAGTGGGTTTGATGTGTGCTGATGTTGTTTTAACTTTTATTGATGGAAAAGTGTGGCTATGCATTAACATCCATATTTCCAATGACTAAGGTGTGTTGACCTACATTAAAATATATACAAGGTTCAGAATGCATCAATATCTTTTTATACATATGTATAGGGTATATACACAGATGTTATGCATCAAGTGCATGTCAATTTCATACAACTAGAGAATGCCAATGCATTCGAAAGGAACTCCATTTTCATTCTTTAAAATTGTGTTAGCATGATAAATCTCATTTTGACTTCTCATTTAGTTAGCCTGTTTATCTTCACAGGAAGGGTTCTATTGCTATCTGTTATATCAGCTTGTAAATCTTTATGCAGTTACTATGATCCATATCGTGGTGTAATTGTTTACTTCCGAGTTATGGATGGAAACATAAAGAAAGGTGACAAAATTTATTTTATGGCTAGTGGGAAGGTAATGTAAACTTATTTGTGGATTATCAATTGTAATTCATTACTTTTGCTGCTACAGTAACAAACAAATATATTTTGTTACAAATTACCTTGTTGAGTTCAATGGTTTTGTGACTTGTTTACTATTTCCTATTACTTCTCACTAAACTTGCTTCTGAAATGATAGGATTATTATGCTGATGAACTTGGAGTCCTGTCTCCTAATCAGTTACAAGTGGAAGAATTGTATGCTGGTGAGGTAAAATGATGACAACCACTTATCATTGTATTGTAATTTGGTCTCTCTCTCTCTCTCCCATACACCCACAAACAAACAAAAACAGACATGCGAACACATTTTCTTCTATGGCACAGTTTGGTGAACGTTATAGACTTCAAACTGCAATTGTCAACCTGCCATAATGGCCATGCAATCAGCAGCTACTGTATAACTGTCTTGGATGATGTGATAGGAAATAGGAAACCTGCCCAGAGCTGCATCTGGGTGCTAGATCTCCTCTGCGTAATGTCACTTCACATGATATTCAAAATAAGGATCAAAGTCAAATTTTCCTTTTTTGCACTCTTGTTGGGTCTGCATTTCTTTTTCTTTTTGACTACTTGCTGAAGATCTCATAGCTGAACATTCCTTCTTACTTCACTGGATTAGAATATAGTTATGCCTTTTTACTTCTAACATATATGTTTTCAGGTGGGCTACCTTTCTGCTTCTATACGATCAGTAGCCGATGCAAGGGTTGGTGACACTATTACTAACTATAGTAGAAAGGCTGACAAGTCCCTTCCTGGATATAAGGAGGCCACTCCAATGGTGTTCTGTGGTTTGTTTCCAGTTGATGCAGACCAGTATTTTTCTTGCTTGTCATTGGTTTTCCTAGTTCCCTTTAGCAGCATTTTACATACTTGTGTCTCTAGGATTACTCATCTTTATATTTGTAGCCAGGTTTCCAGAGTTGCGTGATGCACTAGAGAAACTACAACTTAATGATGCAGCATTGAAGGTGCATAAGGCTTGCTAATAAGCTATTAGTTGCAGTTATTTTCTTCCAAGTTTTGAAACTTAAAGCTTCATATACACTTAACATTGAAGCTGGCCAGCAATATGATTTTTCCTAAGGAATCAAATCTTAAGTGCTTGATCTCTTACAATGATTAATTACTAGGAAAAGAAGATGTAACCTGATTTTTTTACATTATCATGTTTGTCATTTCTTTAAATTATTTTCTTCTCCTCCCTGAATATCTTACTTTGAAGCATTAGTATTAACGTCAATGGTAGGCTGAGTGCTCTTGCCATATTGAAGGATTGTGTCAAGAAACCATTCAATTTAAAAATTTAAACTATTAGGTGAGGCTTATGAATGAATTAATAATGCTCTAATGCACTCCTTGTATGAAATATAGATAAATAATTATAAGTGACAAATCCTTTACAAAATAGGGTAGTATAACTTCAACTCTATATGTTCCAATCATATAGACTTCAATACGATTCCAATGTACTATCCAACCCCAAAGCTTTAGCTGTTACCTAAGGTGTAGCAATGGATCGGATGTTATTCCACATGTCGTACTATCTTTTGTGTTACTAGATTGAAAAACCAGAGGTTTGAGTATTTGGCTTATAGGTGTTTAATTTCCTAATTAATTATTTTCATTATGTGTCGAACACTATCTCTAGTCCATCTAGCTCATATAATTCTAATCATTTATTAGTTTCGTTGGTTCTACTTTCATCAATCCTATGCTTTCTAATTCCACATATTAGGCATGTGGCCCCTTTTGGGACCTAACATTTCTCAATATATATGTTGGAAAGGAATGTGTGAGCATAAAATTTTGAAGCCATTGAATAAAAGGTTTGATTCTGCCTGTTTCTCTGCTACTCTGCAGTTTGAGCCTGAAACTTCAAGTGCAATGGGATTTGGCTTTAGATGTGGGTTCTTAGGTCTTCTCCACATGGAAATAGTTCAGGTCTGCTTTCTCTTAAGGTGTCAGCTATGTTTGTGATTTATGGAAGTTCAGGATTGGGTCTGAATTGGTATGTTCTTACAGGAAAGGCTTGAGAGGGAATACAATCTGAGCCTAATAACTACTGCTCCTAGTGTTGTGTACAGAGTGAACTGCATAGACGGTGATACTGTAATTTTCATTTAATCCTGCAATCAAGTATGCCTAGATTACACCTATTCATCTTTATGTCTTACTTAAAACATGTTTGGTTGTGTCATAGTTCTCTCCATATTCATACTGTACAAATCATGTTTCCAGTGGATTCTTACTTTAGATTAATTGTTTGAGACCTTAAACTATTTACCTCCATATTTTATTGATTACTCATTTGGAATAATGTTAACTTTCTGAATCCAAACTGTATGTTGTCGAATGATTTTTGTTAACAAATTTTCTTGAAGGTTGAGTGCTCAAATCCATCTTTGCTTCCTGAACCTGGACAGAGGAAATCAATTGAGGAGCCATTTGTAAAGGTCTTTCTGTTTGCAAAAGGACTTGAGTAATATAGTAGGAGGTTTTATGAGCTCTTTCTCACACACACACAGTTATTTCATGAATTGTAACCTATCCTGTAATTTTTCACTAGGTTTTATGAGCTCTATCTCACACACACACAGTTGTTTCATGAATTGTAACCTATCCTGTAATTTTACACTAACTTGTTTATACAGATCGAATTGCTGACACCAAAAGATTATATTGGTCCACTTATGGAGTTGTCTCAAGAACGACGAGCAGATTTTAAGGAAATGAAATTTATTACTGAGAACAGAGCATCAATCACGTATGAATTACCCCTAGCTGAGGTAACCTTCTTTTAGCAGCCATTTGCCACCACCAATATTTGTTTGACGAATTCCTGTGCTCAGTTGCAAGCAAATCTTTTCCAAGTTTATGTCAATCCTCCTCTATATGTCACTTAACTAGAGTAGAATTTTCATTGCTATTCTTATACTAGTGAAATTGTCTCTTAGTGTCTTGCATTTTGATTTTACAGATGGTTGGCGATTTCTTTGACCAGCTCAAATCAAGAAGTAAGGGATATGCCAGCATGGAATATTCTTTTATAGGGTAAGTCATAAGGCCTTTCAATAAGCAACTATGACTTTTGCTTGCATGAAGCGATTTGATCAACTTTGAATCTTGAAAAGCCACAAAGTCAAGTAGAAGAGATTCTTATGTTTCTCCATCTTGAGCTAAAAATTTAAAATAACTTTCATTCATCCATGTTTGAACCGTATAATCTTTGTTTTAGAACACTCACCTGGAAGACTATACCTTTAGTAATTATTCATTTGTTCGTACTTTTATTGCCAGTTATAGGGAAAGCAATTTAATAAAGCTCGACATTCAGATAAATGGAGATCCCGTGGAGCCTTTATCAACAATTGTACACAAGGATAAGGTAAATGAGGATATGTATTGAACTCAACGGTAAGATGATAGCAATATGAGATTATCAAAAAGGAAATTTGTCTTTGACTTGATTTATGGGTTTGCAATTTGTGGCAAGGTGCAGCGACTGTTGAGGGGTTGCACTTCCTGGGGGTGCTCTACCCAGCACGCCCCATGTTCATTGTACATGTGGGTCATGTTGAACCAGCCCTTAGTTGGTCGTCTGACTTCTTAGTTGGTCGTCTGACTTCCTATTGCAAAATATTCTAGAACTAAGAAATTAATAGAAACAAATTCAGTCTGGAAATAGGCTTAAGGAATAGCCATTCTTCTAGTAAAATCAAGCACCAATGCTGATGCCTTAATGCCTGCTAAAATGCCTGCCATGTCAGATGCATCTGGTAGACACTGGTAATGGCATCTTGCTCATAGCTAATATATGCTGAAGGGGATTTTTACCTTTTTATTATAAAGATTACTTTGTCCACTCTTGATTTTTGTTGACCTTTTCTGATCATGATCATGTTAATTGTTAATACTAAGCATCTCTATTTACCTAAACTAATAACATAGGTGATAAAAACGTCTAGAATGTTGTGTTGGGATATTTGTTGTTGATAGACTCTCTTCTTAGGCATATTCGGTGGGGAGGGCCTTGACTCAGAAGCTGAAGGAGCTTATACCACGACAAATGTTTAAAGTGCCCATCCAAGTAAATTTTCTATTCTCTTTTGAAGATGAATACTATTACTAATACTAGTTAAAACCTACTTTGAAATTAATTGATTGCTTGATATGATTGCTCTCTTATTAGAGCTTTCAAGTAAATTGTTTGAGATGGTTGACCCAAAGATTTCAATCTATATATTTTATTATTTTCAGGCATGCATAGGTTCTAAAGTTATTGCCAGTGAGTCTTTATCTGCAATCAGGAAGGATGTTTTAGCCAAATGCTACGGTAAGATGATCCTTTGCCCTCTAATATACTTTTAGGTGTTATCTAATCATTTAAATATTTTGTCAAGATTCATGAGTAGCTATATATGGTTAACTTGTGATTCTAACTCGTTGTTGGAACTGAGATTTTTTATATTTACTGTTTGTTTAAGAAGTTTCTCCTTAGCAAATCTTTGCAAATGAAAAAGACAGAAAACCAAAAAAACCAAAATGACCTTTCCCCTTGGTCCATCTTGGAAATCATTTAGCTGGCTCTAGTGAAGGATCAAGATATTAACTCGGTAAGCTGCTGGCACTTGTTAGCGGGTGACATGATTGCTTTTGTTCTTCTTGTAGGTGGGGACATTTCAAGGAAGAAGAAATTACTCAAGAAACAGGTACCTCGTTTTCAATTTCTGATTTATAAGATATTAGCATATTTGTTGCGAAAATGCTAACAGCATGTTTAGGGGAGAGTCTACTGGCTGGAAAAAAGTCATTGAACTGCTCTATACTCATTAATTTTTCTGTTCCTTCTATGATCAACTGTGTTTTCTATGAACTTCTACATTTGTGTTTCGGAAATTCGGAGGGAAATCACTAATGAATTTTGTCGTACTCAGTTGATTGTCTTCCATTAATGTAGCAACTATTGCATGATGCTCTGTATCTTTTCTGGCCAGGCCGAAGGAAAGAAAAGAATGAAATCAATTGGCAAGGTTGATGTACCTCAAGAGGCCTTTATGGCAGTATTGAAACTTGAGAAGGAAGTACTGTGATTATATTAACTAACTCCTAAGATTTTATCAACTCCTGTAGCCGTTCCATATCTGCTGGGGGTAAAAGGGGCATGGTATAGTTTTCTTTTTCTTTGTGTTCAAGAGTAGGGGAATGGGTTTAATTCAACTCTTAAGGAAATTCTCAAATCTTTATCTGTTGTATCATACTGAATAAGAACAGTAGATGCATTTCTTATCAATTTTGTCTTATACTAGTTAATCTTATCTTGATGTTGACAGAGAAATTGTTGCCAGCATTTTAAGCCACACTATACATGAGGATGCAAGAGATCTGATATGAGCTAATGACTATAGTAATCTTGTTTAATTAGAAACCATATTAATCTAAATTATACATGTAGCGATGAGTTTCAATCCAAAAGCAACGGAATAGGTACTTGTTCTAAACATTAATGTACAGATAATTAAAGCACGTACATTTCTTATTTAAACAGACAAATCTATACTCAACAACAATTCTTCTTTTCCTGTTCTTTTGTGATTACACACATACCAAAGAGAAAAAAAAGAAGTTTGCAACTGCTAGACGTAATAAATGAGAACTTTTAAACAAGAAATCAATAAAGATGATGATGAAACTCACAACTGATCGCATTTAGTGGGAACGAAAGACAAAGTTTCCTTCTCAAGATCATGAATTATCAACATGTTTTGTTGCTGAACATTACCAAATATAGACATTCCACTTGAACTCCCCATTGCCAAGCACAATATTCCCAAGTTTGTATCTGCAATCATATAGTTCTCTGCTGGCAACTCCAAGTCTGCATCTTTAAAGTGGAGTATCATCTTTGGGACATCTACTTCAGTTGCATCAGATGGCAATGTGAAGCACAGATCAAGTCCTGTCGACCCAGATTTGTCCACTGGTAGATTGATCTGTGATGTGAACTCTTTTTTCACCAAACTAAAACCACTGCCCTCCAAATAGGAAATGGTAGTGCCAGAGTCAATGATTAGGCCACCAGTGCCATCATCTTGAAGTGAGAAAGTGGATGTTGGGATATGTAAGCGATTGCCACCAATGGATATTCCTTGAAGATCAAGATAATAGAAAGATGGCTGAGATGGGTTGTGGATTAATGGGGTGGTTTTGATTGTACTACTTGATGATGATGATGATGATGATGTGTCATTCACACTTTTACTTGCTAGAGAGCCCATCAGGAGAGTACTGGTAGCTTTTGTGTTTTCAATGGAAGTTAGGCAATAAGAGAACCTGGGTTCCTTAAGCTGTGAAACAAGTGACAAAGGTCCACGACCAAGTCCCACCAGGCCACCACCTTGTGTGAACCCGTCACCTTCATTATCTTCTCCACAACCGAAGCCAACAGCGGGGACAGAGACCTCACCAAAAGTGAAGGTTTCGGTTGCCATGATACCTTGTGTTGAGGAGTAATCACCGTAGGTGTAGAAATACTGACAGCCATCGTTGCACGTGGCGGCCTGAGAAAGTGCTTCACACAGTTGGCTAGAACACGATAACTTGGAAAAGGTAGAGGACTTTCTGGGATCAAAAATAGGGGTAGGCTGATCATAACACTGCTTACAAGGCTGGCATTGTGTCCATATCAAGTCGCTACCAGTATCCATAATTGCAGAGTAAGCAGTGGGGGAAGTGCCAATGGCTATCTCCATCAGGAACTCACCATTTCCTGCAACAACTGGTGCGTCAACTGATGCTGAAGAAGAAGCAGCAGCTAAAACCATGGCCTTGAGACGTTCCATTCTGTGCCTTCCACGCTTCATGCCATGCTGGATGCGTTCAAATTTGGTTAAGTTCTTATCAGAATCTACATGCTTGAGCTTAACACGAAATCCACTATTAACCTCTCCACCACCAGATGTTGCGGTTAGTGATGATCCCCTAGATGTTGAAAGAGCCTGGGGAAAAAAAACGGCTACTAATAGTAATAGGACCAAACACAAAACATGGTCTGAACTCATGAAATAAATTGGTGTAGAGCACAAAAACGATAATGTTGCTGTAATAGAAACTATTTAAGGTATTGGAATGAAATACAGATATATATCAAGGCAAGAACAAGGAACTAAGGGTCATTGAATGTGATCTAATTGTGAGCAAAAGAAGTCTTAAGAAAAGGAATCCAAAAGATGTATGATATGGAACAGAGTCAATAGCTATAGCTTTAAGAGAGGGAATGAAGTAGAGGAGATTGAAGTGGAAACAAAGGCAAATGCCAAATTGATAGTGGAGTGGAGGTTGATATATCTTAGAGCTTGAGGTAAACCATTGGAAGGGTCTTGCGTGATGGTTGGGAAAAAATGAGAATGAAAATCAACTACCTATCATATTGACAAGGCAAAACTAGCTTTTCTAGTTTAATCAAATCATGTTTGTGTTCCATTTTAACCTTCTGGTGCATCTCTTTTGTAGTTTAACGGCACTTGTCTCATTTTTTTTCACGTGTGAAACAAGGAATGGTATTTTCACACATGCCCTTTTGTGCACAAAAGAAGCTCTAGCTAGACCTTGGAAAAAGAAATTAATCATGATTGTACTGGATCAAGGAAATGTTATTTGCTTGCAGTTTACAATACTTTGTCATGAGTATATGGATATGATTATATGAAGAATAAAGTGCTCAGAACATATACAGAGGTAATCGTATACGTTAATGTTGTGGTCGGACAACTACTTTCCACTACACAGTTAACTTTAGAATGAGGCCTTAGGATTGACTGATGTTGAAGATGGAGTTCTGACTTGGAGCTGATTGTGTTTATGTATTACTGAGGTAATTCAGTAAGTAACCAGAGATGCAATACTGAAACATCCGTTAGATACTATAGCTTTTTATCACATCAACAGAATAAATGCAATTTTGTTAATGGAAGCAGAGGTGTCTACTTAGGGAGAGAATTGAAGGAAAGTAGAGAAATGTGTTGGGAAGTGGGTGGTCTAACGCTGTAATAGGGCCAACGATTAGGTACAGATAGAACCATTTCGGTTGAACGTCCTTCTTTGAAGTTAGGTGATGACTAATACATAAATAGAGACAGAAGCTTCCTTTCTTCTTTTTGTTTTATATGTTTAGAAACAATTTAAGCTCATTATATACATACATAGATGCATGTACAGCAGCATATATAGCAATTTATCAGTTTAATACAGCACCCACATTCGATAAGTTCAGGTCCACAAACCCAAGTAACACTTAACCTTATTGTAGATCTATCTATAATCACCTTGTTTTAGCTATATTTAATATCAGAAAATAAAAAAAAATAGAAGTTGACAAACCGAAAGGAGATAAATGCATGCATGGCCAAGGTTATAGTAACTAGCAAGTTAACAGCAAGCAATCAGATTAGGCATTTGAATAGCAGTATGCACGAGGTAAATGTTAGTGTTAAAATCCATGGAATAGGTAATGAAGAACAAGCCTGGCAGTCTATTTCCTGAAAAAAAAAACAGTACGAGGTGATGTTTGTTTGTTAAAAGATATGAGCTTTTCTATTTCATATTTCAATACCATTACCATAACACTACATATGCAAATAATAACTAACCTATACAAAATTTTTCAATATTGTGTACAAACCCTTTGCATCATAATGTATTTGGTATAAGTCTGATTGGTCTGCTTATCTTGGCTTGGACAACTGGATGGCTTCTTGGTCAACACTGGAGTCTCGAGTCCAAACATATTGGCGAGACAATAGAGAGAATTCTTGGTTCCTCACATCCTCTAGCTGCTCCCACTCTGCCCATCTCTCAACAAGACCTATTCCTTGCAGCATCTTCACCACTTCTGCCATTCCGGGGCGATCTTCGGGAGAGCTTTGGGTGCATAGCAGTGCTACCTGAACAATAGTCTCTACTTCCTCGCGCTCATAACTCTTCAAGTTGCTGTCAACAATGTCCTCCAGTCTATTCTCTCTTAGCAATTTTTTAATCTGCAGATGGCTCCGTGTTAATCTATGTCATATATGATGAGACTCGTATAGAAACAAAAGGAAGACTTATCCGGATAAACAAATAGGCTTAAATTAAACATCTAAAAATCTATAAAGAAACGTACATGATCAAGCAGAAGAACGTCCTCTTCCTCTTCAAGCCGGGTAAGATCAATTGCGCGCTGGCCGGTAACAAGTTCAAGAAGAGTTATACCATAGCCAAACACATCAGTTTTTTGGGATGATTTCCCAGTGGATAAATACTCAGGGGCAATGTGACCCATGGTACCTCGCACTTGAGTTGTCACATGTGTCAATTCAGTATCTACCAGCTTCGCTAGCCCAAAATCTCCCAGAACAGCTTCAAAATTGTCATCTAAAAGTATGTTTGCAGCCTTTAAATCACGATGTATAATCCTAGGATTACAGTGTTCATGTAAATACTCCAAGCCATGAGCAGTACCAAAGGCCACACATTTTCTTGTTGGCCAGTCCAAGCTTTTCTGTCCAGGTTTCAAATCTGTAAAATACAGGAAAGGTGGAGAATAAAAGACATCCATGACTACTGAAATTCAAGAAACAATAATTCAGAAACTTACACACAACACCAATCAGTTAAGGAAGTTCAAATACCTCTCAAATGATAAGAAACACTAAGGTTTTTCATGTATGGATAAACAAGGATTCTTTCAGTTGAGGTTGTACAGAAACCAATCAACCGTAGAAGATTTCGATGCACTGCAACACTAATAAGTTGAACTTCTCTGAGGAATGCGGCCTCTCCCCCGGCATTGTAATAATCAGCAAGACGTTTTACAGCAACATTCGTGTTGTCTGAGAGGACACCTCTGTAGACTTTTCCAAACCCACCTTGTCCAATTATATTGCTTTCACAGAAATTGTCAGTTGCAATTTGGAGCTCACGCCATGAAAACCTTCTCAGCTGGGCAAAGGAAATGATGCAGTCATTTTCACCTGAACAGGAAAGACAAAAGTTGGTTTTACCTGAACCAAGTAAAACACAATCTGGAACATCATCCGCTGTGTCTAATATATCTTGCTGAATCAGGTCAATTATGATGTAAGAAATGGAGAATATATCATTGAGGTAAAGCATCTAACTTACTTGAGAACTATCTTCAAGCTGCGTGTATAAATTCTTGCCAGTTGATGAAATAGACCAGTATATCAGTTTTACAAATTGATGACAAATTTGGATGATCTTTTACAAGGAATGATAGAACAAGCAGACAGGACATACTGAACAAGTTAGTAACTTTGCAGAGAAAGATGTTTTGGGAAAGACTCATCGGAAGAAGCAAAAATATGATCAAGATATCTAATATATGACAACTAATATATCTTAACAATCTTAAAATCACATTCAAGAATTATGATAAGGACGAATTTTACGGCAGAAAGAAAAAAATTACCAGCCACGTCAACAAATACATCAGTCTTGAATTTGTGAGCTATATGATACCGATAAGCAAAGCATGCAAGTATCATTAAAAGAACGAAAGCAGCACAACTTGAAGAAGCCATAACCACTCTAAGTCTTGAAATATTGGTTGAAACTGCAAAAGATCCCAAACTTTAAGATATCCCCTTAAGTTTTCCAATGAGAAGAATAAGAGGATATGATTGCAATTGTTTGAAAAAGACCTGCAGGATGAGAGCCTGAAGCACAAGGTTCCTCCAACTTAGAACCACAATTGAGGTGAGTTGCTGTAAAACTGAAAACAAAAACATAAAAACCATAAAACAATTTGAAATCAAGATGCATACATTATAATATAAGCATGGAGAGAACTACTATATCAAGTTATTTTGGTTTGGACTAATTGGCATAAGAATACAGTATAATGAATATTCACTTCTATAACATGAAATCTACAGAGATTTGGTCACAGAAAAGCTGCATCTTGACTTGAAGGAATGGTAATCTGTATGATGTCAGGCTAGAATAATTAGAATTTGCTCGTTTTCTACAATGTTCATCAAATGAACTCGAAAATCAACCAATAGGACTAAGACAATGTTCTTAATTGATCTTTTCTCAATGAAGAAATAAAGTCAGTGCCTAGAGAGTTGGGAGTATATAAAGATAGCTAATTTGAGAGAAATAATTAATCAAACATACTTAAAAGTTGGCACTGAAAAGAGCTCGATCGGTATCTTCCCACTGAAATTGTTAGAGGAAAGATCCCTGCGAAAAAGAAAACATACCATTCAAGGATATCAGCCCAAAACCATCAGAGGAAGAAAAAGAAAAGGAAAAGAAACTATAGAATACACAACAGAAAAGAACTAAAATCTGTACAAAAGGCTACTTACAAATGCACCAATCCTTCAAGATTTTCCATTGAATCAGGAATAGGTCCAGTCAGGTGATTTGCATTTAACACCCTAAGACAGTCAGTAATTCAATCAGAAAGCTAAACGAAGTAAAGCGAATTGCTCAAACTTTAAGTTAGTAATTCAATCAGAAAGGAAGAAGCCAGAGTATTAGAAGGTGAATCCTTACAAATGCTTTAAGTTCGAAAGTTGACCCCAACTGATTGGTATGGAGCCATTGAATTTATTATTAGCAAGATTCAGATTTTGCAAGTGCATCATGGTGCCAAGGTAATCAGGTAACACTCCTGACAGATTGTTATTCTGCAATTCCCTGCAAAAGGCAAAAGCCACAACATAATTAAAAAAAAAATCATAAAAATTGAACATTACGAATGACTCGCTGAAAGATCATGAAGACAAAGTGATTAGCTTCATAAACACTCTTTGTATTGAGTAATTTGGCTAGAATACAGTGTGATGAGTATGTTCACATGAAATGGAAGTTGTCATTCAAACGAGGCTTTTTTATGATAAAATAGGTTAAAAGTCACATGAGAATTTTTTTTATCGATCAACTTAAAAAGGGTGAGTTGAATGAACACTTTGCATTCAATTAGCACTTTGTAGAAAGAAATCTAATCTGATTCTCTTTCCTTTACTTTCTCTTTTTAATTAGAATTAGCAGGAAATTTCCTTGTGATCTAGTAGATATTTACAAGAATATATTCCCTCGTGAGATAAAAGCAGCAATCTTATCAATCATGATTCCCACTTACAAGCTAACCAAAAACTTTAACTTAGTAATTGCAGGTGAAAGAGTTCCTGAAAATCCAATTGAAGCCAAACTCCTGCAATATTCATTCCCAGAGTAAATTTACAGCAGAAAATGATGATCGAAGAAAGCATTGAAAACAAAAAAGCTTAAGTATCTTCAAAGACGCACTTACAGGGATATGACACTTCCATTTCTGCAAGTTACATGAGACCAACTAAAGCAAGGACTAACAAAAAAGTCATTCCAGTCTGTTATCTTGCCATCAGAGTTATTGAGAGACGCAAGAAGCTCAATCAAGGCTTCACCTGATTAGTAGAAAAGCCCAGATCCTGTATTAAATAAATGATATAGAGCAGCCAAATAACAGCTAGCAGCAGTTAGCAGCATTACTTCTAATGTGGAAACTAGAAGGAAAGAGAATAAACCATATAATCTGTATTTCTGATTTCACAAGTATAAATGGCATGTGCATGTAGTTCTGTTTCTTATCGATAAATGTGCAGTCTTTCCCAAATGAAAACAAAATTTCACAAAGTGGGCATCCCACATATTCCACTAAAAATCATGGTACAAAAAGCTCTAGTTGTCTGCTCTAGCTGTTCAATGAATGTAAACTGATGAAAGAAAGCAAAGGAATTAGTTGGAAAATGAGTGATTTTACTACTTCTGTGCGTTTAAAAGGAAATTCGAGAAAGGCAGTGTAGTGACTACTGGAGACACAAAATTACATGTGGCAGAGACCATTTCTATTGTTTTGATCAAAAGGAGATAAGATTTTATATTACTACATAAACATACAACGCAGTTAAAGAAGATAGGATCAGTACCTTCAACATCAGGCTGGTTGGATGAAAAGCTGAGAGTTAGGAAACTGAAAAGTAAAAGACAGTAGATGAACAGCTTCAGAGGACGCCTCATGTCCTTTAATATTCCACTTCCTTTGTCTCTGTCTTGTAATAATTACAAACACAAATAAGGGAAGCAACAGATTAGATTACTACTAACTGAGATAAAAATTCAAGAGGCTTGAACAAACATCATGATAACCATCATGTCAGATTTACAAGAAGAAGAAGGAAGCCAGTAGTTTTAACAACTACACACCTCTGTTAGCTTTAGGCATTGCAAGAGTGCACGAATGGAGTGGTGATTGAAACGTTTTGATTTGATTAATGAAGCAGGAAATGATGCGAGATGGATATAATGATGAATTAGTGGGGGAGGGGACCCAAGCACCAAGCATTTGAGAGTGCCAATTGCTAAACAAAAGAAAGAAAGAGCTATGAGCTGTCCCCTCCTCTACTACTCCTTACCATCTCTTATTGGTGGAATAAGAATATGAATCATCCCACTTACTCCTTACTAATGCCTTTTTCCTATTCCTAATTCCTTTTCTTTGCTTTTCCTTCAACTTTTTTTTATGATCTTAACCAAAATTTCAACATATGTTGCCTGCTTCTACACTAATTGCTTCGACTCGTCAAGTGGGATTGGGAATCTGTATTACCATCAAAACTAGTCCCACTGCTTACTTACTACAATTGCCCAGTGGAATCCATTCCGTTCTCTGTTATTGTTTCCTTTTGGGAAAAAAAGGATTGGAGGAGTAGCAATCTCAGGTTGCTCGACAGAACAGAGTGTGCTCCTCGTACGGACATAACTAACTATTGGTGGAGGAAACACGTAGAGATAGTATAGTACTATTACATTCTGTTGGCATATTTGTTGAAAGAAATCACTTTGCAGCCGCCATCACTGTGCGGGTTGCGTAGTCGGGTCCTACGTCGGATTATATATCTCTGGATTCAACTGTAACTCTTTTATCAATCCAAAACTTTTCCAATTGTTACAACTTACATGTCATTGAGTGTTAGCATAGACATCACCTGTTCAAAGTTGTTAATACCTTAGTTTCATTCAAACATCTCCGGCAATTTCTCTTAAGAATTCCTAACACACCAGTATTTGGCAACCTAACATAAAGCTCTACAATATGCTTGCAAGTGAAAGCAGCAGCACAAAAAGAAGAAATTTTTGTACACAACCCACGGCATTAAACCTTTCTGACGCAGCAAATATCAGCTATCCTATCAAGATACACTAACATATGGGATTGCGAAGTCAATCTCCTTTGCTCCTCTCTTCAGAAACATTCCTCATTTTTCTCATACTTTCCGACATTCGAATAATAACTCAGACTTCATCCAGAGAGATGTCTTCGTCGGGCAAATTTAAGGTCAAGAGAGAGTACTTGACACGGAGAGAAATTTTGCCCTTATCAACATTGAGCTTTGCCCCTGACACGACCCAGTATCCAGGTGTATCCTGTGGTCCCCTTGTCATCTCTGTTGTGTCCACAAACTTCAAGAGTTTAGGTGTTTGGGTGGGCACTGGAGGACCCCCAGGATACACAGCAGAGTTTATATTCTCAGGTTGCTTTGGTGGTGGCTTTTGAGCAGTTGATGAGAAATGAGTGCTGCTAATCAATGATGACATTATTCCAGATCTCTGGGCCACAGCAGAGGAGCCGTCCCACTCTATTTTCCTCGCAGAAGTGGCAGGGGCACCAATAACTTTGGAAAACTTGAGCCTTAGAAACAAAACCGTTTTGAAACCAAAGTTTCCAACTTCAAAACGAGCCCCTGTCACAATTGATAGATCGTCTTCACTCTCAACAGGGGCTGTGCAGACATGTGAGAAGTTCTTCCACTGTACCTTTTCATAATACCTGCGGTCAGAGGAATGAACGGGGATGTTGTCATCATCCTCTTCCTCAAGTTGAAAGCTTTTTGGCTGAGATGAAAGATGCTGCAAATGTATCGCTAAACAGTTACTTCGTTTCCCTTCCAAATACAATCGAAGTCCTGTAACTGGCTTCTTGCCCACATCCACCTGCAATCCAATGCATTTGTTATTACTGTGCATAAGCATGTGATTACCTTCCTAGAACAACTCATTGATATATTTTAAGTTGGTCAACTAAATTAAATAAAGATCAATGGGAAATAGGATAGAAACATGGTGATTATAAGCAAGGAAAGAAAGAAAAGTCAACATCTAAGTATTCCAGCATCATCATTTGTGCTCACTGCTAACAATAATACATTCTTTCTTCAAAGAGAATACGAACTAATGGATACAAAGTTTAGAAAATGAAAAGTGAAAGGGACATTCATCCAATGAAAGATCATCTCGACTTGAAAGATCCCACAGAGGGTAAAAGCATTACCTGTGTTGTATTAACGTAAATTTTAGGCCCCATGAAGCTGAACTGTAGAGATGCATTGCCTTGTTGTTTCCTATCAGGACCTAGGGCAAGCTCACCAAAGACTGGTGCCCATTGCCGTGGAATCTGAAACTCCAGAAACTGTTGTAACTCTTCAATTGGTGGCTTATCTACAATGGAAAGGAATAAGTAACTAAGACTTGCATTGTTATATTCACCACAACTTGTCTAGAATGGTAACAAACGTCTGGATAATCTGCTCAAACAATAAACCAATAGGTGGGATGAAAACAATAGCAAGTTAGCAACCAAGTTCTGGCTTTATGCAGCTCATTATTGCAGACAGAAACAGTTAGTTTTCCACAGCTACCTCCCTTTGCCTTATTATTATTTTTAACCAAATAACAACTTCAGCGTGAAAAGCTGAAAAACCTAATGTGCTGTTCAACCATGCCTGATACTCATTGAAGAAAAGTCCACAGAGCTGATGAATTAATTTTCGTCCAAATGATGAACGAGAGAATGCCACCAAAATATTTTAAACAAGAAACAGATCCAGTCGACGTATTAACTCGACAATAAGGTTAAATCCATCCACATAGCTGATCAATTAATTTTCCCCCAAATGATGAATGAGAGACATATTAACTCCACAATAAGGCTAAATCCACTGGCAGGAAATTGAAGTGAGAGCAGTTAAAATGGGAGATATCTAAAGCATGTAAAGATTTATCAAACTATATCTGTTTGTAAAAAAATAAATAAAAATGAACTACACAGCATAAACCTTGGAAATAAGATACTGTAAGTTCCATAAAACCCAATAAGATGATGAATCAATACTTAAGAGCCAAGCTACAGTAAACACTTACTAGATACACCTATGGGTTACCACAATTCTACGTCCATAAGTCAATTTAATATGATCTCATACTCTTCTGCCAACAAGTCAGTCATGAAACACCTTCAGTTGATTTGTTCAACACCACAAAATGCACATTCTTTGCAGCTTCTGACTAAAACTTAAGAAACATGCAGCTAGGACGTTGACTATCAGAAGACTCAAATTGTAGATGAACTAAGCCCCCCATACTTTCTTCAACATGTGGAATTATTCAAATGTTAGGATGAAAATTTTGTTAACAAATCAAAAGATCTCCCATTTAGTGCCTCGAGAAACAGGGAAGCAACAAGTTGGAAACCTGTAACTTGCAATGATTTATGCTTTAAATAGTCAACAATCAGTTGTCAACTTGGAGTTACTTTTTTTTCCTGCAGGGAGCATTTAGTAAAGTGCTTAAATGTGCAAAGTCAAATTCTTCACTTAAATGCAGGTGATGAGTACAGCAGTGCTGCATCCTAACACCATGTTTGAACTTCATAAAATTTACTCACACACAAACGAATGTGAAGGTTGATACTCACAACGAAGATAGAGATTAATGGCATGTGTCAGGAATCCACTCCCATTAATTCCGCTTAATAGCGATGTAAATGGGACAAATGTCATTGAGATAACATCAGGTTCAAGCTGAACAGTGTGACACCAATCACTGTGTGGTAAGTTTTTATCTGATCCACCTCTTCGCTTGCGCAAGACTTTGATATCCTGCATTATGATATGTATAACAGGCATAAGCTACTGAAATTGGACATCTTGGACCAAAGACTAATCATAGTATAGAAGTTACGAATATCAAGGAAATTTATGTTATTAAAGTGAAAAGCAAGACAAACCAACAACTATTCTTTTCAAGAAACTAGTAAGACACATTGCATCTGCAAAGAGTGTACCTCTGTATTGGAATAAGAAGAGGATGACATTTGATTCATGAAAGAGAGCCTCTGATCCTTGACAAACTGGTACAAAGATACGCATTAAGGTAATTGTGGAACTTTGCATGCAATAAAGAAGTCTGAAGTGTTAGCTGAAAATGATCTATCAAAAATCTAAGATAGACATATATGCGCTAAAACCTTGTCCATTTCCTGAACCCTGGCAGAATTCACAATATTTTGTCCACCTCCATCCGTGAAAACTTTGTCTGCCATGTCTTTTAACTTCTTCTGTAAATCATCGGGTTGGAGAAGTGATGACTGTTGCTGCTTTACATATATTGTCTCCCTTCCCCCCATTTTGACGCCAGCAATAATATGAGTACCGTACTTCTCAATAAATCTGGAAGTAAGCAAACAAGTATATTGAGATAAAATACAAGCAAA
>JAOSBM010000204.1:30157493-30168066 GCA_027568955.1 Erythroxylum tenue
AACTTTACATGTTCTTTCTGACCCCGATATTGAAGTTATTTTGCAACACTTTCTTCTAGAAACATGTTCCCCTATGTGTTATGTTTCCATTGACAAAAAAAATCATTCAATTTAGTTCAGTAATTCAAAAGATATACGTCAAATATTTTTGTACTGCTCTTGTCCAAAGCAGTATACTATGCACAACTTCCATCTGAAATTTAAATATTTTAGAGACTGAATTAGATTTCAACTTCTTCATACCATTTGTAACTCCTTATCTCTATTTTACCACAAAATAGAAATCATCTCATTTGGGCCTCTACTGATCCAGAAAACATCAAAATACTGAAGAATGTTTAGTGAGATAACACCAGTTCATATCCTTTAAGAACACACTCATAGTACCCATCCCACCTTTTCCACTCAATCTTTCTCAATTCAATTAATATAGCTATTATTCTTTTTGTAGATATAGAGAAATTTCTTACGAAACCAATGGTTCAAGAATCAAGTCATTTGGAGGTCTAGAGAAGAAGTTATGGTCAAAAGAAGCAACCATGTTTATGAACTCAATCATACTGAACCTTTTTCGGGGAAACAGCCATAACTTTCTCTATAGAAATCGAATTAAGGTGTTATTTATAGGGATGAAATGAGGATGTCAAGATCTACAACTTTCATGAAGACTTCAAAAAACAATTCTATCGTCTGAAGGGTAGAAAATGGATCAGACGATGCACGACATCATTATGAGACGATGGTGACGTCATTAGACGATACAAGATTGGAAAAATTTCAATAACTTTCACAAACAATGATGGATTGACTTAGTTTTTAGACCATTGGAAAGAGGACTTCGTCTTAGATGAACAGTGATGAGACGAAGTGGATGACCAGTAACTTCGTCTTAGATGAACAGTGGTGAGACGAAGTGGATGAACATTAACTTCGTCTTATATGAACAGTGATAAGACCATCTAAGACAAAGTGGATGAACAATAACTTCGTCTTACTTTTTTTTCAGAACATCTCCACTTATAAAGATCATAACTTTTGACTCCGATGTCCAAAATTTTCATACTTTATACCGTTGGAAAGATAAAAGAAGATCTACAACTTTACAAAAGGAAACTTTGCTAAAATATATTTATATCAATCCCAAATTTCCCCCTAAAATCTGAAGATGAATTTTTCACTCATACACTAACGTACTGCACCCAATTCTTAACTTCATGAACTCTTGAGATTCTTAGAGACAGAATTGAAATTCGATGTCTTCATAAGAAATGTAGCCATATATCTCTAGTTTAATCCAAATTAATAATCATATTGTTTGGACAACTAGATAAAACGTTATGGCTAACAGACTGACGCACACTCAGTGAACATTTTTCAGATCACTACCAATCTTGTTTCTAAATCTTTCCTTATCACAACTCATACCAAGATCACTCTTTCTACTCCTTTTACTCCTCATTTTCAATAAAACCACATTTAATATCAATAATAATCGGAAGTTGTCAATGAATGTATGTACCACTTTTTATACAGAAACATTCTGTATTTATGTGCATATGTGCTAATATGATGCATGAGCCAGAAAATGCATTGTCTTAATTTCTCTTTGAGGTCATATGTACTGAAATTTTGGGTCCTAACTCTTAATATGGGGATGGGATGTTACATTCATATACTGTTACAAAGCATTCTTCCATTAGGCATGCATGCCATCTTGAATAAAGATGTGACAGGTGTTTTAGGTCAAATGTTCATATGTGGATGTTGTTGGGAGGACTGTGCTAGTATTGGAGAAGTATTTTGGTGATTAGAATAGAACAATAGGGTCATCTCCCTTAATTTGTTTGAGAATTGATTTTTTTTAGGTCTTATCATAGACTTCATCATCAACTTCCTACACTTACCAATTGCAATAATTTAGATTTAATGAACTAAACTTGAACAGATCTAAAGACCTTCTCTATTCTCTTTTAATATATAGTAAGTCTGCTGCTTGCCCTCTTTTTTAATAAATTTACTCACATATAAAGTTGTTGTTGCACTAAAATCAAGGCCAAACCTTAATGACCTTTATAAAAGACTGAATAATGTGAAATTTGAGTATCACTTCCTAGGTACCTAATTTTGAATTATTTTTCTCCAAATATTTTAATATCTAGTTGAAATTGAAACTGGATGCTTTTAGTAGTTGTTCAGACAAAAGCCAACATTTTGATTTGAAAGCTGAAACTTTTATGTGTTTCATTCAACTAGTCACTTAGGCAACAGTTACATACTAGCACAATAATAGTTTGAAATTTTCTTTCAAGGCATTCAATCAGTGTCATTGTTCGTCTTGTTAAACAGTAGTCTGAAATTGGACCAAAATATGGACTATATTGTAAATAAAAGAGGTAATCTATAGATGTTGTCAACTATTTGTTTCGAATAGTTTGAAACAAACCGGATTTTTTTAATCTTGCTATTCATTGGATATTGTAACTTCCAATTCTTTTATGAATCTTTAAACGCAAAGCTTTCTTTATATGGCTTTACCTCAAATATCATTGACCTATCCAAACCAACTATAGTAGGACTAGTGGTTTTGTTGAGATTCCAATTGTGTTAGTTTGTTAATGCATCATGGTTTTATGAAAGCATATTTGCTCAAAGTTTCATAATTTTGGGACTTGTACAAGGGAAAACAATTTCAGAGGACAACATTTTATCATCAAATGATTTTGTTAAATAGAGCAAACATGTTAAGGAAAAGCAAAGGGTTGGCTGAGACAATGGTCCCTCATTTTCTTGCCTTCGTGCTCTGTGCTCTGTGAAACTTTTATGTGTTTTATTCAACTAGTCACTTAAGCAACACTTAAAATTTTGAACAAATACAACTTAAAAATTTTGGCTTTTGTCTAAACAAATACAACTTCATAGCTAGGAGGTTTTCCTACAAGCATCCACCCTTAAAAGAGTGCATTATAGCGTATTGATAGGGCCCTCTAATTTCATCTTGAGGTTGTTTTTAGAAGTGAATACATATAAATTCGATGTTGCTCACAAAGTTTTTACTATACATGGCAGATTCCAAGTATGAACTTATGCCTTTTTTATCAGCTAATGTTCTAGATTTTAATTGTAGCATTAGAAAGTTGAATCTTGATACTAAATAAGCATATATGGACTTTGATCTTGCAATATAATTCTCTGCAAAATTGTTGTGTATTTTGAAAGCATCCTTGAAAATCTTTTTATTCCTTTCATCCTATATCAGCAAGACTAAATAGGAAAGAGCAATGTAATAGCACCACATAACTAACTTATCTAAATGAAACATTGTAGCAATTTATTGTATGTAATTGCCAATAGACATGTTAATGTAAATGGTTTTATGACATTGAGTAATGAGAAACAAACAACACACCATTAATGAACTTCTTCTAGATAACTGCAGCAAGCAATGATAGCTAGTCACTTGAAATTCTAGCAACCAATTCGTGGCCTTAGAAAGATAAAAAATATTAAAAACTGATATGAATCAAATCTTAATTAAACAACAAATTATTATTAGTTGTAGAACAACCCTCAAAGGCCAATCCCCATTGAAAAAATTTGGGTAAATGCATCCTAAAAGGGTTGCAGTTGGAGGAGGAGGGGACAGACAAATAAGTGATATAAAAAGGGATTTTGGTATTTTCTTTTCTCATTCTTCACTCTTCAATTCTACTACTTTTTCATATTCTTCCATGGAAAAGCTTTTAGATAGATATACGTTTTCTATTAATGGAATATATCCTTCATTATTATTTGACAAGAATCCATCACCCCATATATGCACTTGTCCTAGTGCAGTACAGTACTATCATTAACAAGTCATATATTGTCCCAGTGCAATCTGCCAACTCATTATTCAGGATGTTTACTAGCGTTCTCTATTGTTAATAAACATTCTTTGATTTCCAAAAAAAAAAGATCTAATGTGTTTATAATTTCATCAGCTGTTGTATTCTAGAATGATTTCAAAATCTTATATAATGTTGAGGTACTGTTTTTTGAATGTTTCATGTATCCTTAGAAGTGTTGTTTTGATTATACATAGACAATTATCCATAAGAAACACATACATATTTTTTTGTGCAAATAAGAAATCAAGCTATGGGAAGTATAAGTTGGAAGCCATTTCCATACTTGTTCAGGTAAAGTTTGGTGGTTATTCAAATGTCTATTACTTTGTTTTTTGATAATGCAGAAACTGGTACCTTAGTTCAGTAGCAATTGGATATTAGTGGCAGACTTATAAAATGCAATGAAGTACAAGATTTGATTCTATGTTGAAGTATAGATTGCTGGTTAAATTGGGTGCTGACTTCTATAGCGTCCATGATGTTACATGTAGAGGAAGACATTAATCACCACCTGTTCTTTTTTTAGAGTTAAATTAGATTAAGCATTAGATCTTATGCACTGATCTGCTACTTTATTCCAACTTGTCATTTCTAATTTATGCATTTTTGGTTTCTAAGGTTTTCTATTTCTAGGCTACATATGCATGGTTTTTTTAGCTTGTACCCTAGAATCAACATAAAGAGGCTTAGGTTTAAACTTTAAATCTGGTAATCTAAATATATTTTGTATGTTTACTCTTCAACTCCTTCCAAGTTGCAGTTTTTTTGTCATATGAGTGATGTATGATGTTCTGTGATTGTTGTCCCGAATTGGTTCATATCTATAAAGTGGACTTTGGTTTTTAGAAAAAAAAACTGAGTTGAGGATGGTACTTGTCAAAAACTATGGAGGAACATTTCAAGAAATAGCTAATTGAATAATACATGTTGCTTTCATTTGAAATTTCAGTAGTGAACATGCATGTGACTAGTATGATTGTTAGTTTTTGCTGTTTTCTTTAAATATGGTTGATGAATATTACTTTGAAATCTAATGTCGAATTGAATATAGGTGATTCACATGGGACCTGGTCAACCCAAGAAGAAGAATAAGGCTGCACAAAGCAGCTTAGTACTGACAAAACTACAGTCGCGGTACCGTTAGCTTCTTGGAAGCATAGCTAATGAGCCATCTACTTATACACAGCTGCAAAATCAGACACCTGCACCTTGTGAGCCTACTCCAACACCAAGAAAAGTCACATCTTTGCCTATTACTCATCCTAGAGATAAGTATGAACAAATTATGAGCATGCGACGCAATATTAGTTCTCCATCCACTTCTCTAAAGATGCCTCCAGCTTCTGATTATTAGACACCAGTAAATCAGACTATTATTCCCACTGTGGGCTCTTCTTCTGCAAGCATTGCAGGTTTGATCTTTCACATCACATTGGTGAAATTTATTAAGTTTAATTATTTTGCTCATCTAACCAATTAAGAGTATGTTATATGCTCATTACAAATTATTTCTTTGCTATTTTCGGATCCACGACTGATCCAAAAAAATAAAGGGTGTCACAAAAGGACACGGATTGGAAAAATTAACAATGCAATAGGTAAAAGATTGGAGATAGAGATCTCCCCTGCTGAAGGACGACCAAACAACTCTGTACAATCTGCCAAATTCTTGAGTGAGATTGGTGTGGTATCCCAAACTTCCTTACTTGTAAGAACAAAATGGAAAAACATTACTAATGAGGAGTTGGACAATGCATTTGATAAGTTAGATGTAAGTATTATAAACCTATCTAATTTGTACGTGTTTTCCATATGCCTAAAGCTTTGACCAATAATTTATACTTTTTTGTAGCAAAAGTTGGAAGTGAAGGGAGGACTAACAACGAAGTACATGCTGATGTGAAGGAGTTTCTTGCTGTAAGGTCTAAAGATCAAAGGTATAGTTTAAAAAAGCATTTTACCAAGCACGGAAAGGATGTTAAGCCTCATAATGTCATAGTGGCAGAGTGGATGGATTTATGCAAATATTGGGAGCAATCAGCTACAAAGGTTAGTTTATTTGATAAAAAAACTTAATTTAACAACTTTTTCGACAACTAATTATATTTTAGTTCTTATGAATTGTGATTTATAGATGTTATAATAGAATTTGTTGCCTGCCCGATTAGAAAAAAAAAGTCAAAAAGCCAAATTGGCTAGGAGTCAGGTCAAATGTCGACCAAACTCTGGCTCCAAGGCCTTTGTAGCAATACGACATAAGATTGTGAGTTATTATCTTTTTAATTATATTTTACTTTGATTGTCATTTCAAATTTATAATAGATATTACTAGAAATATATTTCTATATAACAAAGTGACAGAGATGGAGAAGAATGTGACTGGATGAAGCTATAGTATCATACTCATTATGATGAAAGTAAAGGTCAATGGACAACTGCTGAATGCAAAGAAAAATGGGCGAGTACATAGTTCATTTACAAATATTTCTTAAATGAGAATGTGTATGTAATTAATTCTTACTTTTTCAAGAATTAATGTGTCATGAATTGACACTTTCAACGGAACAAGGTCATCCAATGACAGTGGATGAAGTGTGCGACAAAGTCTTGGGCACTAGATCAGATTACAATGTTGGCATGGAAATTGGGCCTCGAGCACAAGGGAAGACTTCGGTCAGAAAGAGACTTCGAGAAGAATTAGAGGAGTCAAAGAAGGCTAATTAGGAGTTACAATCTCAAGTCGATGAACTGACTAAACAATTTCAAGAAATGCAGGATCGATTAACTACCGAAGTCGAGCAACAAAAAAAGGTCTTGGAACTTTTATGTGCTACAGATAATGTTTGTTTAGATTAGATATGTACTCATATTGAAATATTAAACACTTATGACGTATTGTTTATATTAATTACCGTATTATGACATGTTTGAGAATTGCAATTACATAATAAATTGTCTACACGTGTTAAATTCTTATTATACATTAATAATTATTAAAATTAATGATATACTTATAAAATTGAAGGATTATTTAATAAATAAATTTCATAAATAATATTGAATAGTTATTACATAAATAAGAATAAAAAAATTTGATATTTAAAAATTTGTTAATTATTAAATTAGAAAATAATTAAATTAAAATTATTTTCGAAAATTGAAACAAAAGTAAAGAAAAATATTTATTACAATTGAAAATCATTAAATTAAATTTATTTTCGAATTAATGAAAAAATTATATTAATAATTAAATTTTAATAATTATTCAATTATTATTATTTCCGAATAACTGAAAACAAAGGAAAAATTAAAATTAATATTGAATAATTATTAAATATTAATTATTTTCGGATAAATGAAAAATTAATTACAAAATTTGAAAATTATTTAAATAAAATTATTTTCGGCAAAATTAAAATAAATAAATTTCATACAATCCATGACGTTCAGAAAACAAACTTCGCGAATTGTACCTATTCTACGACGTTTTTCCGATTAGGTTGTTTCCGATTAGGTTGTACCTATTCGCGGATTGTACAGATTAGGTTGTTTCCGGGATGTTTTTAAAAACCGTTGGTGAAACTCTAACAATCTATGACTTTTTTTAAAACGTCACAGAATCTCCTATCTTTCCGTGACATTTTTTGAAGCGTCACCGAATAGTTGGGGTTTTCGCGATGTTTTTCATAAAACATCGCGAAAACCTTTTGCTTACCCCCCTTCTGCGACGTTTTTTTGGGACGTTTTTATAAACATCGCTGAAGGTATTCTGCGACGTTTTTCCACTTTCTGCAACGTTTTTAAAACATCGCAGAAGGGGTTCTTTTCTTGTAGTGATTGTTCCATAAATATCACCAACTTAAGCACCTTCTTTGCTCTCCATGATTTTCCTTTGAGGAATTGAGAACGTGGTTGTTTGCTAACAACACATTCTTCACATACTCCAGAAGGAATTGTAATTTGAAGAATTCCTTTCACTATGTTCTTCTATTGGAGAGCCTTCAATCTACTAAAACTCAAATGGCTATAGAGAAAATGCCACAACCATAAGGGATGTTTCATTTTAGCTATAAAACTAAATTGAACGTTTTGGATCTTTAGTGGAAATAATACGTTTAAACTCTTTCGAACAATATTAGTAACACCTCTAATAGGATCATAAATTTCACAAGCATTCTTTTAAATCGTGATAGCATAACCCTTTTCTTGCAGTTGACTAGCAGTCAACAAGTTACTCTTTAGGTTAGGAACATACAACACATCAGAGACTCTGCTTCTGCAAAATCATTCTTGGTTCGTATCTTAATATCACCTTTTCTTATCACTTTCACATTGGAGAAATCACCAAAACTTACAATAAAATGAAAATATTGATTTAAATAAGAAAAGAATGACTTGCTTCCACTCATATGGTTATGGTATCATGTATCCATATACCAGAATCTGAATTAGGTTTCTTTCCATCTTGAATAGATATTAACAAAGTTTCCACTTCTTTTTTCACGACAAACTTTGAACTTTTCCCCTTTCCTTTATCATTAGGCAGTTTAGTATAACATTCATATGCATAATGACTAAGCTTATGACATCTAAAGCACTTTACCTTGGATTTGTCTTGATCACTTCCTTTGGCTTTGCCTTGAGATTGATCATTATTTCCTTTGAAATTCCAGTTGGAATCTCTGCTTCCTCGACCTCTTCGTCCTCTGCCTTTACGTCTACCCCTTCCTCTTAACAGTTATTGGAATAAGCATTGGTATAAGCTTTTAATGCTTTTTCCTCACCTACTAAGCTTATGTTTATGCACTAATAAGGAGATTTGTAGTTCATCGAGAGAGAGTGCATCTCTGTCTTCCAGCTCTTAAATTGAGCAGACAATATAGTTAAAGTCCTGTGTCATAAAATGTAAGATCTTCTCCATTACGGTGATGTTAGTCATCTTCTCGTCTAGAAATCACTTCTTTTTCAAGTTTCCATTGTTCGTGAGAAGTAATTGGTGATAGATTCTCCATCCTTAATTAACAGCAGTTCAAAGTCCTTCCTCAAGGCTTGAAGTGTTAGACATTTTGTCCTTAGGGGCAATTTTGTCAATGTCTCACAAAGTTGGACTAACATAAATTGCAATTTTGGTTTTTAAATAAATTACCGGTTAAGTTACGCCATTTGATCCTAATAAAGATAATAAAGTGACCCAATAAATGATCTAGTTCAAGGGGTCGAAGTTCGGGTGAAAAATGGGTCCCGATTAGTGTGGACTGGGTCCATATTGGCCTTGTGATGGGGAAGCCCGATATAGAAGCTATATAAAGGTAAGGTATCCTGCAGTTATTCAAGAGAACGTTCATGAGCATAAGGTTCCTGACCCGTTAAGGAAGCTCGGAACTTGAGAAAACTGTAGAAAGACGTTGCCCGTGAGTCGGTGAGCATTTTCCGCTAAAGGACTCGGGAGATTCGGAGTCGTTTGAAACTCGAAATCAGCATCAGAATCAGAGATGGAACCGAATTCAGGTATTCCGCATTACCTTCATTTTTGATCCTTTCACGAGACCCTGGGGTACGTAGTAAGGTTCCGTCTACGTACTAACATGTGGTATCAAAGCGGTTACGTGATCGGATTGCCGAAAATGGAGGTTTTTCGATTTTTCATCTCATTTGGTTTTCCATTGTTTTTGATTGCGTAAATCAGCTTTTTTGCGTGATTGATTGCGTAAAAGTAGTTTACATAAGATTAGCTACAAAAAACGGGTCGAAAAAGGGCAGAACGGGGGGAAAAACGGAGTTCTGAGACGCCGAAAATCGTCACCGGCGTCGCATAGCCGGCGACCGTCGGGCGCGTGCAGTACACACACCCGACATTGGTTCCAGGCGTGGGAGCGCACTCGTATGGATCGCGTGGGTCTGCGGACCCGTGCCGTACAAGCGCCCATCCGGCTAGTCCACGCGGTGGACATGTGGGAGCACCGATGTGCGCCACGTGGCGGCGCGTGCAAAGAACGTCTGCACAGTCCCCGCCCGTCTGTGCGTGGGGCGCGTGCCAATGACCGAGCAGACGCGGCGCTGACGTCAGCGTGACGTCATGCTGACGTCATTTCTAACGTCATCAGCTACAGTACAAAAAAAACCCAAAAATTCCAAATTTTCCATAAGGTACCCCGGGGTGTTTCGGGTCAGTTTTCGGGTTCGGGAAATTTATAAAGTAACCTTTTTCTATTTTTCTAGATTTATTTTATTGGTAATAAATGAAAGTTTAACTCCAGAAATGGAGTTATGGTATTCGGAATCCGATTTCGGTTGAATTTTCATGCTTCGGACTACGTATAAGGGAGATACATGCGGGTCTTGTGTCTCGGGTCTCATTTTCAGTGTTTGAGATTGCACGATAATCAATCGAAAATAGGATTTAAGACATTCTGAAGCCATTTTGAGTGAATTTCTGTGCACTGAACGTGCCATAAGGTAGATACATGATGTTGTCGTATCTTAGGAGATCGGTTCAGTATCTGGTGACGCACGATAGTCACTCTATTGAGATTTTTCTTTGACGAAGGTCTCAAATTAAGTTTTCGGAGAATGTCTTTAGCACGTGTGTGTGACAGTGAGATTGTGCACTCGGAGTTTTGCATTTATTGAGGTTACATTGTCACATACGGTATGCCCATAAAGAATGTGAGGATGACATAAAGATG
>JAOSBM010000205.1:24829-37713 GCA_027568955.1 Erythroxylum tenue
AGATTAACATCGAATGAAGACAAAGTACTGGCAATTTGCAAATTATGAAAGCTCGATATAAGGAACCAAATTAAGCATAAAAACCATTAATTAGGAGTCAACGAGTGCACAAACAGTTAAGAAAATGAGGCCAATTTATAGTATAAAATTGGCTTAATCATTCATACAAGAGAGAAGCTATGTACAAAGAAAACAAATAGCCACAGGCGGCTCTCAAAACACAACAATAAGCCACAGGCGGCTCTCAAAACATAACAAATAAGCCACAGGCAAACATAATAAATAAGCTACAGGCGGCTCTGTAAACAAAACAGAAAAGGCTACTAAGTAGAAAGTCGCCAGATATGCCGCTGAAGGTCAGGGATCTAAAGACGAGTCTCAAGACCCAGAAGTCGAGAGCGGATGATCTCAACTATATCCTCAATAAAGTCGTGTGGTGATCGATGTCGCCGACTGAAGATGTGGTTATTTCTCTCATACCAAAGAAAGTAAACAATAGTAGAGACAACTAACCGTGAAAGCCTGTGTCAAAAATCCTTCCGTCGACGAAGATGAGTGCAAGCCCACTGTAGAAGAGGGACCCAAGAGGTCGAAGGCTAGGCAATGTGAGTCTTCGATGAGAGCGAATCCTAAACACGGGCATAAAACCTGCAATGAAAGAACAAATGATCATGTGTCTCTGTGGAAGAGTCGCATAGAACACAAGTTGAAGATGCCAGAACGTCGAAGAACTGAAGTCTGTCCATAGTCCGGAGACTCCCCTATGAAGCTAGCCAAAGGATAAAAGAATGTCGTGGAATACATCTTAGGAACCACAGTAGATGATGAATCGGATCCATAGGTCGTCGAGCTCAGATAAGGTTCCATGCAGAGTCGACAGAGAAGACTCCTGATGAGTGACCTTTCTAAACCCAACTATCAGCATAATGAACCTGTGGTCTAAAACGGACTGAGTCCCAAACCTGTTGTAGCATACTACTCCCTTCCGGAAAAGCCCACTCTCCCGACTGAATAATCTCTGAAACCCTGGCATCCCAAGAGAGCCCAGTAGAAGTGAGATCACGGAAAGAGAATCGATCACACAAAGGCCCCTAATCTGGCAACCAATAATCCTGCCATAAGGAAGTATCTCTCCCATCACCAATACAAGCAACTATAAGACCTCGGCACCACTCCCGACTCAACAGAATCTTCCGCCAGACCCAAGAAGAGCTCGACGGGACTCGGATATGCCAAAAAGATCTACCCCTCAGCAAAACTG
This sequence comes from Erythroxylum tenue, assembly GCA_027568955.1. Classification (NCBI taxonomy): domain Eukaryota; kingdom Viridiplantae; phylum Streptophyta; class Magnoliopsida; order Malpighiales; family Erythroxylaceae; genus Erythroxylum; species Erythroxylum tenue. The sequence continues at coordinate 26,091 of JAOSBM010000205.1, forward strand.
TATGCACCCATGTGGTCCAAGTAGAAGATCTATCGGTGAATAGTCTCCACACGTACTTAAGTGTGGCAGCCCTATTCCAATCTCTAACCCTCTTAACTCCAAGACCACCCTCCTGCCTCGGAAAACAAACTGACTCCCATGCTACCTTTGCACCAGTGTGGTCAGTGAAGCACCACTCCAAAGGAAAGCTGACAAAATACTCTCAATACGGCGGGTAATACTAGAAGACAGAAGGAACATACCAGACCAATACACCTGTATGGAGAAAAGCACAGATGCAATCAGCTATAACCGACACACATAGGTAAGAGATACTGAGGTCCACAAACGAATCCGGGAAAGTATCCTCTCCACTAAAGGAAGACAGTCTGCATGTCTCAACATAGTAGTGATAAGAGGAATGCCCAAATAACGGATCGGGAGGGAACCAGTCTGAATCCCAAGTACGCTCTGTAGAGAGGAGACCTCCGTATCATGGATCCCTGAGAAGAAAACTCAGCTTTTATCTGAGTTCATAGCTAACCTGGATACCCTCTTAAAATTTGTCAGAGCCTGTCGGATAATCTCAAAAGAAACTGAATCTGCTCGACTGAAAATCATCAGATCATTCGCGAAATAGAGGTGAGTGAGGGAAATCTACCGACACCGCCAGTGAAAGATATAACCCGGGGTAGCGGTCGCCTCTCTCAATATCCCATCTAACCCTCCATCGCCAAGAAAAACAAATCTCACCCCTCATGTAGCAAGAAAAAACCTATGAAGGGGGCCATTAAGAGCTATCGAGAAATGAGCTGATCTGAGACAAAACTTTATCCATCTGAGCATGCATTCAGGAACACCAATGGTCCTCAAACCTAGCAAAATAAACTCCCAGCTGACTGTGTAGAAAGCCTTACGAATATCAACTTTGAGAGCACACCATGGTGGTGAGCGATCAAGGTGATAATCATGCATCAACTCCTGGGTAAGAAAAATTGCATCTGCAATCTGCCTACCCGGGACAAACGCCATCTGAGCTCTCCCCATCACCTCTGGTAAAACAACTTTAAACCGATTTGTAATGACCTTTGAGATACACTTGTAAAGGACATTGCAACAAGAGATCGGCCTAAAGTCATTCAAAGTCTGCGGACTCTCCACCTTAGGAACCAGGGTAATCCTAGTAGAATTCACCCAGCGAGGCATAGCCAAGGTAAAGAAGAAATACCGCACTGCTGCTCGAAAATCTGCTCCTATAATATCCCAACACCTCCTAAAGAAGAATGAGCTGGAAGAGTCAGGGGAGAAGAGCGGAGGATACCTTGGAAGTAATCCACTGCCATCTGCCCCAGGGCACCCTGATCAGTGATAAAAGTGCCAGCCGCATCGTGCAATCCATGTATCCGACCTCTGACCTAGCGATGGAGCAAGGATCTGTGAAAGAATCTAGTGTTCTGGTCCCCCAGAGCAAGCCACTGAACCCTAGATCTCTGTCGATAGGAAGACTCCTCATCCTACATCAATTAGTAGTATTATCGAATAAGGTCACGCTCTACAATACCTAGATCTGGCAAGTGTGGGGAAGCATCAAAAGCAGCCTGAGCGATAGCCCACTGGGACCGGGCCTCCCTAACTCTGGTAGAAATGTGGCTGTAGTCCCAAAAATGGAAGGACTTCAGCTCTTGCTTGAGCAATCCTAACCGGTGTGTTAAGCAGAACATCCGGTCCCCTTGCACGGGTGTGGCCCAAACCTTCCGAACGAGTTCTGAAAAGTTGGGATGATCCGCCCAACATGTCAAAAACTTGAAAGGAGTGGGAGGCCAACGTCACAGTGCTCCAAACTGAATCACGATAGAACTATGGTCAGATATGTCTCGCGGTAGGACCACTGAATAGGTACTAAGCCAATATGTGAACCATGTAAAGTTTCCAAAACTCCAATCCAAACGCCGAAGAATAAAATCTGGACCCTCCCTACCATTATGCCAAGTAAAATGCAACCCCTTGTCAGGGAGCCCTAATAACTGAGCCTTATGTAAGCACTGCCGAAACTCGTCCATATGGCTATACCAACCAGTATCTCCGCCGACTCAGTCGAAATGACTCAGGATGGCATTAAAATTACCCAATACCAACCATGGCATAGAAATAAAGCACTCAGCCTGTCCTCGAGGGAAAGCCCAAAGCTCTCGCCTAGTACCCGAGTCAGTGGAGCCTTAAACTACGGTCAGACCAAAAATAGAACCCTCGCTCCGGCGAGTCACTTCATAACTAAGGCCCTGAAGAGTAGATACTGAGCTTCAAATCTCAAACATACCCGGATCCCAACATAAAAAAATGTGACATGCTACCTGATCTGTCACATTACTCAAGTAATCCCATCCATGACAAGTAGCTGAAACTACACCCTCCAAATTGGGAGAAATAACCTTTGTCTCTCAGAGACCAACCAAACTAAGATTATGATTTCGAATCCAATCCCGTACCACTCTCTAAGTATTGGGGCCATTGAGGCCCCTAATATTCCAACTTCCTATCATAGGAAATGGAATATAGAAGAAAACTACGAAAATCAATTAGAGGGGTTGGGCCCCTCTCGAACTCTATCCCTAGTCAACATAGGAAATAGAGTAGGATCTAATGAATCATCAAAAGGGAGATCGCCAAAAGTGCCAACAAACCAAGGCCTATGAATGCTGCTAAGGATAGAAGCCTCCGAACTCAGAACACAGGGCATCGGACTGGGAGTGGTCCTCATCTCTGTAATCAATGATGGGCTAGGGGTACGAGTCGGGCTTAGAGACCCAGGCATCGGACTAGTGGTAGTCATCATGTCTGTAATAGGGCCAGGACTAGGTATAGGAGTGGGGTTAGTCTGTAGCTCAGTAGAAATAGGAAAGCTTGGCTTCGAGGGACTGGGGAGTCGCTGTGGAGTGAGGCCCTCCTCAGGAGCAACAACGGGAGTGGCCGAAGATCCCAAAGTCGCATGGGAAGGAGGCAGAAGGACATCCCTGTCTGAAAAGGGGTCAATAGGAGAACCGGGTACATGGCCCGTAGCGATAGGGTGCAAAAGCAAGGACCTCCTCACCAATGGGGGCAACAACCGGAGGCACTGTGGTAGGTGGGGTGGCACAAGAATGACCAAAGACACCACACTTGGAACACCTCTTGGGTGTCCATTCATACTCCACCCAGACACGAAGCAACTCGTCACTTAGACAACAATCAATCTCGAGTTCCTGAATCGACTCATCGGTGGCGGATAACTCTACACAAACCCTAGCAAAGGAGAGGCGGGTCCTGTCTGCAGTGTAACGATCACAACTGAGGGGTCGCCCAATCCAACTAGCCAATATTTCGAGGCATTCTTCATTCCACAAAGGAAATGGCAGGTCATGTAGTCTAACCCAAAACAAAACTTGAGACACTCGTGATTTGTCAAAAATAAAACGGGGGTGCCACTGCTGCAAAACCAAGAATTTGCCACCAAAAAACCATGGGCCCTGCTCGAGGACCAATTGTAAAACCTCCTTCGACTGGAAGCGAAACAGAAAAAACCCAATACCAGTGGAAATAACATCCTCCAAGCTAAGGGTCTTCCAAGCCCTTGTCTCAAGAGATTTCATAGCAAGGAAAGGCATATTATGCCCATGAAAAAACCCGACTAAACATCGGGTCCATTGGTGGCGATTGCCAACTATAGACTGTTCTGGGAACGTCACTAGCCCAGATAATTTAACACGAGATTTACCCAAAAACCTAATACTAGTTGGTAAAGTGGAAACACGGACTTTATCGACCCAAGAAAAATTTGAGGATTTTTTATTAGGCGGCCTAGATGTTCCTAATTCCTTATTCACATTCATAGCAGCAGCATAGGAATTAATAGGAGGGTTAGTAGAAATACCTCCTGTAATAGCATGTGAGCTAAGGCCGACAATCTGAGCTAAGTGGGCTTGGGGCCCATTAGGACCAATATGAGAAATGGCATGGGCTTGGGCCTTCTTCCCCTTGACTCCTCCTTGGCCTCTTGCAGGTGTGGGCTTCAGCCCATGTGGAGCTTGGAGTGGAGGCCCTCCTCCATGGGCCTGACTTGTTGAGCGTCCTCCAAAGACCTTCCCTTCTCCTTGATTGGGCCTCCACTTCTTCAGCCTAGCAGAAGGGCCCATTCGATGGGCTGTGACGTGAAGCCCATGGGAAGAGGGCAGCTTGCTTCCTCCTACAATAGACGATGAAGGAGCGTCGGTGTGCAACGAGTAACCCATCTCCTCACCGACGAGAGCAACAACGGATGGGGCTAGAACCGTCGGTGGAGCAGACGGTGATGCAGGGACAGGTGGTGTCACATGAGTCACCGGCAAGGCAGGGAAAGCGTTGGGCGTAATCAGCACCTCCTTCCCCTTGGACAGCAACGACGGTAGATGCAGATCTGTGATGCCGTTGGTAGCCCCGACAACTCCTCTATGGACGACGACTTGGGTAAGTGGTAACGTTGGTGATTTGGGAGTTGGTGGGTGTGAAAATGACCGTGAATGGGTGACGGGGGTAAGTGTTTGGGTGTTAAAGGCTGAAGTTTCAGCCCTAGATCTAGGAGGATTAGATGGGTTTTGGAAAAAATGGTTGGTGTGGGTGGGTAGATCGGGAGAAGGGGAAGCTATGGGTGTAGGTGGCGCGGCAATCGGACCACCGTGTGGGCTGATCGGAGATGAAAGGGCCGCGGTGGTCAGAGGTGGAAATTGGAGGTTTTCGGTGGTGATATGGGCTGCTAAAAGTAGTCCGATGGCAAAACCAAGTGGAGGGTTGGATAGATCGGGCAATTGTGAAGACATTGATGTGTTTAGGGTTGGAAGAGGGTCACTGGAAAATTTTTCGACGACTGAACCGCCGCCACCGGCGGTGAACAGTGCGGCTGAGGACTGGCAGTGGGCAGTGGAAGCAGGGCCTTGAAAAGTAGGTTGTGTGTTGTTGGTGGTGGCTAGAGAATTTCTGGATTTCCTACCTATAATGGTAGAGAGAAGTCAAAGAAAATTCTCTCACTCCTAAACCCTAAACCCCAAACCCTAAACCCTAAACTTTTTTTTGAAGAAGGTAACATATATATTAATTAAAAGGAGGGTTCATACAAGAGAAGTTATGTACAAAGTAAAACAAATAGCCACAGGCGGCTCTCAAAACAGAAACAAAAAGCCACAGACGACCCTCAAAATAAAATAAGCCACAGGCGGCTCTCAAAACGAATCAAAAACCATAGGCAGCTCATAAAACAAAGCAAAATAACTAGGTAGAAAGCCTCTATATATGCCTCTGAAGAACAGGTGACATTATTGAGGACATCATTGAGCTTATCCGTTCCCGACTTCTCGGCCTTGAGACTTGTCTTCAGATACCTGTCGTGGGTGGACTGGTGTCGCCTACTGATGATGCGGCTATTCCTCTCATACCAAAGAAAATAGACAGTGGCTGAGAGGACTAACCGTGAAAGTAGGTGTCGGTAATCCTTGCACCGGCAGAAATGAGTGCAAGCCCACTGAAGAAAAGGAACCTAAGAGGCCGAAGGACAAGTGGTGTGGGTCTTCGTCGAGAGGGAACCCCAAACGGCGGCAGAGAAATGGCATTGGAAGAAGAGGTGATCATATGTCTCTGTAGAAGTACCACAAAGTGCACAAGTCGCAAAGGTCAGGATGCCGAAAAATTGGAGCCTGTCTATAGTTAGAAGATGCTCCTGTGAAGCCAACCAGAGCATGAAAGAGTGTCGTGGAATTTGCCCAAGGAACCACAATAAGTGATGAATCGGGTCTACTGGACGTCGGGCTCGGAGAAGGTCCCGGGCAGAGTCGACAGAGAAGACTCTTGATGAGTAGACTTTCCAAAGCCAACTATCAGAAAAGCTGAAGCTGTGGTCGAAAGCAGACTGAGTCCTATATCTGCTGCAGCTCACTGCTACCCTTCGAAAAAACCCACTCCCCATCACGAATGAGCACTGAGACCCTAGCATCCCAAGAGAGCCCAGTAGAAGTGAGATCACGGAATGAGAATCGATCACACAAAGGCCCCTGATCTGGCAACCAATAATCCTACCATAAGGAAGTATCCTGCCCATCACCAATACAAGCAACTATAAGGCCTCTGCACCACTCCCGACTCAACAGATATGCTAAAAAGATCGACCCCGCAGCAACACTGCATGTACCCACATGGTCCAAGTAGAAGATCTGTCTGTGAACAGTTGCCACATATACTTAAGCATGGCCGCCCTATTCCAATCCCTGATCCACTTAACTCCAAGTCCACCCTCCTGTCTTAGAAGACAGACTGACTCCCATGCCACCTTAGCCCTAGTGTGGGACAATGAAGTACCCCTCCAGAGAAAAGCTGACAAATTACTCTCAATGCGGCGAGTGATGCTAGCAGGCAGTATAAACATACCTGACCAGTAGACCTGTATAGAGAAGAGTACAGATCTAATAAGTTGCAGCCGACCCGCTTAAGTAAGAGAGGCTGAAGTCCACAGTCGAATCCGGGAAAGTATCCTCTCCACCAAAAGAAGACAATCTACATGCCTCAGCCGTGTAGTGATAAGAGGGACACCCAAGTACCGGATCGGGAAGGAACCAATCTGAATCCCAAGGACACTCTACAAAGAGGAAACCTCCGCCTCGGAGATCCCTGAAAAAAAGACTCAGCTCTTATCCGAGTTCATGGCCAACCCAGAAGCCCTCTCAAAAATTGTCAAAGCCTGTCGGATGATCTCAAGAGAGTCTGAATCTGCACGACTAAAAATCATCAAATCATCGGCAAAACAGAGATGGGTGAGGGAAATATGCCGATACCGCCAATGATAGCCATAACCTGGAGATGCTGTCACCTCTCGCAGTATCCCATCTAGCCCCTCCATCGCCAGTACAAACAAATAAGGAGAAAGGCGATCCCCCTGTCGCACCCCCCGTGTGGCAGCAAAATAACCATGAAGGGATCCATTAAGAGCCACCAAGAAATGTGCAGATCGGAGACATACCTCAATCCATCGGATCATGCTATCAAGTACTCCGATGGTCCTCAATCCCAGGAGAATAAACTCCCAACTGACTGTATTGAAAGCCTTACAAATATCAACCTTGAGAGCACACCGTGGTGGTGAGCGATCAAGGTGATAATCGTGCATTAACTCCTGGATAAGAAAAATCGCATCTGCAATCTGCCTGCCCGGGATAAACGCCATCTGAGCTCTCCCAATCACCTCTGGTAAAACAACTTTAAACCGATTTACAATGACCTTTGAGATACACTTGTAAAGGACATTGCAACAAGAGATCGGCCTAAAGTCACTCAAAATCTGCGGACTCTCCACCTTGGGAACCAAGGTAATCCTAGTAGAATTCACCCAGCGAGGCATAGCAAAGGTGGAGAAGAAATACCGCACCGCTGCTCCGAAGTCTGCTCCTATAATATCCCAACACCTCCAAAAGAAGAAAGAGGTATAACCATCAGGTCTTGGAGCCTTATCCTTCGGAATGGAGAATAAGGCGTCACAGATCTCCTCATCTGAAATTGGACCCACTAATGACTGAACCATATCCTCTGGGATACGTCGAGTGAAGAAATGAGCAACATCAGCTGAAGGAGGGGAGGGGAGAGCAGAGAATACCCTGAAAATAATTCACCGCCATCTGCCCTAAGGCTCCCGGATCTGCGATAAACTTGCCAGTCTCATCCTGCAATCCATATACTCGGCCCCAGACCTGGCAATGGATCAAGGATCTGTGGAAAAAACTAGTGTTATGGGCCCCTAGAGCAAGCCACTGAATCCTGTTTCGCTGTCGATAAAAGGACTCCTCATCCTACAGCAATCGGTAATACTGTCGAGTGAGGTGACGCTCCACAAGACCTAGATCTGGCAAGTTCGGTGAAGCATCAAAAGCTACCTGAGTGGAGGCCCACTGGGTCCGTGCCTCCCTATTCCTGCTGGAAATATGGCTGTAATCCCGAAAGTGGAAGGACTTCAGCTTTCTCTTGAGCAAACCTAATCGGTGAGTCAAACAGAACATCAGATCGCCGCGTACTGGTGTGGCCCAAACCCTCCTAACAAGTTCTAAAAAGTGGGGATGATCAGCCTAACATTTCAGAAACTTGAAAGGAGTGGGAGGCCGGTGTTGCAGGGAATCAAACTGAACCACTAAAGAGCTGTGGTCAGAAATATCACGCAGCAGGACCTCGATGAATGTACTAGGCCATGAGGTGAACCATGCGGAGTTGCCAAAACTCCAGTCCAAACGCCTGAGAATGGAATCCTGGCCATTTCGACCATTATGCCAAGTATAACACAGACCACGGTAAGGAAGTCGGAGCAACTCAGCATCGTGTAAACACTCCTCAAACTCATCCATATGCCAATACCACCCGATATCTCCGCCAACTCTGTCTAAATGACTCAGAATGGCATTAAAATCTCCCAACACCAACCAAGGCATAGAATGAAATCTGTCAACCTGTCCGCAGAGAAAATTCCAAAGCTCTGGCCTAGTGCTCGGGTTCATGGAGCTGTAGACTACTGTAAGGCTAAAAACAGAGCCCTCTCGCCATCGAGTCACCTCACAATTAATTCCCTGAAGAGTAGATATCGATTGCCGCACCTCAAACAGACTGGGGTCCCAACATACTAGAATGCGACATGCTACCTGATCCGTCACATTACTCAATTAATCCCAACAGCAATAAGTAGTCGAAATAACACCTTCTAAAGAGGGAGCAACTACCTTGGTCTCCAGGAGACCAACCAAGCCAAGATCATGTCGCTAAATCCAATCCTGTACCACTCGCTGAGTATTTGCGCCATTGAGGCCCATGATATTCCAACTTTCTATCATAGGAAATGGAATATAAAAAAATCTGCGAGAATCCATTAGAGGGGTTGCTCCCCTCGCAAACTCTATCCCTAGTCAACCGAGGAAATAGAGTAGGATCTAAAGAGTCCTAAAATGGCATATCGCCAAAAGTACCAACAAACTGAGGTCTGTGAACACTACTAGGGATAGAGGCCCTAAACCCAAAACCTAAAACCCTAACACCAAACCCTAAGCCTAAACCCTAAACCCTAAAACCCTAAACCCTAAACCCTAAACGCAAAACCCTAAGACCCTAAACCCTAAACCTAAACCCTAAAACCCTAAACCCTAAACCCAAACCCTAAACCCTAAACCCTAAAACCCTAAACCCTAAACCTAAACCCTAAAACCCTAAACCCTAAACCCTAAACTTTTTTTTAAAATAAAGTAACATATATATTAATTTAAAAAGGAGGGTTCATACAAGGGAGATGCTATGTACAAAGTAATCAAATAGCCATATGCGGCTCTCAAAATAGAAAACAAATAAGCCACAGACGGCTTTCAAAATAAAATCAGCCACAGGCGGCTCTCAAAACAAATCAAAGCCACAAACGGCTTACAAAACAAAGAAAAATAACTAGGTAGAAAGCCTTCAGATATGCCACTGAAGAACAGGTATCTGAAGACGAGTCTCAAGGCCGAGAAGTCAGGAACGAATAAGCTCAGTGATGTCCTCAATGATGTCGTGGGTAGATTGGTGTCGTCTACTGAAGATGCGATTATTCCTCTCATACCAAAGAAAGCAGACAGTGGTAGAGAGGACTAATCGTGAAATGAGGTGTCGGTAATCCTTGCGCCAGTAAAGCTGAGTGCAAGACCACTGAAGAAGGGGAACCCAAGAGGTCGAAGGCCAAGCAGTGTGGGTCTTCGTCGAGAGGGAACCCCAAACGGAAGCAGAGAATCAGCACTGAAAGAAGTGGTGATCATGTGTCTCTGTAGAAGTACCACAAAGAACATAAGTCGAAGAGGTCAGGACACCGAAAACCTGGAGTCGCTCTATGGTCCGGAGCCGCTCCTGTGAAGCCAACCAGAGGATGAAAGAGTGTCGTGGGATGTACCCTAGGAACCACAACAAATGGTGAATCGGGTCTATTGGATATCGGGCACGGAGAAGGTGCCAGGTGGAGTCGACAGAGAAGACTCCTGATGAGTGACCTCTCCAAACCCAACTATCGGACTGAAGTTGCGGTCGAAAACGGACTGAGTCCCAAACCTGCTGAAGCTCATGACTCCCCTCCGAAAAAACCCACTCCCCATCGCGAATGATCTCCGAAACTTGAGCATCCCAAGAGAGCCCAGTAGAAGATAGTTCATGGAAGGAGAATCGATCACATAGGGGGCCCTGATCTGGTAACCAATAGTCCTACCAAAGGGAAGTATCTCTCCCATCACCAATACAAGCTACAATAAGGCCTCTGCACCACTCTAGGCTCAATATAATCTTCCGCCAAACCCAGGAAGAGCTCGAAGATGGACAATCGGAGAGGACGATACGGACTTTGGAGGCAATGTTGAGAGCTTGTGCTATAGATTTTAAAGGTTCGTGGGATGATCACCTACCTTTAATTGAGTTTGCTTACAATAATTCCTATCACTCGGGAATTCATATGGCACCTTATGAGGCTTTGTAAGGTAGGAGATGCAAAACTCCTATTTGTTGGGATGAAGAGGGTGAAAGGAAACTTGTAGGACCTGAGTTGGTACAAGTTACAGTTGACAAAATTAAATTGGTGAAACAGAGGATTAAAGCAGCTCAAGACAGGATGAAGAGCTACACGGATGCCCATAGAAAAGAGATGGAGTTTGAAGTGGGAGACAAGGTGTTTCTTAGAGCTTCTCCGTGGAAGGGTGTTTTGAGATTGGTAGGAAGGGCAAGCTTAGCCCGAGGTACATAGGCCCATATCAGATCGTTGAGAGGATTGGACCTTTGGCTTATAAGTTAGATTTTCCACCGGAGTTATCTAAGATTCAAAATGTGTTTCATGTATCGATGCTGAGGAAGTACCGAACGGATCCTTCACACATAGTTCAACCTTCGGAGGTTCAGTTAAGGGAGGATTTGACCTATGAGGAGCAACCCATGGAGATTTTAGATTCGAAGGAAAAGGTGTTGAGGAATAAGATTGTAAAGCTGGTTAAAGTCTTGTGGAGGAACCATTCGACGGAGGAGGCAACTTAGGAACCTTTGGAAGCAATGAAGGAGAAGTATCCATACCTCTTTATGGACTCAGGTAAGAATTTCGAGGACAAAATTCTTTTAGGAGGGGAGATTTGTTGGGCCCCGATTTTTTTTAATTATTTAATTTTATTTATTTATTTATTTACTTTTATTTATTCTTTATTTTGCTTAAATTGATTTAATACTTCTAGTTGAGTCTTTATTATTTTTAGTTAGGTTGAATGGGGATTAGAAATTAGAAATTAGAATTAGAATAAAGTGTTAGAATTAGAATTTAGTTAGATTTTGTAGTAGTGGGCTTAATTAATGAAGGAGGTAGAGACTTATAAGACACAATGAGGAAAAATTTGGAAAGTTCAAGTAAGTGGAGGGTAATTTTGGAAGAATGGGAAGAGTATATAGGAATAAATGAATTAGAAAGAAGAGGGAGAAGCTAGTTGTCATGAAAATAGAAAGGAGAAGAAGATAAAGAAGAGAAACCTTGAGCTAAGGAGAAGAAAGAGGAAAGAATCGAAGGAAGCTTGAGGGGAAGAAGAAAGAAGAAGAAAAAGAAGAGAAATCCACTTTCTAAAGGTAAGTT
>JAOSBM010000205.1:50934-63507 GCA_027568955.1 Erythroxylum tenue
AAATTCCTAGATTTTCATTTCATTGATATTTCTTATATTTTTATCTTGTTTTAATTCTCGTTTTTATTTCATTTTTCAAACCACAATCAATCATTCTTTTCTTTAATCTTTATATTATTAGCTTAAATTAGAAGTTATTACGAGTATTACTATTTAACTAATTTGGTCTCCGTGGGATCGATATTTTTACTGCTTGACGGTAGAAACGTGCACTTGCGTTTTCCTCCAACATGTTCCAAAATAGGTCCTCGACTAAAACCTTCCTTCTTATGCACTATAGACTGAATCGTCTACCCTATTGTCTGGTCTAATTTTGACCCTAAGATGATAGAATCTATCTTCAAGGTCTTCACAAAATTGTAGATCTAGAAATCCTCTTTCAAATTGTCCAAGAATGGCCTTGATCCGACATCTATAGAGAAAGTTATGTCAATTGTTCCAAAATAGGTCCTAGACTGAAACCTTCCTTCTTATCCGCTGCAGACTGAATCATCTACCCTATTGTCTAGCCAAATTGTGACCCTCAAGATGACAGACTCTATCTTCAAAGTCTTCACAAAAGTTGTAGATCTCAAAGTTCTCTTTAAAACAGTTTTAAGATGATCTTAATCCGACATTTCTAGTGGAAGTTATGCCAATTGTCCCAAGACAGGTACAATATCTTTAGGGCAAAAATTATGTTGATTCTTCAGCCATAACTTCACCATACGACCTCCAAATGAAATGATTCTTGAACCAATAGATTCCCAACACAATTTTCTATATATGAGTAAAAGTTTGTAGCATTATGAATTAATTTGAAAAAGTTTGATTGAAGGAAAGTGGGGGAATCTATTGGAATAGCATGAGTTGGTATGATTTCACTACACATACTTCGGTATTTTGAATATATCTGGATCTATAGGATTCCAAATGAGATTATTTTTAATGTGGAGTAAACTAGAGACATAGGCTTACAAATCATATGAAGAAGTAGAATTGTAATTCAGTCTCTAAGATGTTAAATTTCTGGGTGGAAGTTGTGCATAGTATACTATTTTAGAATAAGAACAGTCCGAAAATGTTTGGAGTGTAACTTTCAGATTTCTGAACCAAATTGAATGATTTTAGTGTCATAAAAAACTTAAGAGATGGGAGAAATTTTCTAAAAGAGATTATGACCAAAATACATCATTTTCACTTTCTGATTGAATGTGAACAGTAGACCTGAAAGTGTGTCTTGGAAAAATCTGAAAGTAAGCCAATGAGAAATGAATTGAGATTTTAATGGTATTAGTGAGGTAAAATACTAATTATAAAATATGCTTAGGTGAGTTTTTTTATTGGATTGATTTTGTGAAGAAATTAATGGATAAATACCCGGGATTGTCATGAACATGCATTGTACATATTTCATTACATATATGTGCATTGTTAAACATTTATATTTATGCAAATTGTTATATATGTGTATGTTATTTGATATAGAGGAGCAACTGGAATGTCAACCTCCAAACGTTGCCGGAACTTCCAGACATTAGCTTCGGGAGCATCATGTGAGTAACCTAGACAGTCTCACTTAATTACTTGTTTGCTTAAATTTTGTTTTGAAATGATTTTATGAATGTGATTTGAGTGTTGATTCCGAGCAATAAAATGTCCGAGGAGTTATTATTCGGGAATGTATATTGAAGTGTTGCTTGTGTGCGAATGTGACAAACTATGTGCTTCATAATATGATTGATTGTGACAGATGCATTCCATACATAAATGCACAATTAGATAATGTCTGTTGTGACCATAGTAGCCACTAAAAAAGAGATTAAAGCTCAGATTGTGAAAAAGAGCCTTGAGCTCAGAAAGTGTTTAAGAGCCTAAAGCTCACTATGTAAAATAAGCCCTGTATCCCCATCGGATAAGGGGCAGTTATCAATGAGCCTAGTATCCAAAATGAATACGAGACAGTTTAGGCACTTGGTCACAACAACGTAACAATTGGAAAAGAGTCTCATGAGAATTTCATATGCATTTTGTTATGTATGTTTGATTGATGGAAATGCAAAATTGCCTATGCTTAAGTGAAAATGTGATATGTAATCAATTATGCGAAAATGTGAATATATGTTATGTGAAATGATGTGTTGCATGAATTAAGTGAACCATCAATGATGGTTACCTCATTGAGTTCGCAAAACTCCCCAAAATTGCAACGTTGACTTTTCAGGACTGAGAGACAGCTTTAGCTACTGAGAGACTCTTCCAGCAGTGTAGACTGGTGATTTAAGAAGAGGATTCATGGCTCAAAGGTCGATCAGTAGGGTTTTGGACAGATTAGATGGATTTTGGGCCTGTTTGGTTGTTGGCTGATCAGCTATTTTTTAGCTGATTGACCATAACTAGCTGATTGACTTTACCAAAAAGCTAATATTCTTGTTTGGTGGTTGGCTGGTTGGGTTGGCTGATTCAACCCAACCAGCTAATTTTACATAAGCTGCTAACGACCAATGTTTAGAAAACAACTGTTTGACTTTTACTGTAATACCCTTACGGTGATTTATTGCTGGGCTCAGATGATTTATTAACGGCAACCAGAAGCATCCTCGTAAGCTCCACAACTGGTCAAAGATCTAAGTATTTTCGTAGACAAGTAGCTGTTACTCCTTGGAAATGGCAAGTCCGTTGTTGATGATGATGATGCTGTCGACAACGACGATGATGATGCTGTCGACGACGTTGATTTCATTGTCCCACTCTTCTTCTCTTTTCTCACAACATACAGAGAAGGTGATAATAGATTTTTGAAATCATCGTCATCAATTTGTATTTTGGGAGATGTTATTGTTGTTGGGGAATCAAGATATACTGTTGGATATATTTTCTTCTTTTATTTTGGCGAATGTTGCTTATCATCACTTGCCTTTTTTTCTTCTACTTTAGTGTAAGTTGCAACATATATTAATCACAAGAGAAAAATGGAAGTGGAGATTATAGAGAATTTCATCGACATGAAGTGGAATATATAGCAAAGGGGTTCTGGGTTTAGCAAGAAATAAGCACTGTCTTGTTTTTATTTGGGGGTTTTGAAGTCAATGGATTTTATAGATTGTGTTAAATAAATACTTCTCGTGCTTCCAAAAAAGACAGTAACGCGAGTAAAATTGGCAAATTAGTTCAATTTAGGTTGTTATATTTTATGTCATTATTATTATTATTATTATATTATTATTATTATTATTAGAGTTATAAACTTAATTTTTACAGAATTAAATATCTAAATTCTCAATTTTATAAGAATATTCACCGAAATATTAAGATATATAATATTCATACACTTATAATTTTTTTTAGAGTCATGTCCTTTTAATTCATTTTACACATAAACAACTAATAATAAACAACTAATTTTACCAAACATCAAATGACAAACAGCTAATGCAATCCGCTGGTCAAATCAGCTATCAACTAACAGCTGATAAAATCAGCTAACAGTTAATGCAATCAGCCGTTTGCTAAACAAGGCCTTTATGTATTTCCTCTTTCATGTAGTACTTTTGTATTAGGTTTTGATAATGTATTTGTAAGGAGTGTTGGAAGACACATTGTAGACCTTCGGGTTTTTATAAAATGAAATGAGGACATTTTGGGTTTTAAAATATTGTGAATTTCTAAATGATGTTCATAAGAGAATAAGATATATGATGCCATGTTAAGTGAATGTAGTGATTGATCGTAGCGCACCATTGTCGTAGGATATGTACTGGAATGACCCGAGGGTGTTCCAGTATGTGCCCTACGATAAAGGGGCGCTACATTTAGGTGGTATCAGAGATAGTTTGGCATTTGTTAGGACATATAGAAATGTTAAGCATAAACTATTGAGAGAAATGCGAATAATGATTGAAGTTACTATTTGTTATAGGTCATCCGCTCTAGGTAATCAAATTGATCAACCAGCTGAACAAAGATCGGTAGGAGCTAGTAGCGAGTCCTCGATACCTCAATCAGAGGAGATGCCTCTTAGAGTTCCCGAGAGAAAGGAGAGGAGGTATAATAAGCTGCAGACATAGAGAGCTATGGACTTTTGTGGCAGCACAGACCCTGCTAAAGCCAACGGATGGTTGGAAAGGACAGAGAGAGTTCTGGATCAGATGGATTGCGAGCCTAAAGGGATGTTCGTTTATGCAGTGTCCTTACTGCAGGGTCCAGGTTACCAGTGGTGAAAGACTGTCCTAGACAGTACCATCAGGCCTAGCCAATTGAAGTGGGAAGACTTTCTGAGGGTCTTCAGAGATAATTACATGCCCAAGATCTACTCGAACCAAAAAATGAAGGAGTTATTGGAATTGAAGTAGGGTAGGATGTTAGTGGCTGAGTATGAGATCCAGTTTAATGAGTTGATGTGTTATGCTACTGCGCTAATCCCTACTGAAGAAGACAAGTGTAGAAGGTTTGAGGATGGACTCAATATAGAGATCAGAACAAGGTTGGCCATCTCAAACCTAAGTAGTTTCATTGAGTTGAGAGCTGCTTCTATAAGGATTGAGCAGCTATTAACAGAGAGACAAGCAAAGACTGGACAAGGATCCAGCATGAAGAGGTCCAGTGAGAGTCAGAGCAGTTCTAGCAGAAGATTTAATAAGCGCCAAAATAGAGCTTTCAGACCACCAGGTGGATCCAGGAAGTCAGGATCCAGGCAGAGGGGTAGATTTGCATAGACTAACAGTGGAAGAGGTACATTATAGATTCAATTTCCAGTATGTGAGTACTATAAGAAGAGGTATGGTGGTGAGTGTTGGAGACTAACTATAGCTTGCCTCAAATGTGACTTCTTTGACTACCAGATTAGAGATTGTCCTGTTACTTTGGGAGCTTATTCTGGTATGATTGGGCGATCCGAGAGTGATGATACAGTCCAACAGAGCAGAGGTAGTGGATTTGGACAGAGAGGCTGAGGTAGAGGTAAAGTGAGCTCTGGAAGTTCTTCTATGAGGATTGAGGGCCGAGGTAGCCGACCCTAGTTCCAGGCCAGGGTCTATGCTATGAACACGCAGGAGGCTCAAGACTCACCAGATGTTGTGACAGGTGCACTTCTTATTTATGTCTTTGAGGCATTTGCACTGCTAGATCCAGGATTCTCACACTCCTTTATCGCACCGCATCTGGCATGTAGGCTGCATTGTAATAGGGAGATACTACAGTATGGGCTTGAGGTGAGTACATCGATAGGTAGTACTACCGTTATAGGAGAGGTCTACAAGGGGTGTTTGATTCGGATTGATCAAGCAGAGTTGAAGGCGGACCTGATTATATTGCAGTTGAGAGAGACAGATGTTATCCTATGCATGGATTGGCTCACTGCTTATAGAGCTGTTATGAACTGCTATACCAAGAAGGTAATACTAGAATCTCCTTGTCAGCCGAAGGCAGTATTCAGAGTGTGTAGGACATTCCCGTGGTTAGGGAATTTCTGGACGTGCTTGCCATCGAGCTACTTGGCTTACCACCAGATCGGGGAATGGAGTTCATAATTGATCTAGTTCCAGGTGCTGTTCCTATATCTATTCCTCCATATAGGATGGCACTTGTGGAACTAAAGGATTTGAAGGCTCAACTACAGGAGATGTTGGAAAAGGATTTTATTAGACTCAGTGTTTGACCTTGGCGAGCTCCAGTGTTATTTGGAAAGAAGAAAGATGGGTCTTTGAGGTTATGCATCACTATAGACAGCTGAACCGGGTGACAGTGAAGAACAAGTACTCGTTGCCTAGAATTGATGATTTGCTTAATCAGTTGTAGGGAGCTCAAGTATTTACTAAGCTGGATTTGAGATCAGGTACTATCAGTTGAAGATAGCAGAGGCTAATGTACCTAAAAGTGCATTCAGGAGCAGGTATGGGCACTTTGAGTTTTTAGTTATGTCATTTGGGTTAACTAATGCCCTGTAGCTTTCATGGCCTTGATGAATAAGGTATTTCAGCCCTACCTGGATCATTTTTTAATTGTGTTCATAGATGATATTTTGGTGTATTCGAAGAGCAGAAAAGAACATGCTGAGCATTTGAGAGTCATTTTACAGCTTATGAGAGAGAAGCAGTTGTATGCCAAGTTCAGTAAGTGTGAATTTTGGCTAGATCAAGTAGTATTTTTGGGGCAAATAGTGACTGGACATGGCATACAGGTAGATCTAAAGAAGAGGCAGTGATGAATTGGGAAGCTCCGAGAAGTGTGTCTAAAATTCAAAGCTTCCTAGGATTGGTCGAATATTACCGAAGGTTTGTCGAGAGATTTTCTCTAATCTCAGCCCCTTTGACAAAACTTCTAAGAAAGAATGTAGTGTTCAGATGAAATGAGGAGTGTCAGAAGAGCTTTGAGGAGCTGAAACATCGGTTGACTACTACACCGGTGTTGACTATTCCATCGGGGACTGGAGGATATGTGGTATATAATATTGTGTCGCATTAAAGAATGAGATGTGAATTGATGTAGCATGAAAAGGT
The DNA here is from genome assembly GCA_027568955.1 of Erythroxylum tenue. Classification (NCBI taxonomy): domain Eukaryota; kingdom Viridiplantae; phylum Streptophyta; class Magnoliopsida; order Malpighiales; family Erythroxylaceae; genus Erythroxylum; species Erythroxylum tenue. Next base: position 57,411 of record JAOSBM010000205.1, read on the forward strand.
GATCGCCTATGCATCGAGACAATTAAGGTCCCACGAGATTAATTATCTGGTACATGATTTAGAGCTAGCTACAGTTGTCTTTGCTCTAAAAATTTAGAGACATTATTTGTATGGAAAGACCTTCCAGATTTATACAGATCATAAGAGTTTAAGATATCTGTTGAGTTAAAAGGAATTGAATCTGAGGCAAAGGAGTTGGATTCAGTTATTGAAGGATTATGACTGCACGATTATTACCACCCGAGGAAAGCTAATGTGGTGGCTGATGCTTTGAGCAGAAAGTCTAAGACTAACGTCTCTCAGATTCAGTTATCGAGGTTACCCAACTTGATTCATTTGAGAGACCTGATTTTGGAACTAAATCTAGAGCAAGATGAGGCACTAATTGCTACTTTGAAGCTAAGACTAATGCAACATGATAGAATTAGAAAAGTCTAGGGGAAAGATCCTGATATAGTCAAGCTTATGGAGAAAGTGAAGGTTAATCTAGATTCTGAGTTTGAATTGATAGATGAGACATAGTGGTTAAAGCAGAGGGTACATGTGCCGAATGTGGAGAATATGAGAAAAGAGATCCTTGAGGAAGCTCATATGACCGCCTATGCGATGTATCCTGGTACTACCAGGATGTATAATACGCTAAAGCAACATTTCTGGTGACCCGGAATGAAGAAACAAGTGGAGGAGTATATATCTAAGTGTATGACATGTCAGCAAGTTAAGGCTGAGCACCAGGCTCCAGTAGGGAAACTACATTCGTTGCCTATTCCAGAGTGAAAATGGGAACAAATTACTATGGACTTCATCATAGGATTGCCTAGAACTCCAAGGCAGCATGATGCTATATAGGTTGTAGTGGAACGATTAACTAAGTCAACCCATTTCTTACCAGTGAGAGAGAATAACTCATTAGATCAGTTGGCCCGGAGGTATGTGAATGAAGTAGTTAGACTGTATGGGGTTCCAGTGTCCATTGTATCGGACAAGGATCCCGAGTTTACTTCAAGGTTCCAGAAGAGTTTACAATCTGCTATGGGTACGAAGTTGCACATCAGTATATCATTTCATCCTCAGATAGAAGGACAGAGTGAGAGGACAATCAAGACTGTTGAGGATATGCTCAAAGCTTGTGTATTGGAGTTTCAAGGAGCTTGGGATCAGTACGTAGCTTTGATTGAGTTTGCTTATAACAACCATTACCACAGTAGTATCGGAATGGCACCGTATGAGGCATTTTATGGAAGGAAGTGTCAATCGCCTTTATATTTGGATAAAGAGGGCTTAAGAATGGTTGAAGGCCCAGAGTTAATACAAGATACAGTAGATAAGGTGAGGTTGATTCGAAATCGAATCAAAGTGGCTCAAGATAAACAGAAGAGTTATGTGGATCAACACCGATGGGATATGGAGTACAACGTAGGAGACAGAGTGTTTCTCAGAGTGTAACCTTGGAAAGGAGTATTGAGATTCGGTAAAAAGGGCAAGTTGAGCCCTACGTACATTGTTCTTTATGAGATCATTAAGAGGATAGGACCTTTGGCATACAAGTTGGCTTTGTAAAATGAAATGTCTCAATTGCATAATGTGTTTCATGTGAGTATGCTCCGGAGATACCGATTGGATTTGACACATGTGATATCGGCTCAGGAGATTGAGGTTGCGAATAACTTAAGCTATATTGAGGAGCTGATCAAGATTGTGGGATCTCAGATCAAGGAGTTGAGGAACCGAGTCATTCCATTGGTGAAAGCCCTTTGGAGGAATCATGCAACTGATGAAGCTACATGGGAAACGGAGGAACATATGAGGAGACAATATCCCTACCTGTTCGAACAAACAAGTAAGAATTTCGAGGACGAAATTTCTTTTAAAGAGGGGAGAGTTGTAACATCCCATTTTATGCGAGGAGGTTAAAATAGTAAATATGAGAAATTATTGGGAGAGTTGAGCTGCATTCATATTTATGTATATTATGTCATACTCATACATGTGAATAGTGAACCTTTGCATATGAAAATAACTATTCATGCATTCATAGATAATTCTGGGTATAATTGAATTGAGTTGTGATGTATTGGGAATTTTGAATTTATTGTATTGGAAATGTTGTTGGTGATTGTTATATATTTTAATTTTGTTGAATTTTAGGAATAATTTCATAAACTTTTGATCACTATGGGATTAGGAAAATGCCACTTAGCAAGTAAATTGATGTATGGAAAATAGAAATAGGAAATCAAATGATATTGGAGATAATTGGAATGTAAGGAGGTAGTTAATGGAACTAGTTCAAATAGAACAAGTTAGTTTGGGAAATTAGCTAAGAGTGTAAGAAGTGGACAAGTGTCCTAGTTAAAGTTAAATTTTCTTAACCTTGAAAGACAAGTTACTGTTCTTGTCTTCATCTCTCTCATAGCTTCTCCTCTTCTTCTTCTTCATCATTTTCATTTTTCTTTAATCACTACCACATCAACTTTGAAGATCACACTTTCCTCCATTTTCTACTAGCATTTTATATCTTTCTTCCTCATTATCACTAAAAACCTATCTCTACCACCTTTAGAAGATGATGAGCGTGTGATGCTTGGGAGCTAGGGCTAGTATTGTTTTTGAAGAATCTGAAGTGAAACTAAGTAAGTTATGCTTTAAATGTCATGGGTATTGTTAAATGAAACTAGAATGATGAGAAATGTAGGATGGATGACTTGATTATGTGAGTTGTATGTGTGTGACGTGGATGGTGAAAAATCTATGTAAATTTCTTGTTTTTGTTATTGTGAATGATCATTAATGACCCATGATTTGATATAGAGATGTTTTAGAAGTTAGATTGTTGGCCCTCGAATTTTTTTTTAATTATTAAGCATCATTTAAAATAAATTATGGGGTTATGATGGATAAATTTTGTAGTTAATTACTATATCAAGGTTAGTAGGATTTTATTGCAAGGGTTAATGAAATTAAAATGCTAAGGCAATAAGAATATTTGAGGGTAGTTTTGGAAGATCACTTAAGTTTAGTAAGGAATAAGCTTATGAGGAAGGGAAACTAGGAAGATGGAATTGTTGTCCTACATTTTAGAGGAAAAAAATGTTAGTGAGGAGTGAAAGAAGGGAGAGAGCACGAAAAGGAGATAAGAAAGAAAGAGGAAGTGAGTTTCGGTGCTTGGAGAGAAAAGAAGAGTGTTGAGCTAGGGTCTCTTTTCCTAAGCTTTCTAGTGAGATTTTGAGGTTGAACAAAAAAGAAAAAAGATAGAGAAAGATAAGAGCTTTCTTTTGAACTAAACATTTCTTCATGTGGTGAAGATTTAAGGTAAGAGCATTTTTAATGCTTTAGATTTTGGAAGGGTTTTGGCTCAAAGGGATTAGAAAATGCATGGCTTTAAGTGTTCTAGAATCAATTTTATACATATGTTTCTTTGGGTTCTCATTTGGAATTCCTACTGATTTGGGAATTGTATCAATGTTGAAAAGAGAATCAAGAAAGACAAGAGGAGCAAGAGGAAAGACATCCTTAAGCCAAGTTATTGAAGCAAGGAATTTCAAGGTGAGTTTCACTTTTATAATTAAGTAATGAGCCATTAAAGATTGTTTCAAGAAATGATTTTTTTTCAACTACCTTATTCATGTGCATTTTTTGTCTTTTAAATGTTGTAAGATGGTGCTATATGATTGCTACATAAATTGTGTTCATGATTGATGAAAAGTTTTTGAAAATGATTCTTTGAAAAGTTACATGTTCATGAAATCATATTTTCGGAAAGGGTTTTCAAGATACAATAAGTACATGAAAGCAAGTTTTCGAAGAAGTGACATTCTGGGAAACAAGCTTACAAGTTCATGAAATATGTGTTATGTGGGTTTGTGGTAGTCCCTCAAGAATCGTCACGTGCACGTTGACCAAGTTATAGGCTTCTTCTGCCTGCTCGTTAGTGGCACGAAGCTCCTTCATAGACTCCCTCAAGTTTTCGGCTACACAGGACTATTACGTGGAAATGTGTAGTGTGTCATATTTATGGACTTACCCAGACCATTTTGTTATGCTTATGTGCTCATGAAGTTTTGATATGTTATATGTTCAAAATAAGCTGATATAAATGATGCATACTCATTTTGCATAAACATGAATTTCTGCATAAAAATGACTGTCTAAATGATTTTTCTTGTTACTAGTTATAAAATTGTTTCCCAAGGGTTTTAAGCTCACCCCCATTTTCCTCCCCATAAGCAGGTGATGAGCAAGAGATCGAGTAGTCAATAGCCAAGGCATCACTCCACTTTTGAAATATTTTGTATTTGAAGTAAATTCTGTAAGGCAAGGCTTTAGTTGCGTTTTGAAGAACTCATGATTTATGTAATTTTTGTATTTTGGGGATTTAGAGACCTTAATGCAATTGCGGCTCGAAATGCCCTCTAACGCTTTGTAAAAACTCTTACCTTTTTATATCAATGGAATAAGATCTACATTTGGCTCATGATTTTCTTTCAAGTTAATACATTTCATCCTTTAGTTTGCATAAGGCAAAAGTTAGTGTTTGGACTCCAAGGATAAATCTGGACTAATCTAGGTAGAAATAGGCAAATATGCCTTCTGGAAAGTTGTAGGTCTTTCTCTCAGCTTTCCAATAATATATAGTAGGAAACTTTTGACCTAGATATTCAAAATTTAGGGCCCTTAGAAGGGGAATTGCTTAGAAGTATCAAGTGATATCGTCTGTAAAGATGTATCATCTGTGATGACATCACATCGTCTGTGATGATGTTATATAGCCTGTAAGTATGTATCGTATGTAAAGACGTATCGTCTGTGATGACGTCGTATCGTCTATAAGGATACTTCATCTGTAAAGTTGTATCGTCTGTAAGGGAAGATTCGTCTTAAGCGTTGCATTGTCTTAAGTTGACATTGCTTCGGCTAAAGTTGACCGTATTCGTCTAAAGCGTTGTATCGTCTTAAGTTGACTTTGCTTCGTCTTAAGTTGACCATATTTGTCTGAAGCATTGCATCGTCTTAAGTTGACTTTGCTTCGTCTTAAGTTGACCATGCTATCGTCTAGTCCTGCATTCTTCTTCTTCTTGCATCCGTCTGCCTCATGCTATCGTCTGCGTCCGCATTCGTCTACTTCTTGCATTCGTCTGCGTCCGCATTCGTCTGCCTCATGCTATCATCTGCATCTGCATTCGTCTGCTTCTCGCATTCGTCTGTCTATTGCTATCATCTGCGTCCGCATTCGTCTGCCTATTGCTATCGTCTATGTCCGCATTCGTCTGCCTTTCGCATTCGTCTGCTTTCCGCTTTCGTCTGCTTCATGTTTCTTCTGCCTTTTTGATTCATCTGCTTTTGCTTCGTCTGCATTCTTGCTATCGTCTGCTCCATATTTGGCCCTTCATACTATATAATCCGTCTTCGAGTAGATCTCGAAGTCTTCTTTCAAAAAATCCTAAGTTTTCTTAATTTTCTATCTCTAAGGACAATTATGCTAATTGCCCCAAGACAGGGGCAATATGATTAATGATTTGAACATACTTGATTCTTTTGGCCATAACTTCATCATCCGACCTCCAAATGAAGTAATTCTTGGAGCAGGAAGAGGAAGAATAGGGAGCAGTCCGTTAAGAAGGGAATGAGTGCTCCAAGACCTGAGAGGGGTACAAGGAGTTACCATACACAGAGTAAAGTGGGAAGCAGTGGCCCTATCAAGAATAAGCAAGCAAAGGCAGTGTCAGGGCAAGCCTCAAGCGTGGGAGGCACAAGAAGGACAGGGAGGAGCAGATACACTAACCCTCAATGTGAGCATTGTGGGAAGCTTCACAAAGGAGAGTGTTTTAAGTTGTTTGGAGCATGTTTCCGATGCGGGGACAAGGAACACATGATCCTGGATTGTCCCCAACTAGCAAGGCAAGAGGGGTCTCAGTTGCAAGCCCCAAAGAGAGCTAAAACAAGGGGAAATAGACCAATCACAGAAGTGGTTAGTTTTGGAGCTACAAAGAAGACTATTCCTCCAAGAAGGCTGAGGGGTCATGTTGGACCCCACACCCCACACCCCACCTTTCGGTGTTTGCGGGTGATACCGCGGCGTGTGTTTGGGGGTGATACC
>JAOSBM010000205.1:181533-192731 GCA_027568955.1 Erythroxylum tenue
AATAAATGGGACATAGCAATAAATGGTACAGAGCTAAATGTATGGTTCTCATGTAATGGCACAGGAATGTGGAACCGGCGGCCTCGTGATAGGTGTGTCAGAGAAGTTCAAGCCATGAGACCATTCTTGAGTCAAACAAGTTCATTTCTTTTTTTTTTTAATTCCTGGAATTGAATGGATACCATTTGGATTTTTGAGGGTAATGCCAGAAATACAAGATCTTTGCCCAAATTTTAGTCCAGTCCCTTCCAATCTGTCAAATTAATAAGGGAAAGGTAATGTGTTAACATCAACATTATGACTTGTGAATATATATATATATATAAGGGAAAGGTAATGTATTAAACATAAACATTGTGACTTGTGAATATATATATATATATATATATATATCTTCAGTTTATGGCCGAATATATATATATATATAGTTCAGCAGGGATGCCGGCATTAACTTTTTTCTTCATCACTTCATTGAACTGAAAGACTGTTATTATATTCAATATAAAGCCAAACAACAACATGATCACTATCCAGCGAGCAACGTAATTACAAGTTTTAGAAACAAAATTGATATTTATATAAGATACTTTATTTAAGTTTTCAAGGATTCTTCCTGAAATGTAGTTAACTTTGTGTTTATATGCATGAATGCAAGCATGAACGTACATCTAAATCTTATAGTAGGGTGGGACACAAACATAATTAAGTGTTGGCTACTACATTAAGCAAGAGCCTTTGAGATTTTACTCAAACTTTTGCAGGCAGAGGATGGCTCCTGGCCTCGTTTTGACTTTCTATTTTATGCAAATCCCTTCTGCTATCAGTACAGATCAATCTATGTACAGATCTTTGGCATGTTGAACTCCTTCTGCTATATGCAGATATTGTCTGAAAATTTAACTTGCGCTTAGACTTAATCTGGATTCAAGAGTATGGAAAGGTGCCTTGTACTCGAGTTGTAAGATGAACTTGAAGCTTCTGTTCAAGGGATGAACATGGATCAAATTGAGCTTCAGGAATTCGTATACCTTGGATGATTTGTAATATGGCATGGACTAACCAGGGGGCACAAAAGCTCTTTTAATCATCATTTGAATCAGAAGTTGAGCCTCTAAAATCCTCTCCCTATGGCAGAGTGCATCAAACAAAATTCGGAATGTGATTGCATTTGGCGTGATGTTCCTACCGATCATTTCCATCAACAATCTTTTAGCATCATCGATCCTCCCTCTCCTGCAGTGTCCATTTATTAAGATAGTATAGCTAACAACATCAGGTACACAATTCTGGTAAACCATAATATCAAATACTCTTCTGGCATCATCCACTTGGTCTTGCAGACAATATCCTTCCATCAAAGCATTGTAAGTGAAATTGTCAGGCTCTAAACCATTTTGAATCATCTTCAGAATCAAGTTTTTAAGCTCTGAAATCATACCTTCCCTACAAAATGTGTTAACCAATATATTACACGTGATGATATTCGGAGTTATGTTCCTACCTAGCATGTCATTCCATAACTTGGCTGCAACATCTATCCTCCTTTTCCTGCAGTATCCATTAATCAAGATGTTGTAGGTAACCACACTGGGTGCACAACCCCTATAAATCATGAGATCAAACACTTCTCTAGCCTTCGTTACACGGTTTCGTATACAGTATCCCTCCACGAGAGCATTGTAGGTGAAAGTGTTAGGCTCCAAACCTCTTTTGATCATAATCTCAACCATGTCTTGAGCTTGAAAAACCATCCGTTCTTTGCCTAAAGAATGAATCAAAGTGTTAAATGTGATTGCATCTGGTGTGATGCTCCTATCATCCATTTCATTCAAAATCCTTATTGCTTCATCAATCCTCCTATATTTGCAACATCCATTGATTAGGATATTGTAACTGACAACAGTTGGAGCACAACCCTTGTCAACCATCATATCTAACACTGTTCTAGCTTCATTCATCTGGTTTCTCAAGCAAAACCCACGAATCAAAGCATTATAGGTACGAACATCTGGCTCCAAACCTTCTTGAATCATTATCTGAACCAAGTGTTGAGCCTCAGAAATCAACCCCTCTTTGCAGAGCATGTCGATGAAGATATTGAATGCCACAACGTCGGGTGCCACATTTGTGATAAACATCTCAACCCATAGCTTTTCAACTTCATCTATCTTCTTCCTCTTGAAAAGTGTGTCAATAATGGTGGTGAACACCACCACATTCGGGTCGCAACCACTTTGTCTCATCCTTTTGACTAACTGAATGGCTGAGGACGTGTTGCCCATCTTACAAATTCCTTTCACTAGGGCTCCATAGGTATACAAATTGGGACGATAACCATAGTTCACCATGTCACAAAACAAGAAGATTGCTCGAACAAACTGACCCTCCAAAACAAGTCCATTCATGAGAGAAGTGAAAGCGACGGCATTTGGCTCGTACCCAAGTTTGAAAACGTTACCCAGAGCAGAGAAAGCCAAAGTGGTTCGCTTTAAATGGCAGAAGCAATCCAGCAAGATGGTGAAAGTGTAGAGACTAAGCGGGATTCCCAAATGTTGGAGACGTTTAGACAGAGAAATGACAGTGGAGTAATAATTCATTCTGGAGATAGCTGTGAAGAGTTGATTGAAATGGATGATAGAAGGTAGAGGGTGCATTTGAAGCATGTGATTGAACAGAGATAGAGCATCCTCGAGATTTCTAACCAATCTTGAAGAAGAGAAGGCACGCCTCAAAGCTGCTGTAGACATTAAACTCTTAAAAGCACTATTATTTTCTCTTCACGCCATCTTCTTATTGGTAATCAATCGCTTACCTATATTGACTGATAGATAAGAAGAAAAAGTATAGCAGTATGTAGCAGTTGGAGGAGGTCTATGCTTTTTGTGAGTGAGAAAGTGGAGAAGGAACTGAATGGGCAAAACTTGAGCCAAAATGGAAGTCTCAGTATGAAGAGAAAGGGAGCAGAAGTCTTTGAGACACAAAAACAAACACCTGGTGAGCGATGCAAAGATAATACCACCATTGGACCCTTTCATCGATTACAGGCTTCGCAGAAGCTGCCAAGAACTGCAGAACGTGATTAACTGAGCCCTGAGGAAGAAGTAGTGAGAGTGTTTAAGTGGTTTAGGACATAATTTTCTTGACATGGCAAGATCACCTTCGACCGACAAGATCAAAATTTTATGATGCACTTCATTATTATTTTTATGATGTATTCTTTTGACAGGTATTTGGACTCTGCTTTCACCTGATATTTGGGCTCTGTTAGGTAGTTTGAGGTTACACAGGATTAGCTTTTCTTTCTGACTGGTAAGTTGCAACTTCAAAACCATAATTTTTTTCCTCCACAACCCCTCTGTCTCCTCCAGATTTTCCAGGTGAATTGCCAGGTATATCACTTCTGTAATTCATTCAAAGCTCTTAGTCAGGAGCTGTACCTTGCTGCTGAATGCTGTTCTCGTTGCTTCACTTAGTTCCTGTTCTGTTCTGTTTGAATCCAAATTTATCTCAGCCTAAAACTTATGAATGTTGAAAATTTAGACCTCCCGAACCCACTCTCAAGGATATTTAATAGATAAAAAATATCAAAAAATGATAACACAAGAGAATTTACGTGGAAACTTCCAAACCGGAGAAAAACTTCGAACAACAAGAAGAAAATCTGCAATGTGAAAAATTCTTACAATCACACAATTTTTCCTCTCACCCAATCCCCTAATACACCAATACACTCACAAAGAAATACCCAAGACAAACTCTCCAATTCTCACCTCAAAAGAGGAATTTAACTAGAGTCAAATTTGTCATATAAATTTTTGATTTTGATTTGGTGCATTAAACAAAGAGGTAACAATCTCCTTATATAAGCAAGAGTCTTACCTCAATTGTTGTCCTCAACTAATATAGGATAATAAATGAGCCAAAAAAACTCAACAATCTCCACCTTGACGACTTTGGTTGATCCCACAATCACACTCCACCTTAATGAAGATCTCCTGAAAATAACATAAATCTCAATGTAGAGAATTATCATGCTTCATAGCATCATGCTCCACTATAGAAGCATACCCACTCAGAATAAACCAATTCTAATCCTTTTATTTGACACATGTCGAAAATAACCCTGCTGAAAAAATTATGGTGCAACTCCCATGTTTGGCTTTCTTGGAAGTTCATCAGTCATCGACATAAATTCCACCACACACCTTGCATTAATACCAAATCAATGCTCGTGTGCAAACTTGTGGACCCACTAACAGTATCACATCCTCTATCATGACAACTTTGGATTAGTGGCATGCCATGAGGATGTACATGTCCCCCTTTTTAGAGAGCAAGATCATCATCCATGGAGACAATGTTATTCATGGAGAAAAATTATCCATGGAGACAATGTTAGCGACATTGTCAGTCTCTCCATTAACTGACCCAGAGCCTTTTCCCGAACCCGCTCTATCTCTCGGATAATTTTTTTTCACGTGCCCAGATTGTCCACACGTCCAGCATACTGTATTTTTCTTCATGGAGTTCTTCGTCCGATATCCAACTACCACCAAAGCAGAATTTTCAGGATGAACATTTCTTCCACCACTCAGTCTTCTCTCTTCTGAAAAGAGCTTTCCGATAACTTTAGAAAAAAACTATCTTCTCCTTCCCATGAATCAAAATCAGTTTCATGTGTTCATATGAAGATGAAAGAGATCAGATGAGTCTCAAAGCTTGATCCTCATCATCTATACGAACTCTAATTGCCTCCAGTTCAGAGACGATCCCATTGAAAACACTTAAATGATCTGAAATTGTAGTACCTTCCCTCATTTGCAGTGTATGAAACTGCTCCTTTAGGTACACCCGATTTGAGACGCCCTTTGTTTGATACAACTCCTCGAGCTTTTCCCAGAGCTCCTTTGCTGTAGATATTCCATGCACATTTGCAAGGACATTCTTAGCCAAACACAATCGTATCCCACTTGCTGCTCTCAAATCCAGATCCTCCCAATCTTCATCGCTCACACTAGATTTTTCTGTATTGATATCAAAGATTTGTCTGCCTTTCAATGTCTTGTGTAACCCCGGTTGAATCAAAATGTCACTGACTTGCACTTGCCACAAGCCAAAATTGATTCTCCCGTCGAATTTCTCCACCTCAAATCTAAGAAGATTCGAAGCCCTATTTCTTGACATTTTTCTTGTGCTCTTCTGCCTTGATGAATTTTACAGTAGAAATGAATAGTACACCAGGAAAGTTTCCAGGAAAGAGAGGTGGATCACAACAGACACACTTAAATACCAAGTCTTTCCTTAGCCAAAACTTTCCTAGACATGTACTATCACACTACCACACCAAAACTTCACCGCACCAAATGAACCTTTCTCAAGAAAATCTTTTCTGATGTGAAAAATCAGTCAAAACTGCGACCACAGAGCATACTTAGAATTTAAAAAAAAACACACCTTGGCTCTGATACCAATTGTTGGAAATTTAGACCTCTCGAACCCACACCCAAGGATATTTAACAGACAAAAAATATCAGAAAATAATAACACAAGAGAATTTACGTGGAAACTCCCAAACAAACAAAAATCAGGAGCAACAAGAAGAAAATTCACTATGTGAAAAATTCTTACAATTACACAATTTTTTCTCTCACCCAATCCCCTAATACACCAATACATCCACACAAAAAATATCCAAGACAAACTCTCCAACTCTCACCTCAAAAGAAGAATTTAACTAGAGTCAAATTTGTCATATAAATCTTTGACTTTGATTTAGTGAATTAAACAAGGAGGTAGCAACCTCCTTATATAGACAAGAGTCTTGCCTCAATTGTTGTCCCCAACCAATATGAGACAACAAAGAAGCCAAAAAAACTCAACAATGAAGGCATTTAATTTTGGACTTTAAGAAAGAATCTTGAATTCCAGTCTTGTAAATCATGTCTTTTGTGACTTGTGAACATATTTGATGCTCACTCTGGTTCCTCAGGTTTTCTGTTGCTCTCCTTCTTGTTGTAAATTGTAAACACATTTGTGATTTCTGAGTTGTTTGGCGGGTAACTTCGTGACAAATGGTTCGTGTTCTTGTGGGAATATCAACAAGGGAAGCAGAAGAAGGTACTCTACATAAATTGCTGATGCTGATAATTCCAACTTGAAAGTTTTGATTAATATTTTGTAGACAGGTTTCTGATTGGCGTTAATTGATCAGGTTTAGTTTGAACTAACATTGGTCCTGTAGTTAGTTATGTTAATATTTTGGAGACAGGTTGCAGCAAACAAACAAGTTTTCTTCAACTTCATATTCCAATTTCATAAACCATTTCTTATAACACGTAGTATAAACTTTATTATGTGTTCCGGATCATTCATAAAAGGGTAATAAACGAAAAAAATATAAAATACCTGATTTTTGTTCTATTCCGACTTTCGAAGCAGTTTCTATGGCCAAAATGAACTCCAATTGTAACATCCTGTTATTCATTATGTATTTATGATGATACCATGATTAAGGGATTGTAATTACTGCTCTAACGTGTCATTATTATAGATTATGTATCAGAATATCTTTAGGATATTCTGGTCTGGTATGTACCCTAAGGTAGTAAAATGTTACACCAATTTTTTGGGATTTTCACGGGAGTTATTCACTAAAGCGTAACCATCATCTTTCTACAATTTTCTTAAAACGTAAGCGTTCTTAATGGGTTAGAGAATCCGTATGCTTACGAATCATATGAGTAACTGCAGGAGATTTAATCTTTAATTATATCTTTCATATCGGGTTTTTCCATCACAGGCCCGATATAAGTCTATGTCATACTGATCAGGATTCATTTTCCTCCCGGACTTCTACCTATTGACGTAGATTATTTGTTGGGTCATTTTATTATCTTTATCTTGATCAAATTATATAACTTGATAAATTATTGAAAAATCAAAAAATACGTTATCCAACTTTATTGGGAAACATTTCTACCACCTTTCCCCGTGATTTAGTTTTTTATTCCTGATTATAGTTATCATAATAAGTTCCACATCAACAAACTTTGATTTTTCGACGATAAACTATTTGCTTTAACCTTATGCATTTGCATTTAGATTCTGGCATGGTAGTTCAACCTGTACTCAATATAATCATCGGATTAATCATTTCCTGTTATGGAGTCAACTTGTCTTGGGACCTTGTAAGGTGGCGATAGGTCATGCATGCAGATTTTACGTTCCAACATGGAAGATTCCTGATGTGGGAGGAACCTTACAGAAAATCACATCCAAATCTGCAGTAAATGGATGAATTCTCAGAATCTTGAATGTCAATACATGTGTGGGATAAGGTGATGTGAAGAGAAGAATGTGAATAAATAGAAAAGAACTCAGAGGCAAACCTGAAATATCTCATCCTTGACTAAACCTTCCATGGGAGAGCCAAAAAAACAGGGACTTTGTCAACGCTGCACACACCATCTTCCTGAATTGTGAAAGAAACCACCTTACCCTTGTACCCTATTCTTAGCACAAACCCATTTTCTCTCTTTTTCTTTCTCCAATTTTCTAAATTTCAATGCCATCAAAATTTCACCACCAACCCACCTTTCTCTCTACCTCCCACCACTACCCGAAGAGCGCCCGTTTTGTGCCATATTATAGTCCCCGTCGAACACCGTTATGCCTGTAAAGGGCGCGCACGCCGCCCCACTAGTGCGCGTACCACCCATCAAGAATAATAACATCACCACCACAAGAACAACAACAATGGCTTTCAAAGAAAAGAACTTTACGTCCATCCTTATCTTTTTCCTCCTTTCCTCTTTCCATTTCGTTATCTCTTCTGGTAAGACCAACTCCGAGATTCTGCTTAACTTGAAGAGTTCGTTGTCCAATCCACCGGCATTAAGCAGTTGGAATGAAAAGACTGCGCCTTGCAATGTAGATGCTGCCAATTGGGTTGGTGTGCGTTGTACCAACAATTCTGTTTGGGGTTTACAGCTTGAGAACATGGGATTATCAGGTAAGCTAGACGTTGAAATACTTAAGGATTTGCCTGATCTGAGAACTCTGAGCTTCATGAGCAATACCCTTGATGGTCCTTTGCCGGTGTTCAAGGCACTGGGTGCATTGAGATCGATTTATCTCTCAAACAATCGTTTCTCCGGGGAGATTCCGGGGGATGCTTTTGAGGGTATGTTAAAGTTGAAGAAACTGAATTTGGCAAACAATGGCTTGAAAGGTGGCATCCCTTCATCGTTGGCTTCCTTGCCAAAGCTTCTGGAGTTGAGGCTTGAGGGGAACCAGTTCAGTGGGCACCTACCAAATTTAGGTCAAAAGTTTACATCTTTCAATGTGTCAAATAATGAGTTGGTTGGACGGATTCCGCCGAGCCTTAGCACGCTGAAAGATAGCTCTTTTACTGGTGAGTCTTAAACGATTTATATATGGTTGTTGTACCTTTAGTGTAATTATTCATACATCTCTATGACACTGTTGGAGGGAGCAGCTGGTTTTCTGGAGCTGCTTCGTGATCTAGGTTAAAACAATCCTTTACGGCTACCACTCTCATATGTATATTAATGTTAGATGAACAATCATATGACATATTGCAGATTCTCTGCAGACGAAACATATAGAAAGCTTTTATCTTTTGCATTAACTGATGAATTGAGATGGCATAGAACTGAAGAAGAGATTACATTTGGCTCCATGATGAAGCAATTGCATCTTCAACTAATTCTGTTAGTTAGTCGCTTGTCGAGACATTGAGACAGCACATTGAATATGGCCGTGGACTTCCATGAAAAATTGTCATTAGAAGTACTATTCTGATATTAATGGCACTACTTGCGGGACTTTGCTCAATCTTTTAAAAGGTTTAAGCTATTTGCTCCAGCGTAACAATCTAGGCAACGAACATTAATTTCGTGTTTAATTCTTTATCTGGTTGTTAGGCAACAGAGCTCTATGTGGACAACCATTGCAAAAATGTGCCGATGGTTCAAGAAAGCCTTCAATAGCTAGCATCGTGGTTGTATCTATAGTTGTGGTGGTAGCACTGGTTGCTATAATTGCAGCTGGAGTAATTCTTCTTCGTCGAAGGAACCAAGCACCCGAATCAGTCGAAGCATCAGCATCATCAGACTTGCAGAAGAAAACAGGCTATAAGGGAGCAGAGCAAGGGTTATGTTCCTCACCCGACCACTCAGGAAGCAGCAGGAGAGCTGAGCCCACAAAGTTGTCATTTGTGAGGGATGATAGGGAGAAGTTTGATTTGCCAGACTTGTTAAAGGCCTCAGCTGAGATACTAGGTAGTGGTTGCTTTGGATCTTCTTACAAGGCTGCTCTCTCAAGCGGAGCAAAGATGGTAGTTAAGAGGTTTAAACAAATGAACAATGTTGGCAGAGAAGAATTTCAAGAGCATATGAGGAGGTTAGGAAGGTTGGCGCATCCTAACTTACTTCCACTCGTTGCATATTATTACAGAAAAGAGGAGAAGCTATTGGTTAGTGACTTTATTGAGAATGGCAGCTTGGCAGTCAATCTTCATGGTATTGTTCTTATCCCATTTCATAATTCATATTTCATAACCATAAATAACCGACTGTAGTACATCTGCAAAAGCTGTCATAACCATAAATAACCGAATGTAGTACTTCTGCAAAAGCTAAGTGTCTTCTGTTTTAGTATTATCAAAGCTTGAATGAATACCAGAATATGGTAGTGACCCTTGATGATGTATCTTTCTGAAATTCTGCATCTTCCTTTCAGGTCATCAATCTCTAGGCCAACCAAGCCTTGATTGGCCAACTCGGTTGAAGGTCATTAAAGGAGTCGCTAAGGGTCTTGCATATCTCTACAAAGAGCTTCCGAGTATAGTTGCAGCCCACGGCCACTTAAAATCCTCAAATGTTCTTCTCAACAGTGCCTACGAGCCGCTTCTCACAGACTATGCACTAGTTCCTGTCATCAATCAAGAGAATGCTCATGAGCTGATGGTGGCCTACAAATCCCCTGAATACTTGCAACACGGAAGGATCACTAAGAAGACAGATTTATGGAGTCTTGGGATATTGATCCTTGAGACCTTAACTGGCAAGATCCCTGCAATTTTCTTGCAACAAGGGAAGGGCAAGGAGGAAGAAGACTTGGCAAGTTGGGTCAATTCGATTCCTCCTGAAGAATGGACAAATCAAGTGTTCGAGAAGGAGATTTCAGGAATAAAGGGCACCGAGGGCGAAATGATCAAGCTATTGAAGATTGGACTGAGATGTTGTGAAGGGGATGTGGAGAAGAGGTTGGACTTGAAGGAGGCTGTTGAGAGGATTGAAGAGCTAAAGGAGAAGGACAATGATGATGATTTTTATTCTTCATATGCTAGCGAAGCAGATGTAAGGTCTTCAAGAGGAAAATCTGATGATTTCAACTTCTGAAATGTTGGTGTAGCAAATATGGACTTCTAATCTTCATAGGGGATTCAAACTGTACATCTTGGACACTCCAAGTAATCTGGAGATGGACATGGGATTTTATAAATTTCCTGTTTACACTTTTTTTTCAATGTAAATGTTGGGGGTAGATTTGGGGCTGCTGTTAAGGCACTCCTATTTTGTTATATTTTTCTAACAAGGTCTAGGACTTAGGCTTGCATGCTTCTGAGTTCTGATCCCTCTTTCCCTCTCTCTCTCTCTCTTTCTCTTTAGTCTTTTCCTGTTAACCAAATATTGTCCTGTGATAAGATTGCCAATATTCAGGAACTTGTCTCCTACCACTACATCATGCTTCTCCTCTGCAAAGTTTTCAACTTGTCAGGATAGAATAGGTAGATTTTTCTGCTTGGAGCTCTTCTGGCTTTGACATCCAGTTCTTCATAAACAAGTAATAATCGGATCTTCCATGTCAAGGATCGACTTCTCCGACTTCCCTATTGTAGAATTCTTGTAACCATTGCCACTGTCTTCTAAAACCTGTTACTATAGTCTCTTGTCAGGACTTGATTTGCTCAGAAGGAGACAGGTTTCTTTATGATTTTGGTTACAAGAGACTGAAAAAGCAGTTCTTTCTTTTATTGAAGATGTGAAGTATAATACGATGAATGACATGATATTAGGAGTTAAACATAATGATTATTGTTAAAACAAATAAATATAATAGATGTACAACAACCGAAACGCATGCTCTTCTCCTTTGTGCATCTGTTAAATATG
>JAOSBM010000205.1:201146-217492 GCA_027568955.1 Erythroxylum tenue
GACTAAAATAGCATGAGAAACATACCTTCCTCCTGGGTCAAAATATTTGAGGGTCACACGAGCAATGTACTCACCGAATGAGTCACCGTAATACCTATTCATCGACTCTAGCAAATTATTTGGTGATCGAACTCCATTATACCGTTCCGTAAAATCCACACCATGCTCGCCTATCATTTCGAAAGACTTTGACCCAATCTGGTTCCGGTAGTGACCGTTAATACTGAAGGGATTCTTAACACTTATCAAATTACCACCTCTGAGCTCGTTCAGCAATGTCTCTTGTGATTCAATGGCCTTGTCTTTATTATCGATGAGCTCGGTTTCATCGTTGTCTCCAAACATCCACGTCTCATCAGAGGTTGTCTTGAGCATTTCATCGAACACTTTATCTACTGCTGCCTTCCCCTCCAAATCATCCTTGTCCTTAAGGATGAGAGACGATATTTCAAATGAAGCCATACCGAAAACGTCATCCGAACTTTCATCGAACACCTTGTCTTTAACGTAGTTTGATTCACGAATAGGGTCGATCTCCGTTGTGATGGTGTTGACTCTTTCCAGCATTTCATCGAACACTTTAGGTTCATCATGTGGCTGGTTTGGATTTGTGGAGTCTGGGAGTAGATCCAAGATCTTTTGAAGAAGAAGATTGTTCTCGGCACAAGACGAAATAATCTTGGTGAGACCATGGTGTATGGCCTGAATGTTATCATCGAGGGCGTCGAAATGAAGTTGGTGTTGATGCTCTGCCATCTACGCAGAGGTTCAATGAAAGCACCAATGTAATGAGTGCTTAATGAACAGTAATGGGAATGAAACCGAAACCAGAGAAACAGTGGTGATTGATATTGATAGTCGGAAAAATTACAGCGTATTTTGCTCAAATCAACGAAGAAAACAAGGAGGAGGATGAGAAAACATCAGAGAAAATGATGAGAGAGAGAGACTGCAATCTGCATAACAATATTCATGCCTTGAGCCTTAGCAAAACACTGCAATTTATGGAGCACATTCGTTATTCCTTCTTCATAGGGCCTGGGGTCATTTTTTTTGTTGGGCTTTTGCTTCCTAAAGATATTAGCTCATAACATAATCTGCCATTGCCATTTTCAGGAAAGCTGAAATAGTTTAGCCATATCCTGCCACCAACCAACTAGCTCAAATTCAAAGTAAGGTAATTTTTCTTAATGGTCAGTTTAGCTGGAGATTCTGTACCCATCCTTTGCTGTTTCTCATTTGGTGCATTGCAGTACCAGGAATCCTATAATGATCAACAGACTGAAAATCAGGCAACTGAATCATTGCTCCCATTCCGATGTTTCTGTAGGCTGAGACAGGTCCTTTTTCATTTCTCTGTAGTGTTCTGTACATCCAGAATTGATCGAAGAAACATTTGCATTACCGCCAAAACTAAGTCCGGACTCCGGACACATTTATGCTTTTGAACCAGTTACAATGCGAGACTGTTATTCTACATGATTCAGATGTG
Source organism: Erythroxylum tenue (assembly GCA_027568955.1). Taxonomy (NCBI): domain Eukaryota; kingdom Viridiplantae; phylum Streptophyta; class Magnoliopsida; order Malpighiales; family Erythroxylaceae; genus Erythroxylum; species Erythroxylum tenue. The sequence goes on from JAOSBM010000205.1 coordinate 202,639, forward strand.
TCAAAGACACTTATTGCATATGTTTGCCAATCTGGAGTCAAAACTTTGCTTCTTGGTGCAGGATCAAGGAATGGACTTTCCATGTAACAAAAAACTTATCCGTTAATCATGCAATATGATTGTGTATTCACATATAATACAACATAATCGCTCTTTAGCCTAAATCGCTGACAAGATGGGAGAGTTGAAGGCTTACCTTAAGCCACCTCTTTGTGAAAATACTATAAAAAAGAATCTCTTTTCTGTAGTGGTACTGAAACTGTTCTAATAGATACCATGTGTATTATCATATGCTAATATAGATAATTCATCTTAACATCAAATTTGTTTTTCAAACTGTTCAAGACTACCGATGTCCCCAGCAATGTCATGAAATGGGCACCGGATTTCTGTTCTGTGTATGTTTTTGCAAACGGAAGGTCACTAACTACCGACAAGCAACCCGTCCAGTTCCTTCAGCATCTGGAAGACATGGCAGGAGTGATGAATCTGTAAGGTAAGCTTTTCCTACCAAATCTCAGGAACATAAGGTTTTGCAGAAAACGTCAATGTTAATATGTTAATGAATTCAAAACTGGATCATATCAAAGCTTGATGCTTCTCAAGGTTGATAGTCACGAAGCATTGTTGCCCTTTAAAGGGGGGTGACAATCCAATGGTAACTTTCGAAAGCAGAAGCTGTTGGCTTAACTGATTCTGCTAATCCTTCTGCAGAGAAAGCCACAGAGGACATGAAGAGCTCTCCTCTCTTGACACTGATACGTCACTTGCTAGCTCTGGAAGGCCAAGCACTGATAGTGCTTCCTTTTCTTTCTATGAAAATCTAGCATCTGGACCACCTCAGGACCCTGCGAGGCAATCAAATTTTGAGAGTTCATGAGAATCTTCAAGGTGCTCAGATGCAGAGAGCAGTGACTTCGACTTGTTATTCTCCAACTCAGATTCGAGATTGAATGGAGAGGACAACGGAATGCCACCATGGTCATTGCAAAATGCTGTAAGTGACCTTGGTTGTTTCATGTATCAGGGTCTTGAAATTTCCAAGTTCATTGCTAAATATTGTGATAACGTCAATCCATCTAGTTACTCCTCCAACATTTAAGCATATGTATTTACACTTACTTGCCAAAAAATCTTGAGGATGAAGTGAGAAGGCTAAAGACAGAGATCAAGCAACCGATGGACATGTACCATTCAGCCCGCAAAGAAGCACTCGCTGTTATACAGAAGGTATATTGCTTCTGATGTTCCATTTTCATTTGGATTCTTTAGGCATCAAAACATCTGATGGGCAAAAATTAGATTCTATGCAATCTGTAATTTCCTAGCGAATGTGCATTCGAGATTGAAATTGTAATGAAAATACAATCAAGGGAAGTATTTCTTATCTCAATCTTTGGAAGTTAACATGAGAAACTTGTGAATTGCCACCCCAGGTATGATACTTCATAAATCCTGACATGATATTTATTAATGATGGGCAATGGAACTTGAACAGTGGAAGAAGACACACGAGAAAAGATTACAGGAGGCACATGAAGCTCGGGAAGCAGCATTAACGACGATGGAGAATGCAAAAACACAGTGCAAGATTTCTGATTAAGATGATGATGACCTTGAACGGCAGAGCAGCCCCACTGATGCAGAAATAAATGCCCCAAGAGAGGCGAACAAGAATGAGAGGGAAGTGTTTTCTCAGAAAACCGAACTAAGCCACTTGGCTCTTCGATATCAGAGCTTATTCCACATCGTAGCTGTTTTGTTTTGGCTTTACGTATACTTCTCTGTAATTACTTAATTAGTCGAAACCACACAAGTTGGAAGGTGGTGCAGTATATAGGAACATGCTTATCTAGCTAACGAGTAATATTTAGTTTCAGTCACTAAGATAGCATATTTTAACAGAATGTGTAAAGAAAAATTGTATTACAGGACCATTTAAAACTAGCCATGAAAGCGGGGGACTCCCCATGCACTCTGTATAAGTTCCATCTTCCATGTTTATCAAGACATGTTCTTGTTACACACTACGGCTTACAAGATTCTTTTATACTTGGTCTTAAGATATGAAGCTAAATTTCTAGTTATGGATGCAAGGTTGGCAAGAAATCCTGCAAACGTAAAATCTCCCAACTAAAAACCAGATTACCTTACAGAGAGATTAACTATGGAGGCTTCAGGTCCTGCGGATAAACACTAACGTCTTATCAGTAATGGTTTTTATTTCTTTAAAGATTGCATCTTCCTTTCTGAGACATTGAACTCTAGCTAATTGCATCCATGAACGAAGACTCGTTGGTTCTCTCTAACTTCAGGTCAGGTCCTAGAAAGATTTAGCTTGCACGCATCATCAACCTGAAGAATATAGTCAAACAGGTATAGATGAAAAAACAAAAGAATATGTATATGAATATATGGTGGGTTCAATATTACACAGGTGCAAATATTGTATAGGAGGAAACGTGGTCTGAACAAGCACTGCAATCCTGCATGCATGAGTATGCTACATTGGGAAAAATTCATCACCAGTGTAATTTGGACAACTGCCCTCCAATAACAGCATCGTCTCTAACCTTATACTAGGAGAAAGAAGGTAAATTTTCGTGGAACCGAAGGGCTCAATGTAGAAAGTGAAAAGGACAAGACACAGAGGTTGTTTCTGTTGTCTTGATAACCAGGCTACAAGGACAAACTGACCTGTTTCTGTCATCGAGAGGGAAAGGAACTACAGAAGGGTCCCAACTTCTGTTTTCTCTGTGCTTCCCTTGGGATCTTAAAGGATATATACATATTTGGATATGTATATATGTTAAGAAGATAATACCAAGGGCTTGCCATTTTTGTCATTGCAGTTTCTGGGTTGCTGTTACTTCTACTTTCGGTGGAAGATTTCTGAGAGAAAACAGCAAGAACTACAAATTGCATAAGAGTAGATCATGGGAAAGCAGAATGGAGGAAAGAAAGAAGACAAGAGTGGTAGTGGCCATAGACAAAGATAAGGGAAGCCAAAATGCTCTTAAATGGGCTATTGATCATCTTCTCACCAGAGGCCAGACAGTGACACTTTTGCATATCAAGCAGAAGTCATCAAGCCTTGCTTCAAGTATGACCCCCCTTCTCTTTTCAAGCCTTATTCATCTTGTTACTTGTACTAGGAAATTGAAATTGTTCCTTCATCTAGAGATAACGATGAACATCGATTCATACATCTGTGATTCTGCCCCGGTGATGTTTATTTGTAGGTGGGTCCCAAGGTGCACCCAGTGATACAAATGACGAGGCTGCAAAATCAAGTAATAAGAAAGTAGCCGAAAGCCTAGCCAAAGAGCTCTTCCTCCCATTCTGTTGCTTTTGCACCAGAAAGGATGTAAGTTTGTTACTTCAGCTCCAGCAAAATTCATCCCTACTTTTCCCAGGAAACAATACTTTCTGATCAAAGTATACCAATAAAAAATTCATCTTTTGTATGCTACAGCACAGCTAACATTGATTACCGATGCAGATAAAATGCACAGAAATCATAGTGGAGGACACGTATATATCCAGAGCAATTTTAGAATTTGTTGAATCCAATGTAATGGTCACTCTGATACTAGGTTATCCATCACGAGGCGGCTTCGGCAGGTATGAAAATTCACTGTTTTCTGGCCAATATATGAGATAGGAACAACTTAACAAGAACATTCATCTCACTGTTAACCTTCTATCATTCTTCTCAAATGGAGACCACTTATGGTCTCATTGTGTAGTATCTGTAATGAAATTTCTTAGTAATTAAACCCATAAATGCTGTATCAGAAAGGAATATATGCAATTCATCCTCAGGATTAGGGAGAAAGAATATTGGCAGACATCTCAAACTTCAAAAAACGAGCTGTGATGATATATCGTAGGCTTCATTAGACTTGAAGAAGATGAATTCCAAAAAAATAAAAATAAAAATAATAATATGATCATCTCTTACTGTGTAGAAGATTCAAGACTACAGATGTTACAACAAGCGTGTCCAAAGGAGCACCAGACTTCTGCACAGTGTATATCATTAACAAATGAGAGATTTCCTCTGTGAAGTCTGCTACAGCCCCACCACCACTAAAACCTTCCCCTCTTAAACAAGTGGAGAGTAAATCAAGCAACATTTCCGATGCACATGAAACACTCTTCAAGAGCAGTCAATGTCCAGAGGTACACTTCTGCAGTCAACACCATCAAATTTTCATCTATACTCAGATGCAGAAATCAAGTACGCTCAGATAATTAGATTACTATTTTCACAAAAATCTCTGCTTTGATGTAGAATGATCTGATCACCCAATTAATGAACTAACTGCATAACCACAGGAGAATGTCACCATTCACCAGGAGTAGAGACTCAGTTGGCAAACCATATGAGCCATCCATACCAGATACTGACATATCATTTATGATCAGTGGAAAACCGAGCATTGATCACATTTATACTTCTTTCTGTGATTCAGAATCTGGAATGACACCTAGGTTTTCAAGTGAATGACACCTAGGTTTTCAAGTGGTTCAGAAGACAACAATAAAAGCATCGGATCACCATATTATGGAAACAAATCGTTTGACCTTAGTTCACAGTATAATTTATCGTCAAGCTCACAGGACAGTGGGAGACTGTCTTGTTCTTCAGAGAACATTATAAGAACTTGCATAAATTTCTGGAAAAAATGCATGGTTAAATATGTAAAAACAAGAAATAATATATCCAACCTTCTGCTCCCGAAATGGTCTTAATAGGAATCCACTGGGGAGGACAACAGAAAAAACTATGACCAATGCCTGGCATCCTGTAGATCTCTCTAGAAAATTCTCTTATCAATTTTCTCTCTGCAAGGTTCCTTTGGAACATTGTATCTTCAATAGCCCTTAAGAATATGGTAGTAATTATCAGTATCCAAATCGATTCAAAACATTTCTAGATATATTTTGCAAAAAGAAGGAAAAGAGGGGATGAGAACAAACATTAAGGAACAAGATATATATACGTCCACATAGATATTTACAAAGACATTTAAAAGATCACGATATGTTACTGATGACTCATGTATGCTTCACTCAAATCTACAGGAAAATGCTGAGTCTGAGATTAGAAAGCTAAGACAAAAGCTTAAGCAAACAATTGAATTGTACAGTTCAGCATGCAAGGTGGCACTTACTGCAAACCAGAAGGCATTGACAGTGCAATTTTTCTTTAAGCCAAATGTAAAAGCTTGGTTCTTACAAAAATGTGAATCTTGGACTAGACCTTTTAATTCTAGTTCAAAATGAATGTAGGCAGGCAAGAAGTTCATAATTTTATAGCCATTATTCACACTGTAGTCAAACTAGCAAAGAAGCTTAATATAAATGTTAGCCATTTAGGCCTATAAAGCACAAGTGAAATGGTTTGGCTCACACATGCTACCAGTTACTTCAGACCCTGTTCTCTTGAAATTTCCTCACAGGCCAAGGAACACCTGTGGAAATTGGAAGAACAACAAAGATTAGAAGAGGCACGATTAGGGGAGGAAGCTGCACTTCAACTGGTAGAGAAAGAGAAAGCAAAGTGTAAGGCAGCAATTGAGGCAGCTCAGAGGATTGCTGAACTGGAAGCAAAAAAAAAAGGAAAGCTGAAATGAAAGCTTTCAGGGAAGCAGAGGAGAAGAATAAGGCAATACAGTCATTCGGTAATAAGGACATTAGATACCGGAGATACACTATTGAAGAGATTGAATTAGCAACAGAGAACTTCTCAAATTCTCTAAAGATAGGGGAAGGAGGTTATGATCCAGTTTACAAGGGTTATCTGGATCATACATCAGTTGCAATAAGAGTTCTGCATCCAGATGCAGCTCATGGACATGCACAATTTCAGCAAGAGGTTTGGAAATTTCTACATGGATTCTTATGTACACACATTCGTCATAGTTTGCTGGCTTTCAAATTTAGGAAATAGCTAAAAATTCGTCAAAGCTATCTGGTTAATGAGTTTTTCAAGTAAAAACCACATAAAATGTGAATTGTGTACTAACTTTAGCTTGAATTTCTCTGCAGGTGGAAGTTCTACCTTGCATAAGACACCCAAACATGGTTCTCCTCCTTGGAGCCTGACCAGAGTATGGTTGCTTAGTGTACAAGCATATGGCTAATGGAAGTTTAGATGACCGTTTATTTAGACGAGAGAGGATTCCACCTCTTTCTTGGCAAGTAAGGCTCCGTATAGCTGCAGAAATAGGCACTGGCCTTCCGTTTCTTCATCAAACTAAGCCAGAACCATTGGTGCATCGCGACCTAAAACCTGGCAACATTTTGCTTGACCGAAACTATGCCAGCAAGATTAGCGATGTTGGCTAGGCAAGGCTTGTTCTTCCATCTGTAGTCAACAGTGTTACTCAATACCGCATGACATCAACAGCTGAAACATTCTGTTATATTGATCCTGAATATCAGCAAACCAGAATGCTTGGGACCAAATCAGATATTTACTCACTTGGTGTCATGCTACTACAAATAATAACGGGCAAGCCACTGATGGGTTTAACTCATCATGTTGAAAGAGCGATTGAAAAAGGAACTTTTTCTGAGATACCTGACCCAGATGTTCCAGACTGGTCTGTAGAAGAGGCCAGAAAGTTTGCCAAATTATCTCTGCAATGTGCAGAACTGCAACGGAAAGACAGGCCAGATCTTGGAAAGGTAGTCTTGCCAGAGCTTCAGAGCCTGAGCGATCTTGCCGAAGAACATATGCCAAACCTCATGTTTGCATGCAGCACAGGAAGCTCACTAAGTCAGAGTAGTGTTTCCACAACAGTAAGTTCACTCAAAAAGTTGCTTAACTTCAAAAGTCTGTTAATGACTAACTTATGTAAAACACAGCATTTACAAAATCTCATGGCACCGCACAAACACCTATTGGTAACGTAAACATTTAAGATTAATTCATTTTCTTGTTTCATTTCTAGGAAGTAATGAGTGATTAATTTATTTCCTTGTTTCATTTCTAGGAAGTAATGAGTGACGTTCAATCTGGAAATGATAGCTGAAGGAGCCACTCTAGCACATCATCTTACGGAGGAAGAAAATAGAAGTAAGTTTCAGCAACAATTTTAGTCCTTGTAAAGATGATGTATTCAAATCCTGGAATTGTTTTTCTACATGCCCTGAAGCACTAAATCTAATGAATCCAGTCCAAAGAGGCAGTTATTGAGGAGCCAATAGAGCAGTCAAATTCTTTAGTTGGTCATTTCATGCCTGCATTGAGGATATGTTCTACATATTGATGAAACTCATTTCATGTCTCAATGATTTTATACAAAACTTAAGACAGTTCTATGCTCACAATTCTAAAGAAAGGTATGATTCCCATGATAGAATATAGACTTGTCAAAGTCCTGGAACAAATTCAGAAGAATGGAACTGTCAGATTTCACACCATGATCAATCCAGTGACTAATAATCATCATTCCCTACTAGCAATTATGCCAGATAACCATGCGCTTTTCAAAGTCACTGATCTTTGGGCGTGTTTCCTCCTGGTAGTAAACAGATCCTTAATAAGATCTTTGCCTCACCAGTTCCCAATGTCAGCTTTATCCCAAAGTGGATCCAATCCCAAGTTTAAAAAACTAAGCAATTCCTGTATTCATCTTGCCTAAGAGACAGCTTTTGACCATATGGATCAAATAACTGGACCATGTCAACAACGGCATCTGGTAATATGCACATATCTGGGAGAAAGCTAATACCTTAATACTGAAAATGAAGTATCAGCTCCAGGATTTACATACTAACATGTCTCGACTGGAGAGGATATGTTCGTAAATTCACGAGACCGAAAATTAGCAGTTCCAAAAGATTTGATGACTTCGGTATTGTTTCCTGAGATATATTGTAATGAGTTTTTGGTAGGTCCATTTACGCTGATTATTGTACTCCATAAAAGCCTCAGAGCTTGAGTGGAAGTCACCTTTACCAAGAGCCTCAAACACGAAAGGATCTGTAACTAGAGTAGGAGAATCTTCCTTGTTCAATCTGTTGAGAGCAAAATTTAAGTTTCTACATAGTCGTTTATCCAAATATGCATCAACAACAGAACCATAGGTCACTAGATCAGGAGCAATCTTTTCGTATATCATGTTTTCAAGGTTAAGATGTAGATCCCAAAACAAAGACATTCTTGAAAAGGCAAGAGCACGTATATTGAATGTAGTGATATCAGGACAAAAGCCAGCATCCAACATCGTCAAAAATTCCCTTTGCAAACTTTTCATTTTAAACTTGGCAGCATATGATAAAAGCAGCAGGTTCCATAAAAGATTGCCAACATTTCTCCTACCAAGACCTACATCCCTGAGGAACTCACCAAGCCTGAAAAACTTTCTTTTCCTTATGTATGAAAATGACATTGCTCTGATACCTTCAGTCTCTATGAGATGTCTAGACCTTTTAAGGCGACCATAAGCAGTCTCCATCTCAGTCAAAGAACCGTGAAAGCTGTAATACATGAGAAAGGCGTTTCCAGTGACAGAATCAACTGGCAAGCCCCTAGAGATCATATCCTTCAACGTACTTTCCATCAACTCAAGCTGTCCTCCCTTTCCAAAACAAGAGATAGCAAGTGAGTAAACTTCAGGTATGAAGTTGAAGTCTCTTGAACAGATCTGCTCCAGAATTTCAGTTACTTTGTGAAATAGACCCACCTTCCCATAAGCGTCCATCAGTTCAGATACTACTTCAATCCTAGGTACGAAAGCACTAAGTAACATATCCTCCCAAATTGCTTGTGCTTCAGCAAAAAGGCCATTATTGGCATAGCAAAGCATCACAGCCGATAAGGTCTCTCTGTCCGGCACGAACCCTTCCACTTTCATCTCTACTAAAATCTCCTCAGCTAAAAGAGGCATTCCTTTTCTACATAGAGATTGTATAATTGATTCACAACCTACAATATATTCTTTTGCACAAATGTTTTCATCCACCTTCAACTTCCTTGTGATCTGTTCTAAACACAATCACAAATTCATTACTTCATATATAAAGGACACCAGTAGAACACGAAAACATAAACTATAAGCAGATTATGAGTACAAGATCAACAAGTTGGTCTCGGTGAAGTCTAAAGATACTACAATTCTTCCAACCAATATCCACCTAAAAAAGAAAGCACTTAAGAGAAATTCAAAATAATAAAAACACAGAAAATTTTGCGTTAACAGACTGATGAAGTGTTGAAATGAGAAATTCAAAAACAAAATGAGAATCAATAAAAACACAGAAAATTTTGCGTTTCCAGTATACGAGTGCCATAGAGAAATTGTATACCTTGCGTGCTAAAGCTCGATAAGATGGATCTCTTTGATTACAGAAAACTTTAAAGCTCTTCCATTTAAGATGCCCAACGAGAAATGGAGGGTTTGCAGCTCCCACACTCACTGAACCAGCCACCATTTCTTGCTAAACCAACACAGCACACGCGCATTACACGTCAAATCACTTCAAAAGAGGCTTCTTGAAATGAAAAACATGGTGGACTAAGCACAAGGACAAACTTCCAAAGAAGCAATCTTTACATTGCGCCAATGACTTGTCATCCGTAACCTTATCCGTGTTAACTGGGCCTTGGCCTTCGTCTCACACACGTGGAGGAATACATTTGGGTCTAAGCCTCAGTGACTTGCTACCATATCTTTCATTAATGGGTCCTCTCTGTATCTCACCATCTTCAAGTGTCTCATGCATGCGTGTATGCGTGCATGGGTATCTTGATGTTGGGTCAAGGATGGTATCGCCAGCTAAGGTTGATAGGGGTAACTTTTGCACATATCGATCGAGTTCAACTCGTAAACATCACTGTGGGGTTATGTTCTGATGGGATGTGTTGGATTGATGATAGTATTTGAAAACAGAAACCAAGTTGGAAACTTCTCCAAGGAAATGCCATGTCATGTCATGCATAGTAGATCGATATTGAATAGGTGATTGATACTACTTATCTACTCTCCAAATATCTAAAGGGGCTCTTGTTTGTATTAAAGCTTGCCTACTTCATATGTTCCTGTGGTGTACACTTCGTTACATTGTGGTCCAAAGGGTACGAAGGAGACCAGTCAATCTAATCAATTAAGTGTGGTTGAAGGTTTGGACGAGTAACCAAAAGTGGGGTAGCTTCTCTTTTGTTCTCTTTGATGGTTCATAGATATGTTATTCAATCCTTTTCAATATCACAATCCTATAGAAGTTCTATAGTGGGAAAAGTAAATTTCAATTATCGTTTTCCTGTTCGATTGGGCTTATACCGATAGAACTTTTGTCAGTAAAGCTTTTTTATGTATATCTTTTCTTAAAAAAACTTTTCTAAAAAATTAGTTGACTGTTTGGTTGTCATTTAAAAAAGAACTTTTTTAAAAGCTTCATACAGTAGACTGTTTGGTAACATAAAAATAAAAATCACTTTTAATTTTAACTATATTTTATTTTGTAATATAAATTATTTATGCATATAAATATTATTTAAGGTATATTAAACAATATGTAAAGCACAATATATTAATTATTATATAATTTTAAACCATATGAAACATAAATGAAAATGTATCTACCCAAATCTTTTATATATAATATAACATAAGTAAAACTAATATCAAAAATAAATATTAAAATATATAAAAACTCAAATAATATTATATAAATCTCAAAATAAACGTGGAAATAGGTTTGTGAGTATTGTGAAAATTATGTGTAAAACATAAGGGTAAAAATGACTAAAAAATAGGCTCATTAATGGATATAAAAAATCTACCTGAAAAGTACTTTTTTAAAAAACTTCAAATTTGAGCTTTTAAAAAAATGTATTTTAGTTATCAAAAAAAGTTATATCTGTTAAAGAAGTATTTTTTTATTTTTCAGCAAAAAACACTTATTTTTAAAAAAATACTTTTATAGTAAAAAAGTATTAATTAATCTCCTAAAAACTCGTCCAAACAGACACTAATATTGGAGGAGGAGATGTGATTATTCACGTTGAATAGCTTTATTTAGTCATGAAGTTAGGATTCTTTTTTATGCAGATATTTTGGAGAATAAAAAGAAAAGCTCCACTTGCCTAGTGTTTAGTGCATGTACCTAAGGTAACAATCTACTCACTAATTAGTGTTAATACAATAATAATGCACAAATCCGTAAATCTTATCTTAAGGCCCACCTCCTTATTCCTTCTTGTAGGACCAACCCCAAATTCCCAACTTAGATACATCATAGCAAGGAATCTTCCAATTAGAAAACGCTTCACCACTAATTGGAATGAAATTTAAGAACACTAACCAAAGAGACACAAATGCATTGACAAATTGTTGGGTTGTTGATCTAGCAACAATTACAATATAAATTTAGATGATATGGTGTTTAGGGTTTTGGGGTGTTGGAGAATCATATACTATGAACTTACAATACATATGTAAATTATATATCAAATGTTCAATTAGGTGTATGGTTACAACTAATGTTTAGTTGAACTAGTGTGTGATACACAGATAATTAAGTTGGATACAGATGTGAGAATATGCCTTGTAGATTGTTAATGGCCTCTGCATGGATTAAAAAAATGAATGGTGAGAATGAGAAATTGAACAAAAAAGCAGATTTTTAGGCTTTCTTTTCAATGAGAATATGCATGGAAATGATTTCATTCAACTTTAAGCAATGATGTGTGTATGCATATAATATCAATGGACCACAATTGAACTTTACGAGGCATTTTATGATCACCCACTAGCTATATTATACTCTTTTTGATTCTTGTTTCTGCATTGTCATTGACAAGACTCAAAACCATCGAGCACCATAAACAGTAAAATTATGTGCTTTCCACTTGCATCTTTTTGTTTTGTTTTGTTTTATTCTTTGTCATTGATTAGGTCCATTGGTAATTACTAACCAAAATAGACGGAGTCATAAATTTAAGATAAGAGGGTTCAAATATTTAATTTTTTAAAATTTTAAGAGGCTCAGTGCACCACTAACCCTAAATAACTCCGTTGTGCATTGGGTATGTGTATATATATATATATTAAAAATAAAAAATATTTAATTTTTTTAAATCTTGAGAGGCCCAGTGCACCACTGGACCGCATGTACCTCCGTCCCAATGTGTGTGAATTTAATAATTCAGAAATTGGTTGGAAAACATTAGAGAACAAATGCATATAAATATAAACATAGATGGGTAGTGCAAAGGAGAGATTTTATATTAAGGAAAAGCAATGGAGTGACTTAGGTTTGGGAGCTAGCTAGTGAATTTCCATGTAGCTTTCTTTTGTTGTTTGCTTGCCCCCACTAGCATAGCATGTGGTATGTCCCTAGTTTTTGAAACCTTAAAGGAATTTGTTATTTTTTCATATAAATACATAGCCATATGTTTCAATTATTGGATCAATAAATACATAGCTTTATTATATGTGAATATTGGAACCATATGTTTCAATGATGGGATCAAGAGAATGGTTGCCTTACCTTCACTTCCCTTCCATGCACAACATAGATATTTAGATGTTCACATCAAAGCCTTTGAGTGAATGTGTTGTGTTGTTCTCAACAATATCAAACAATGAGATTCGTTTTCTTTCTTTCATTTTGATATTTTGTTCTAAATATTAGATATTTAGACATGCAATGATGTAAGAAGTAAGTGGTTACATCCAAAATAAAAATAACAATGAATTATATTTTGTTTTAGAAAAATGGGAAAGCACACTATTATGCACTTACTTTTTTTTATGTAATTGATAACATTTGTATTAAATTGGTAAGTTTCAGCTCAACCAAAGATTGTAGGTCTCCTTTTTCCTCAATTGCTCAACTAAAAGCATGTCAATGACTAAAAGAGGAATAATAAACTTTTTCAAAAAAAAAGAGGAATAATAAACAATAACAGAACAAATCTCGTTAAGACGAAAAATTTAATAATACGTAACCTTACTTTTAATTAATAGAAAGAGTAATTTCAATTGAAATAATTGGTGTCAAATAGAGTAAAAAATCTAAATGATCATATAAAACTAAATGAAGCACACCAAAAGAAAATAGAAATTAGTAGAATTAATATATTATCTTATTGATTTAATAAGCACATTATCTTTCTGATTATTTAAGAGGAGCTTATTAAGGCATTCATTTCCTCACACTTTGTTGCTTCTGAGTTCTGACACCAGTGTCTTGCAGAGACCAGAGAAGAAGTCACCTGAAAAGGCAACTTCTCTCTCTCTCTAGCAGTGTCTGTGTGTGTCTAATCCACCTCCGCGATCGTGAGTCCTTAAAATTCTCTATAATCTTCCTTAGATTTAGTTTCAAGGGGTATCTGTTTGGAATCTTCTTTCTTGTACGTCTGTATCTCGTCTCTTCAGTTACAGAAGAGTTCAAACTTCAAAGGCCTCTCCTTTTTCTTCTTCAACCAAAACCCATTTCGAATCTCCTAATTTAAGCTCCAAAAAACTGATTTTTAAGACATACCCATGTCTCAATTTGTCCAAAAGATGGAGAAAAGACGACCCTCCATCAATCTTTCCATCTTCAATACATTAACTGAATCGTTTTCCATTGATAAGTCTAAATCACCGAGGACTTTCGAGGATGGTGGTGTTGGGTTGGGCATAGTGGCGGCAATGAACGGTTCAATCAACCATGAATCTGCTAAAGTTACGAGCTTGGCCTTGTCTACAAGTTCTAACCCAATCAAAATAGTGTCTTTAGCTAAACCCGCAGCTAATTTTAGAGGGGGAGTTGGGCTGCTGAATCTAGAAAGAGATGGCATTGTTTTGGACGAGAGCGACGAGAGCTATACCTGTGTTATTTCTTACGTTGGGAATAATGTGATTAAGAAACATGTTTACCATGGATTTGATGATTCAGTGAGTGTTTTTGACGTCAGTCCTGGACTGTTTTATGCTTCTTCATCGCCGCCGACGACGACGACCATGAATATTGATGGACTTCGCACTGGTGGTGGTGATGAGACGGGAGAGTTGTGGACTAACGATTTCTTGAGTTCTTGCTATCTATGCAACAAACTGCTTCATGGGTTGGACGTTTTCATGTACAGGTACCTCCATTTCTCCTTTTAACTGCTTGTGGCCTGTGAATTGTGCGATATAAATCAGTTTATAGGCTTACCTAGCTTCCTTAATTGTAGATAATACATTGAATCTGGAGTAGCTTTTGGATTGGATATTGGGTTACTCTCATCGTTTGGTTTCAGTTTTTATTTCCTTTTTTGTAAACTGGGAATGTCAAAGTTGTTGTTTGAATGTCAGCTTCACCTAGCATTTTTGGTTGAGAAAATTCCATTTATTGATCGAGCTTCTGTGGAATTAGATCGTTAACTATGCAGTGCCCTCAACATGACTTAATCATAGGATCTATATTCTTCCCAGATTTCGATCAACAAATTCAATATCACAAATAAATTCTGCATAGGATCTCTTTTCCTGTCTGGTTTTTGTGCAACAAACAAGTCTTATTGTGGAACCAGTTTTCAAGAAAAGAAAAGCAGAGCCAACTAATTTGACAATCATTGGTCTGTGAATCATCTGATGGAGGTCAGTACAGGAGGTTAGAGATTAGCTTCAGTCCCATCAAGAGTAGAAACCCTGTGTCCAAAAGACCAAAAAGTTCTAGGTGTGGAACTTCCATGGGAGTGTTCTTTAACCCTAAAGAAGCAAATTCTCTTTGCCTTGAGTCTGTCGATGTTCTTTTCATGAATGAGGAATTACAGTTTTCAGTTAAAAAAAGAGATTGTTTTCTTTGAATGTAACTATATCAGATACAGTTTCCATTGCAATACAGAGTTAATATGATAGAG
>JAOSBM010000205.1:247612-258661 GCA_027568955.1 Erythroxylum tenue
TTACGGCTCCGGCTGTTATTTTGTCCTGTCAGGCCTGGCCTATAATCTTTTGAAGTTTGGCCCTGTAATTTTGTATTTGAATATGAGCTCCATTATATATAATCATAACAGGACAATATGATTATATATAATGGAGCTCATATTTAAATACAAAATTACAAGGCCAAACTTCAAAAAATTATAAGCCAGGCCCAACAGGACAAAATAACAGCCGTAATCGTAAATACAACCTTTTATCACTTTATAATGGAGCTCATATTCAAATACAAAATTACAAGGCCAAACTTCAAAAAATTATAGGCCAGGCCCGACAGGACAAAATAACAGCCGTAACCGTAAATACAACCTTTTATCACTTTATAGTTGAAGACCATAATTAGATTCCCCCCATTATGTTTTCTTTCCCTCGTTTCCTCTTCTACAATCCAAATCAAGCATGAATTCTCAAACCCTAATCTCGTGAAAGTCTAATTCAGATCCAAATTCCCACTCCACTAGCCTCTTCTCTCATAATTCTCCGATCGATTCAACCACTTCATTCCTTGCATGACCAGTTCTCATTGACTTTGTGTTATATAGATAGAGAGACAGAGAAACAGATATGGACGGTAACAAAGATGAAGCCTTGAAGTGCCTCAAGATCGGCAAAGAATCTTTGGCTTCGGGAGATCGACCACGTGCTTTGAAGTTCTTCACAAAAGCTCGCCGCCTCGATCCCACTCTCCCTCTCGATGATTTATTATCCCAATTGGAGAAGGACTCAGCTCCCACCGATCACACGACTCCTGATTCCAATGGACCCACCACAACCGCCTCCAACGACGGTGCTAATGGACCGTCGTCTAAGGTTCGTCGTCGGGTTTCGGCAACTGGATCGGCCGCCGATAGCGGTTCTTCGTCGTCCACTGCCACGTACACTGAGGAACAAGTGACGATTGTGAGGCAAATCAATAAGAAGAAGGATTACTATGAGATTCTAGGGTTAGAGAAGACATGTTCTGTTGATGATGTTCGAAAAGCGTATCGGAAATTGTCTCTCAAAGTTCATCCCGACAAGAACAACGCACCGGGAGCTGAAGAAGCGTTTAAGGCTGTTTCAAAGGCGTTTCAGTGTCTGAGCAACGAAGAGAGTAAAAAGAAGTATGATTTGACTGGAAGTGATGAGCCTGTTCAAGAGAGACGGGCTTCAAGGTATCATCATGCTGGAGGATTTAATGGTGGGTATTATCAAGAGTTTGACGCAGATGAGATTTTCAGGCAGTTCTTCTTCGGAGGAATGCCTCCTGCAACTACGCAGTTCAGGACTTTCAATTTTGGTGGTGGAATGGGCCATCGTACTGATGGAAATGCATCTGGGTTAAATCTGCGAACTTTGGTTCAGTTGTTACCTGTTTTGCTCATTCTTCTACTGAACTTTTTGCCCTCTTCAGAGCCTATTTTTTCCCTTTCCAGATCGTATCCTTATGAGCATAGGTACACTACGGAGAGAGGAGTTAATTTCTATGTTAAAAGTACCAAAATTGAGCAGGATTATCCTCCGGACAGCCAGCAGAGAGCAGCATTGGAAGCAAAAGTGGAAAGGGAATATGTTTCCATTTTGGCGCAGAATTGTAGGTTTGAGTTGCAGAGGAAACAGTGGGGTTTTATAAGGGAGACTCCTCATTGTGAAATGCTTGATCAGTTTCAATCTGGAGCCACATTATCAGCTTGATCCATTAAATTGAGGTTAGAGTTCATTCTCTTATGTTCTGTTTTAGATTGCTGACTCATGAAGGTTAGTTGCAGGTGATGTATAGTAGATGGAGACCTAATTAGTGTTTGTTCTCCAATTTTATTCTTTTTCAAGTCATAAGATAAGACTGCAACCTTGATATAGTTCTTTTCCCCTTTCATGTTTCAAGACTTGGAAGTGGTTCTTAGGAAATGGTAATCAGTTTTGTGTCCATATATTTACTCGCGGTTTTACAGATAAAAGCTTATAAGTTCATTGACAAGAGTTAAATGGTTTCTGTTTCATAACTTCATTTTGTTGAGCAATATTATTTCGGTTAAATAAACAATTTCTACATCCCATAGAAAAATTGTATTGGTCTTAAATCAATATGGACTGAGCAGAAAACATCATAGTGTCCTAGTGTCGTTTAGGTCTTGTAAAACCAGACCTTGAGATCTGTTAAGTGCAATCTATATACCTTGAAGGTGGGTTGACAAAGATAGTCACTACACTTGAGTCATGATGAATCTGGTTGTTTGAGTTGTGCTATGGGTAAGAATTTTGTTGCTTGGCTTACCCTTTAGAAAATATAATCATTTACTGTTCGTGATTTTCCCATACAAATTTTCTGTTGAAAAATGTACAATAATATAATAACATTCATTTAGATTTATATTCATTACTTTTGCAGATTATTTTCTGGTACTATTTGCTCAGCTTAATTTGGAGGCAGATGAGGAGCAAATGGAGTCTGTCAAGAGATGAAGGGTTAAAATTACTGACTTTGGATTCAATTTCCCAGGATTGAATCTAGTCTATATACCCCACTTGCTCTTTGGTCATGACATTGAATGCTAGTGTATATGTCTCATTAATTTTGCTAAGATATTTTGCCACAATTTTAGCTTATGAATACCTGCTACACTAGAGTATGCAACCGCTGGAAGTTACTATTCAATGTTATAGTTACATATTATTTTATAAGCTTTACACTAAACATCTGCCTTTATTTGTAAGATTTGATAATTATTTCATATTTGTTGAGCACATGGCTCTGTTTGAAGATGGATTTTTATCCTGACAAGATGTTGGTACTTACTGTTAGTGCATTACTTTGGGAGAAGAATTGCAATTTGAATTGGATCAATTCGCTTTGAGTTTTGGATTTGCAGGTTATTAATAATGGTGGCAGCTATGTTCAGTTTATAAGATTAATGATAAGTTTCTACATTTTAGTTTGTATTTTCTTGAAAATCGTCTTCACTGACTTGGTATGGTTGAATGTTCTTTTGTCATAAATAAGAACATGCCTGAATGATAATGAACAAGCAGTTGGTGAGACATTCTTGAGAAATACTTGAGACATTCATGTGAAAGATAAATGTGAGAATCCGCCAATTTACATCACTGAGAATGGTAAGAACAAATGATTTGAAAGTGAGAAGAAGCTCAGCTGTGAGAAGGGTTGTTCATGATGAGTTTTTGGTACTTCAAGCCCTGAAAGATGGAGATTGAGGATAATTCAGATTTGATTGTAGTATCCATATCAATCAGATCAAAAACATCCGCTTTCTGGCACTGAGATTGCAATAAATGATCAATTCCAATTCTAATTATTGCTTCTTCTTCAGCGGATCAATAAGCAGCAAATTGCAAAATATGGAGAGAGTAGACTTCATAACAAGTGACTAATCAACCAAACCTTCATTCTCTCAGTTGTTCTAGTTTGTTGTTCAGTAGACTTCATATCTTCAAAACTAGCTGCACTGCTTGAACAGAAAGGTAATATGAATATGCACATGAAAGGGTTAAACGGGGACTCTGTTCCGTTTCTCCTTGCAGATCTGTCTTCTCTAGTCTCTTCAACGTTCCTTTTTTTTAATCCCATTTTGTACCCTGCTCCTCCTCATTCTAACCCTAATCATCCATATTACTACAACAGTAGTGTTATCTACTCTCCAAGTTTAAAACCGGAGTCATTCGGGTATTGGGAAATCACAACTTCAATGAGATTGTATCAAATGCTTTTCCCTATCAGAAGAGAAGAAGTCAAAACGAAAGTCCATCAGTAACAGAGTCTTCTTCTTCGTTTTCGTCTAATTGAGAAATTGGTCGGAGGGAGAGGAAAGAAGGTGAAGCGAAAACGGAAGTCCATCCATGGATAACAGAGTCGTTTTCCTCGGCTTCGTCTGCTGTGATAGAAATGGGGAGAGCGTGAAAGAAGAAACATGTTGACGGAAATAACCCTTGACCCGACCCAAGATCCGGTTCGACCGACTAGAACTGATTTGAACCAACTTGGCCCGATTCAATTGGACGGCATCAGATGCATTCTTGCCGGCAATTTAAGTTGTTGGTGGTCAGGGTAAGAGCCAACCTTGCTGTTTCTTCTGTAGGGTACTTGTGAGAACAAAGTTGATACGCCACATCTGTATCTTACAAGCCCTCCTTCTTTGCAATGTCATAATCATGGATTGTTATTCAATGGATGATTGGGTCTTTTGAATGTTCACGTTACTTACCATTTACCTCTTGGCATAGCTAATCCTTATCTTGTCGCTTTTGTTCATCTTCTGAAAATGCTAGACATATTCAAAGATAGCTTGTGGTATCTAATTAAGGAGCAAGCTCCTGCAGAATTTAGATTGGCACAGTGGGATTTTTATTCATAATTCTATTAGCAAATGGTAATCAGTTCTGCATTCATATACTTTGTTTTTCCAGATAAAACCTTGTAAGGTCATTCACAAGAGTTAAATGGTTTCTAATTCATAACTTCATTTCTTTGAGCAATATCATCTCACTTAAATGATCAATTTCTTCATTTTGGGATTGGAAATTTCATAGAAAAATCAAATTGGTGTTAATCAGTTTGGACTGAGCAGAAAACAGCATAGTGTCCTAGTCTCATTCAGTTCTTGTAATATCAGACACTGAGATCTGTTAAGTGCAATAGATATACCTTGAAAGTGGTTGACAAAGATAGTTACTATGCATGAGTCATGATGAATCTGGTTGTTTGAGTGGTGCTATGAATAAGAATTTTGTTGCTTAACTTACCCTTTAGGAAATACAATTTACTGGTCATGATTTTCCCATAAAATTTTTCTGTTGAAAAATATACAATAATGCAAGAACTTGCATTTAGATATGTATTCATTATTTACTGCAAATCTTTTTCTGGCAATATTTGGTCAGCTTAATTTCGGGGAAGATGAAGAGCAAATGGAGTCTGCCAAGAGATAAAGAACAGGAAATTCATGACTTACTATTAGTGCATTATTTTGGGAGAGGCATTGCAATTAGAATAGAAGGTATTTTGATTAACCTGAAGTCAAATTGTTCTGAAAAATCATTATGTGTGAACATTTGTGTATGGAGGCCACAGCCTGCATGTCAATGAACTTGATACAATACGAGGCTACGATTCTAAGGTTATGTTTTTCGTATCTCTGTCCCGCAATCCTTTCATTTCCAATCCAAGAAACTTTGCCATGTTACATATCTCCTCTTGCTTAGGATGAGACTTGTCCCCTGATGAAAATCCATGCAAGGACAGTGAATCATCTATATTGCCTACATCCACCCAACTGAATCCTACTTCCTTCTTCACTCCCTTTTCTCTCATCCCTTTTCTTAGTTTTGCTACCTTTTCCCATTGTCCTTTCTCAGCGTACAAGTTAGACATTAGGACATATGAGCCAGATTGATTAGGCTCCATGTCCATCAATGCATCAGCTATTCTCTCTCCCATTTCCACATCCCCATGTGTCCGACAAGCCCCTAATAAGCTCTGCAAGATGGATAAACTCGGCTGGCTTGGAATCCGACTCACCAGCTGCTCTGCTTCTTCTAGTCGCCCTGCTCTACCTAGCATATCCACCATACACGAATAGTGTTCTGGAGATGGTTCAATGTTATAGTCTTTGGTCATCGAGTCAAAGAGAAGACGACCCGTATCGACCATGCCCTTCCTCCCGCAGGCTGTTAGTACAGATAGGAATGTGATTGAGTCAGGTTTAACCCCTTCCCTTTCCATGTCCTCAAACTGACTCATGACAGATTGACAGTCCCCATGCCTTGCATAGGCAGATATAATTGTTGTCCAAGCAAGTTGGCTTCTTTGAAACATCCCACTGAAAACTCTTTCAGACTCAGAAATGTTCCCACGCTTTGCATACATGTCTAGGAGAGCACCAGAAACGATTGGATCCATGTCCAGTCCAAGTTTTATGATTTTAGAGTGGCATGTTTGGCCTTGTCTCAGAGATATCTCCTCTGCAGTAGCAATTGCATTTAAGATACTGCCAAATGTATATTGATTTGGCTCAGATTCAATATGCGCTGAAAAGAATATATACATAGCCTCTTGATAATAGCCATTCTGTGCATATCCAGAAATTAAAGCATTCCAAGCTGTTATCTCCCTGTGATTAAGCTCCTCGAAAACCTTCAGGGAGTCTTGCATGAACTTGAACTTGGAGTACATGGTGATTAGACTACTACAAACATTTGACTCTGATGAAAAGCCAGTTTTTAAGCAGAATCCATGTACCATCTTGCCTTCTTTCACCAAATCTTCCATGGTTATAACATGAATTAAGCTAATGAATGTCACATCATTAGGATATATTCCATCTAATCTCATCCTCTGAAATAGAGACAGAGCTTCTTCATCATCAATAGATATCATGGTAGTCCAGGAGACGACATTGCGTTCATCCATATGTCGGAATGCCAATTTTGCATCTTCAATGACCTCACATTTTGAATATGTAGAGATCAAAACATTAGCAACAGAGACATGCTTCGCACATCCTCTTTTTATACTCAATCCATGTATTTGTTTCCCAAATTCTAAGTTTCTCGCATGACCACATGCAGAAACTGCACTAGTGAATGAAACATGATCAAGTTCTAGTCCCTCTTTAAACATATCTATAAACATCCGAATTGCTTCTACCCCATAAAACCCCTCCTGGGTATAGCCTGATATCATTGCATTCCATGAAACTAAATCTCTTTTTGGCATTTCCTCAAACACTTCTCTAGCTTCCACTATGAATCCACATCTAGAATACATAGATATAAGCGCATTCCCAACATATACTTCACCATCCAAACCAAATTTCATTATAGAAGCATGCAATTGCAATCCAAATAGGAACTCCTCATGTGTTGAACAAAAAGCAAGAATGGTAGTACAAGTCACGGCATCAAAAACAACTCCAGTTGAATTCATCCGTCGCGCAAAACTCAATGCATCTTCACTGCTTTGAAAACCCGAGAGCACCGTATTCCAAGAAACGATATCAGGATCACCCAACCTCTCAAAGACACACACAGCTTCACTAAAATGTCCAGACTTACAGTACATATTCATCAATGAATTAGACACCGGGACATATGAAGTAAACCCAGAACAAATAGCGAAGCAGTGGATTTGGGTACCCAATACCAGGTTCCCACAGGAAGCCTTGAGCGCCAGAGCCACCGTGACTTCGTCAATGTTGCAGGCAGCACCATACTGAAGCTCCTTCTTGAAAATTTGAAGGGCTTGAAGCGGAAGCTTTCTGCGCAGAGAACTAAGCATAGAACGGTGAACGGATGCATAACTTGTGTGGGAACTTTTGTCGAGTAGTTGGCATGCATGTTTACTAGCGTGGAAGCTTCTGAATCTTGGCAAATACATGGAAGCACGACGGATGGGCAACCATTACAGGAGCTCAACTTGAAGGACAAATGGGCTATGATACCCAAAATCATTGCTTTCTCATATCAATCCAATGGATTGTGTAATTCACAGTCCTCTTAGTTCTCTGCATCAGTTTTTGGTAGGAAGAGCCCATCAAATGAAGGGAAATGAGGAAGGCCTACTCAAATTGCCTTGCCATTTTATTTTTTGAGCCGGTTTAGTTTTATTTGGAAGCTAATTATATCCCAAAACCAAAAAAAAAAGTGAGAGTCATTTAAATTTACTTGCAAAGTTCATAGAAAGAAAATATATATTTTATAATTGATCATATAAAAAGTATTATAATAAAGTGATGAATTATGATTTATGATATTTAACATTTAATAAAAATTTTATTTTGATTGCTTATATCATAAAATCGACTAATAATTGAATAAAATTAAAGAATTTAAAAAGAGGTTATTCTTATTTACGGAAGAATTTGAAGTTTAATTATGTTAAATAAAAATTAATTGATTTATTTTAGTTTATAAGAACTTATTAATTAATGAAAATTGATCGATTAATTAATAATTTGATTAATTTTTAACAACAACATTTATTGAAATAAATCGAATCGGAAAATTAAAACCCGAATTAAAAAATTGAATGGTTCAAAGTTTTTATAATTAAACGGTCAAATTGGTTAAGTTTTTTACGTCTTCGCACTTTTTCATTAGTTACTCGTTAGTTTTAAGAAAGAACTTCATAAATCCAATATTTTAAAAAAATATAACAACAAATAAAAGATATCAATCACGATATTGATTCCAAAACCACAAATTATAATATTAAGATAATAATTTTAAACTTAATAATATATTACACCTTTTTAACAAAGCAACACACACATTATTGTATGTTATAATCCAAAAACTTGATAAAGTTTGTGATTAAACCAGTGATACACACCACACCTTCATTTAATCAACACATGACAAGTGTTCGATGGGCACATTTGAATACCTCCCTTTTTTCTTCTTCTTCTTCTTCTTTTATATATCATTTTATCTTTTGAAAAAGGTGACCGTGATTGTAGCAACAAGCACTAGCGTTTTAAAATCTTGTCACAAGCTTTTTGAACATTTGAGGTTGAGCGAGAGCAGGGCATGACTGTGGAGGCATTGTTTAATGTCTAAGATTAGAAATTTTAAAAGCCTAAGTCTTTGTTTGGATGAATTTTTAAGATGCTAATAAGTAATTTTTTCCACCACAAAAGTCTTTTTTTTAAAAAAATAAGTATTTGGCTGTAAAATAAAAAAAAAACACTCCTTTAATATATATATGACTTTTTTGACAGCTTTTTTGTAAGCTCAAATTTGGAGCTTTTCAAAAAAACCTCTCAAATAATTTTTTCGAGTAGATTTTTCAGATCAATTAATGAGCCTATTTTTAGTCCATTTTGTCCTTATATTTTACCTATAATTCTCACAATACCCACAAACTCATCTTCACATTTATTATGTATTTAACTATTTACTGAACTTGAATATTTATTTTGGAATTTATATAATATTATTTGACTTTTTATATATTTTAATATTTATTTTTGATATTATGTTATAATCCATATAAAAGATTTGGTTAGATATGTTTTTATTTATTCTTCGTATAGTTTGAAATTATATAATAATTAATATATTGTGCTTTGCATATTGTTTAATATACTTTAAATAATATTTATATACATAAATAATTTTTATTACAAAATAAAATATAGTTAAAATTAAAAGTATTTTTTATTTTTATATTGTCAAACAGTCTACGGTATGAAGCTCTTTCAAAAGAGCTCTTTTTTAAATAACAATCAAACAATCAATTGACTTTTTAAAAAAGATCTTATCAGAAAAGATCTATAGAAAACAATTCTATTAATAAAAGCTCTACTGATATGAGCTGAATCGTTATTCAAAGCATACTCTTTGTTTCTGTGTTTGGACTCTTCACGTTGTCTTTTCCACCGTCTCTAAACTTTGCAGCAACAAACAATGTTTGTTGTATCCTAACACTATTAGTGGATTATTATTTGCAAGTTACATTATTGGAGAAAGTCTTAGACCAAATGAAACCAAGATTTTCAGTGATTGCTTGCCAGTGAGAGAAGCTGTCGGAAGACTGAAGAATGATCCTGAAATATCAAATGCAGGAAACAAAAAGGAAAAGAAACAAGTACAAGTTAGTGGGGTTGGCAGGCAAGATAATTCTGTTTCTGAATCTACAATTCCACCATCGGAGCTTCAAATTTAGTGCTCCATAGGCTTATTATAAGAGTATCGTGATAATGATACATCTATCTGATCTCTCCACTTTCATCAATTTTATCACCAACTATTCCAGTTATGCACTATACTTCTAAGGGTAGGTTATAGATACAGAAGTCGTGAATGTGAAAGTTACAAATTATTTAGTTACAAGGTTAGTTAAAATCCCATCAAAATGTCCTGCAAGTCATGCACCCAATAGTTTTTATTTTTAACATGCACGATGAGGTTGCTTGGACAATACAAACGTTATCATTTGATAGGTACATGCCCAAGTGCCGAAGTCAAAAGGAATTAAATATGGAACAAAGTGATGGTTGGTGGAATAGGGAGGAAAGAAGAAGGGAGGACCCATGGAGGATTGTCTGGTTATGGGGGTGGTGTTGCTCTGTTTGCAGCTGTTATACAAACATTGTGAAGTGGGAACCATTTCTCATGCTGCATGTTTATCCTAATGGCTGGGTTGCTATAATTTTGACTTCAAAAATGGTGTACTTCATCTGCTGATGATCTGAACCAAATTGTTGGACAGCAAAAAATATGGAAAAGGCAAAAGAAACAGAGGAATAGAGGCTAAACAATCTTTTGTATTATAAGGTAAAACTTTTCTCCCGTAAAACATGAAATATGCACATATAAATATAGGCTTACAAAACCAATTCTTGATAAACTAAACTACTAATATTTAACTTAAACAATGACTTTAACTAGGACTCTAACAATCATAATTCAAGTTTATTATCTAACCCCCTCTCTTAAACTTGTAATTCAACCTTTAATAACTCCAAGAATAGATCTCAATCTGCAGAAATCTTCACATTTTAAAGCTTTGGTAAACATATCGGCAACTTGATCTTTAGATGTCGCATGTTTCAATTGAATCTCTTTGTTCCCAATGCATTTTCTTATAAAATGGTACTTGGCGTCTATATGTTTGCTTCTATAATGAAAAACTGGATTCTTTCCCAAAGCAATAACAGACTTATTATCAACAAAAATATTCGTAGCTCCATCTTGTTCAAATTTTAGCTCTTTCAATAACTTCCTCAACCAAATAGTATGACAAACACAAGAAGCAGCTGCAACATACTCGGCTTCACAAGTTGAAAGAGTAATAATCGGTTGCTTCTTTTTAATTGTTTTCATCTCTTCATCCATCGCAAATCTCCATCTTTTGTCTTTGACAGCTTCTTCAAATGTCATTGGTTCCGTATCTGCTAACAAATAAAACAGAGTAGAATCATTGATTTCTTCTGTTACTTCTGTCAGTTTTTGTAAAAGGCTGAATGCCTTCTCCCAGAGGAGAATTTCCATTAAATAAGTGTTCATGAACAATCTAT
>JAOSBM010000205.1:284461-295659 GCA_027568955.1 Erythroxylum tenue
AAATATTAAATCAAGTTAAGTCCCAATAATTAAATCAATAAGAGGAATAAAATAGAATAATTAAAACATAAATATTAGACAAATATGTACTTATCACTATTCAATTTGTTGATCTAAACTCCAAAATTGAAAACTACCAATATTTTGGTTAGGCTATTTGAAGTGGAGCAATTGCTGGAGCAAGGTTTAATAAGTGGGTAACATTTGTTGGTCTTTTGTGTATTCATTTTGTTGTTATTGGTCTTCATTATTATAATTGATAATGAGAATTATTTAAGTTGTATACTTTTACCCTGACAATAGTATACCCAATTATTTTTTTAATACATTTTAAGTTAAATCATAATGGAGAATATAGAATCATCCTCTACTCGTGGTAAGTCCGATTTAGCATAGAATTATTTTTCTTCTTCCCAAGCATCTGATGGGAATATCCAATATAACTGTATGTTTTGCGGTAGAATATTTAAAGGAGGAGGAATTTTTAGAATGAAAGAACATCTTGCTGGTGTTAAGGGTAATATTACTTTTTGCAAAAAAAAAAGTACCACTTGATGCACGTGATATGATTGTAAAATATTTACAGCAACAAGTAAAAAAGAACAAGGAAAATAAGAGGCATATGATACATTTTTTGGAGATGATGAAATACCACAAGTATTAGATAAAGGAAAAAGAAAAGCTACTATTGACATATATTCTTATCTTTCTCCCAGAACTACTGCTGGTTCTCAACCTAGTCTAAAAAATTTTATGGTTGATAAGGATGTTATTTTGCGATGTAAAAGAGCATGGGCTAGATGGTTCTATCATTCATATATTCCTTTAAATGCTTTAAATTAACCATATTTTCAAGAAACAATTGATGCTACAACATCAATAGGTCCAGGATTTAAGGTACCATCTTATTATGAGTTGCGTGTATCTTAGCTTCAAGATTTGAAAAAGAATGTTAGTTAATTGTGGATACATATAAATCTAATTGGGAATCAATAAGATGCACTATTATAGCAGGTAAGGGGACTAATAAAAGACAAAGAACCTTAATAAATTTATTGATTTATTGTAATATTGGAACAATTTTTATCAAGTTTGTTGATGCTTCTGACATGGTAAAAAGTGCTAATGCTTTATCTGAATTATTATCTGAAATTGTCGAATGAGTTGGACCAAAGAATGTTGTGCATTTTGTTACAGATAATACAGCTAATTATGTATCAGCTGGGTACTTATTACAATCAAAGTATGTGCAGATTTATTAGTCTCCATACGCTACTCATTGTATAAATCTTATTTTAAAAGATATTGGTAGTATGGACCATATTTTTAGTCTTGCTCCATGCGCATTTAAGATCATAATTTTTTTGTATAATCATGTCACATTTTTGTCTTGGTTAAGAAAGCAAGAAGATTAGGTTAAGATCGTGTGTCTCACTGTTACCAGGTTTGCAACTACATTTATTACTTTGAAAAGTGTTTATGAACATAAGCACTACTTCAAAATTTAGTGACAAGTAAACACTTTTCAAGTCATAAATTATCAAATAGTGAAAAAGGAAAAGAAGTTTGTGTTATTATTCTAGATAATAAATTTTGGGATGCTTGCTTGATCATTGTGAAGATTCTGAATCCACTTATAAGGTTGTTGAGGATTGTTGATTCAGATGAGAAGTTATCTTTGGGGTACATATATGATGGTATTTATAGATTTCACAAAACAATTATAAATCTTTTTAAAGGGAAGGAGAAATTGTACAATCCTTATATAGATATTATTGATCGACGATGGGAGAAGCATCTTACTAAAAGGATCCACTTAGCAGCTTATTTTCTCAATCCTTATTGCTTATATAGTGGAGAAGCATGTACAATTAATATTATGGGCGGTTTGTTTGATGTGATTGAAAGCAAGGGTATTTTTTATTGAAGAGCAACCACAAACGATAAATGAAATTAAATTGTACATGAAGGTTTAGAAAGTTTTGCTAGATCATCAGCAAAGAGAGAACTTATGATGAAAAAAATATAATAAGGTAAGTTTTATACTTTTAATTCATTACTTACTTATTAATAATATATATTTTTATCATAACTATTAATTTTAAATACAGATGAGTGGTGGAGATTATTCGGTGGCAATGTTCCAACATTGAGAAAACTCGCTATTAGGTTACTTAGTCAAACAACTTCTACATCAGGTTGTGAACGTAATTGGAGTATTTTTGAACGTATTCATACAAAGAACTGAATCATTTGGAACATCAAATACTTAATAACCTTGTTTACGTTATTTATAATATGAGAATGAATAATAGGTATTTTATAGCTTTGTTTTTATTTTAATAATTTTATTTTTATTATTGACTTTATAATATTATGTATTCAGATCGCTTAGTAAGAAGAGAACATATGATCTAGCTGATATTGATTGTATTGAACATACTGATTTTTGGATTAAAAAAGAAGAACCATCGTCTTATTTTGATTATAATGATCTTGAAAAGATGATTTATGAAGAAAATGTATTTGTCACAACGAATAAATTAAGAACATCTACCGATGGTCAGTTCATATCTTATTTTGATCATATATATGTTAAAAGTATACTAAATTACAAGTTTACAATTGAGACTAATTTCATACATTACTAATTTGTAATTTATTTTAATGCAGTAGAAGAAGTTGATACAGATATTTTGGATGAAAGCGTAGTTTACAAATCTTTAAATAGCGGAGAATTTGGAGCTTTTGGTGATGATGAGACACAACCTCCTTCGGAATATAATTTTAATTTTTATTGTTATTTTAAGTTTTATATTAGACTCATATTTATTTATTATTAGTTCATTATATAGTAATAGACATTGATGTATTTTTTATTTTAATAAAATATTTTATTTTTACTTATTTTTATAAAATGTATTTCTTATTTATTATATACCGATTTTATAGTGGTTCACTGTTGATTGAACCTTTAAATCTTTCTTTCGACCAATCTGAATTTTAAAACATTGGTTTTTTTTATAAATTGTCACTTTTGATGTATGACTTCGCCATTTTTCCCATTCATTCTACTGTCATTCCTTCTAACAAAAAATAAAAATTAATTAATAAATTCGAATTAATTAATATTAAAATTTTCAATATTTGCCTGCCAGTGCCACCGCCTGACTGACACACCGTCAATAAATGTTTGACACCTAACTCACCCTGCCCAAAAACACTAATCTTTGATAATGCCGGCGAAGATGATCATCTTGTACAACCCACCAATGGTAGTGGCATTTGCTTCCTCCAATCAAGTCACTTTTTGGTGATAACCCTATGAAAGTTTTGCTTCAAAGTGCTTGGAATTATGCTCAAGATCTTCCGATAACAGATTTGTTTATATGTCTTTAAAGAAAGCAAGTATGATTAAATTGCCACTAGAGGTCAGAGGAAAAAACTAAAAAGCACCTTACTACTTGTTAGACCCCTTTTGATTACAGAGAAACTCCTTGTTCTTTTCACGGGTAAGATACGCTGTTTTGGTATTAAACTTTTGTGTTCATATCAAGTTCAGGACCAAAATGCCATCTTACCAGACACAACTTTTTATGCTTGTTCCAAGCAGCTTGTTTGTGTCCAATTTGACAACTTTTTTCTCTTATTGGGTTCAATCTGGAAGAAAGAACACAGAAATTTCCTCCAACTCTGGACAGTTCATGGGAATGGAACGTCACCTCTAGCTCTAAGCAAAGACTTTTCCTCTGTAAAAATCTTAGTCTTGCCTTTTTTTCTACTGGGGAGCCCCCACACGGACACCCACTGACAAAAGCATTTTGAGCAATTATTTAATACTTCTCCTCCATTAAGATTAGACACTAAGCTTTCATTAGATTCCGTGAAACTAGCTGTGGTGGTGAGGTACAGATCCCTAGCTCACATTCTATACCGACACCCTAAAATATATTCCTCTCTTTCACTCGCTCTGCACAACAAGAAACAGTGTGTGACTGCGTGCAGTGCAGTTGTCAATGGAAACCAACAACAAATTGCAACAGAAGAAGCAGAAATGGTTCCTGTTGTTGATATCTTCCCTCGTGTTCTCTACTTTACTGATCCTCATCACCATATCATCATCATCATCTTCTTCGCCTGCCCATTTTGTATATTCCCACAGATATGGCAAGAAAAAGCATATCCATCGTGAAGTTCCAAACTTTGTGGAATCAAAGTTGCCAAAGCTTCCAACTTTAACGTCTCCAATACCTCGTCTTGCATATTTAATATCTGGGTCTGCTGGGGATGGAGCGAGTTTGAAGAGATCATTGAAAGCGCTGTACCATCCACGGAATCAGTATGTGTTGCATTTGGACTTGGAAGCTACAGCAGAGGAAAGGTTGGAGCTTGCAAGTTGGGTAAGAGGTGAAGAGCTGTTTCAGGAGGTTGGGAATGTGAGAGTAACCGTGAGGTCTAATTTGGTGACTTATAGAGGTCCTACTATGGTCAGTAATACCCTTCATGCGGCGGCGATTTTGCTCAGGGAAGGTGGCGCGTGGGATTGGTTTATAAATTTGAGTGCTTCGGATTATCCCTTGGTGACTCAAGATGGTATGCGTCTGGTATTATTGGTGCTTTCCTTTGCTGAGCATTGTTTTGAATCCAGTGTCAAGTCGTTTTGGTTTTGATGGTCTAGTTAAGCGAATTTGATTTTGGTTATAAATTGAAACCAGTTTTCAATCTTAATTTTGCATATGGGGACTTGGAACTGCGTTATTACTGATTTTGCTTATGTTTGAGTTGAGAAGACACCTAGTTCAAGTGATTTTGGTTTTGATGGTGTGATTTGCATATACTCTGAGAAAATGGGACTTGAAGGGTTGCAAAGTTGTTCCCAGTTTTCAGTTTTAGTTGCATAATTGCATACGTCAAATTTTAACAGAGGATCTATGTGGGTTACTGGTTTTGGTTACAATAAGCATATTTGGAGTAAATCAAATATTCATGCACCAAAATTAATTTCTGATGGCTTTAATTTGTTATTCTCCCCATTTCAATGCTACAGATCTGCTCTTTACATTGTCTACCATTGAAAGAAACCTCAACTTCATTGAGCATACGAGTGATATTGGTTGGAAGGAGTAAGGGGCCTTTTATTTTCATAAGATTTCGTTTAACCAGTTTAGTTGCTTGTGAATCACAAGTCATGAACAACTTTGCAATGCAGATATCAAAGAGCAAAACCTGTCATAATTGATCCCGGGTTGTATAGCCTGCAAAAGTCAGATGTGTTTTGGGTCTCAGAGAAAAGGAGTGTGCCATCACAGTATAAGCTATTTACTGGTAAGATGATAGTTCCATAAAAGCCAGCTTGAGGTGCTTCTTGGACTGTAAGCCTGATCAATCTTCAACCTTTCAAATTCCTCAGAAAAGGCACTAGAGGAACTAGACGTGAAAAAATTTATATCTGAATGAAGATTATGTAGTAATTAGTTGATGATATGTTGTAACTAAACCAAATTACCATGTTGTGTTATTGATAAGTATATGGTCTCTGGTCCTTCATTGGGCAATCAGTTTGCTGTTCCTGGTTTCTTGACCCTTTCTTGTTAATTACGTCTTATTACTCACTTCTTGCTGCTGTATACACCACTGCAATCTAGTTACCATGACTTCAGATTGCCATAGAACTTGCTCTATTAAAAGAATTTGACCTTGCTAGTTGAATTCCAAAATTTGGTCGGAGATGTGATGTTCTTGTTAGCCGTTATCTTGAAATTTAACTGCAAGTTTCTGCAGGTTCGGCTTGGATGATGCTCTCTCGCCCTTTTGTGGAATATTGTCTTTGGGGATGGGACAACCTCCCAAGGATAGTCCTCATGTATTATGCTAATTTTCTGTCTTCACCTGAGGGATATTTCCACACTGTGATCTGCAATGCAAAGGAGTTTCGCAACACCACTGTCAACCATGACCTTCATTTCATATCCTGGGACAACCCTCCAAAGCAACATCCTCACTTCCTTGCTGTTGATGACTATCCAAGAATGCTTGACAGTAATGCACCATTTGCAAGGAAATTTGCCAAGAATGATCCAGTTCTCGATAAAATTGATTCAGAGATATTGGGCCGCTCTGCTGATGGATTTGTTCCAGGTGGATGGTTTGGTAAAGATGGGAACATAAGCTTAACCTCCCCATCACATATGATAGCAAATTCGACCGATCTTAAACCTGGTCCAGGTGCTGAAAGGCTCAAGAATCTAATCAGCAGCCTTTTGTCAGCGGAAGATTTTGACAAGAGCCACTGCATTTGATATCAAGTGTAATCATAACGCAGTTAAGGACCAAGTGATCCTCTGCTCAAATTGAACAGAAGACTGATGACGCTAAGGATAGAGGGCATGGCAATGAAAAGGAGTAAAATGTGAATGGAAATGAGAGAGTAGAATCAGGACTTGCATAATATGCACAGTAATTTTTGTAGATCAGTAGCCGAGTAGGCAATCTAGTTCAGTGCAGTGTATTACTTTCTTCACAATAGTATACAAAAACTCCATCAGATCTTGCCTTGCCAACTAGTTTGCAGCTCATTCTGAACCTTATTGTTTATGGGACTGTAAGAACGGAAAAGGGGAAGATCCAGATGAACACAATAGCAGAAAGTTCTGTTCCGGATGACACTGTATGGCAATCAAGTTTATACTCATAAATAAATAGATTGTTGGCTTGGAAAGTTCCAATCAATCAACTTGTGTAATCAGGCTGATGATCAAATCAAATTAGATCTGTTGATGGTTGCTAGATGTTCTTAACTAATGGCTGACTCTCAGCGATTTGATCTGCTGGAAGAATCATATTCAGAAGCCAATTAAGAACCCAGAGACTGCATACGGTCAGTAAAAGATGTTAAATCAAGTAGAACAACATTCTGAGTACTTTGGTTCTTTTGTCAACTGTTTAATTATAAAATAGTTAAAAAGATTTTATGTCTAGATTGGTTAGATGAGTTGATGTTTGAGTATCGATGTAAGAAAATGATAGTTCAGTATCCGGTATTATCTAAAGCTGTTAAATAGCTACTGATAAAATGCGATAATTAAGGATCGAGTTTGTTATTTTCCAAGAACAAAGCAACAGCAGTTTCATGGTTTCTTGGTAGTAATCAGTGATCAAATGCAACAAATTCTCTCTGTCACTCATCTGCAATCTTAACTATCTTCTTCCCAATGTTCTCACCATAAAAAAGTCCCACAAATGCTAAGGGAATGCTCTCCAGTCCATTTGAGATGTCTTCGAGGGGCTTCATCTTGCCAGTAAGAAGATGATCACAAGTTGTCGACAAGAATTCTGTGAATATATTCAGAAAGTCAGATGCCAAGAAACCCTGAATTTTGATTCTTTTGTACACTACGTCTATCATATCAGGAGAAGCCTTTCGCCTTGTATTGGTGTACTCCGAAATCACACCGCAAACTGCTATTCTGCCAAAAAGACTCATATTGGAAACAGCTGCTTCTTGCATTTCAGCACCCACATTGTCAAAATATATATCAATTCCTTCAGGGAAATAACTGAAAACAAATAAAAACCAGGTGTAAGTTGATTGATTAAGAACTGCATACAATTCATCAGAGAAAGGCAGACTAACCTTTTCAGTGTTGCCTTCAGATCAGTTTCTTCCTTGTAGTTGAATGCATGATCAAAACCAAGCTTCTCCTTCAGCAAAGCAACCTACGATTTCCATGGCGCGACACAAATCATACACAAGAATTGAAGTCTTTTATGCTGAAATTTAGAATAATACACCAACTGGAACTCAAAACCGACCTTTTCATCAGTTCCGGCACAGCCAACCACATAGCAACCAAGCAGTTTCGCATACTGTCCAACTAAATGTCCAACTGATCCAGAAGCAGCAGACACAAAAACCTTGTCACCCTTTTTGGGCTTGCAAACTTGGAAGAACCCTGCATAGGCCGTCAAGCCACTGAAAGCTACAACCCAGAAAACAAAAACCGTTACAGCTTTCAACAGGATAAAAGATGTGTGGTATAACTTTCTTCAAGATTAAGAACGGTGTAGGACCTGCTGGTCTGATACAAAGCTGTTATTACCTAGAGTTCCAACATGGTATGATAATGGAAATCCCATAGGGTCCAACTTCTTTAATAAACCACCTGGTTTTATAACAGTATACTCTCCCCAGCTTACGAGCCCCGCAACCAAGTCATCCTTCTGGAATTCAGGATTCCCAGAAGCCACAACTTTTGCGACTCCATAAGTATCAATAACCTGTTAATTATACCCAATTCAAATCACTTCCAGCAGAAGAACACAACTTGTTTGTTCAGAACATGTATAAGTGACCTACCTCACCAGGATTTACTGGAGCTGCCAAATTAATGGAGCTCTGAGAAGAGCTGTAACTCTTCATGCGGTTTATCTGATAAGGGTCGATTGATACATAGAGGTTTTTCACTATAGTGTCCTCAGACCCTGCCTCCAGCTCCAGAGAAATGACTTCAGACTTAATCTCAAAGTGGCTCTCTTTTGGTGGACCATCCACATGAGCCTTTATTACAACGTACCTGTTAGTCACTTCCATTGTAGTCTTCAGGATTCTTGAATGTCCTGTGTGCAGCCCAAGATGAATGGTAGAATTTATAAAGAAAGGAAAGAAATACAGCACCGAAGAAGACAAACCTGACTACATTGACAGGGACTTGTTTCGTTGTTTTCTACTGTTTCCTTCCGCAGAAAAGCCTATAAAAGTGATATATTTGATCAACAAACTTGAGATGGTTATATTTTGTTTTTCTGGGTTATAATTCTTATGCAGGTGATGAGAATTATGCTTTCCAAGGAAGACGACACTTTTATTAACTTGGTTGTAAAACTTTGAGACAAACGGTGGAATAGGCGTTGTAAACCACTACAAGAAAAATGTGGATTAGCAACGGAAATTTCGCGACAGAAAATATACCGTTGGAAATTAGCGACGGAAAGCATATTTTCGTCGCTAGAATTGACAAATTTAGCGACGGTACTAATACTCGTCGCTAAATTTGGAGGGAGTTCGTCGCGGCAAAAATTGCGACGGACATTAGCGACGAAAAAATACAACCGTCGGTAATCATTATAAGTTAGCGACGAACAATTACCGACGGAACATATACTGTCGCTACATTTGGAGGGAAATCGTCGCGGCAAAATTTGCAACGGACATTAGCGACGGAAAATATATCGTCGCTAAATTTGACGGGAATTATTGGCGGAATAAAAAATTTTGAATTTACCTTCTGCTTTTTCTATGTTTGACCTTCTGCTTCTTCTATGTTTGACCAAAACTTCTTCTGACACAATTCATCTTATCCTTTCGTCAGGTCCAATTTTGTCCCTTTAGACGATAGAATCTGTCTTCGAGGTCTGCATAAAAGTTGTAGATCTTGAAGGCCTCTTTCAAACTGTTTAAATAACACTTTAATCTGATATCTATAGGGAAAGTTATGGAAATTTTCCCAATTCATCTGACTTTTTAATTTGTCTGACTTTTCGTCTGGTTTTATCTAATGCTATCATTTGGTCCATTTTTGACACTTCAGATGATCGAATCTGTCTTTAAAGGCTTCATGAAAGTTGTAGATCTTGAAGTTCTCTTTCTAATCATTCAACGAACACCTTGATTAGATATCTCTAGTGAAAGTTATTCTAATTGTACCAAAATAGGTTCAATATGATTGAGGACAAAACCAGATTTGATTCTTTTGGCCATAACTTCTTCTCTAGACACCCAAATGACATGATTCTTACACCATTGAACTCGTAAGACATTTCTCTACATCTCCACCCAAAATAATAGCCATCTGAAATGAATTGAGAAGATTGAGTGAAAAACATGAGATGGCTACAGTGAGTGTGCTCTTAAATAATATGAATTGGTGTTATTCCACTGAAAATACTTCAGTATTTTGATTATATCTGGATCTATAGAGCTCCAAATGTGATGAGTTCTATTTTGTGGTAAACTAGAGACATAGGGCTACAAATTATCTTAAGGAAGTGAATTGTAGGTCAGTCCCTAAGACTTTCAAATTCTGGATGGAAGTTAGAAATAGTGTATTGTTTCAGTCTAACAACAGTTTGAAATGTTTGGGATACAATTTTTGGATTTTTGAACCAAATTGAATGATTTTGGTGTCATTAGAAACTTAAGATAAGGGGAACATTTTTCTAGAAGAAATTCTTAAGGTTATAGGAATGTTCAAGGGTGTTTTTGGCAAGACACTTAAGGTTAAAAGAACGTAAGGCTATAAGGAAGGGTAAAATGGACTTTTTGGACTCATTAAGGGCATAAAAGGAAGAAAAAATTATGGTCTTGCATTTTAAGAAGAGAGAAGAATGAAAATTGAAGAAAAAAAGGGAGAGTGTCATAAAGAGAGAGAGAAATACGAAGAGAAGAAGAGAAGGAAAGAAAGAAGAGAAAACAAGCTAGGGTTTCAATTGTGTTAGCCTTCAAGAGAGATTTTAAGGTTGCTCAAGGAAGGGAAAAGGTAGAGGAAGAGAAGAGCTTCCATTTGAGCCAAAGATCTCTTCATTTGGTGAAGAATCAAAGGATCAAAAGAGGTAAGAGGAACAAGAGAAGAGGCATTTTGAGCAAGTTTATAAGAAGGAAATCAAGGTGGGTACATATTTATAATAGAGTAAATAAGCCACTTATGTTTTCTTTGAATCAAGAAAGTTAAATGATTTAAATTGCATCATAATTGTTGCATTTATTACTTTTGAATGATTTGAGAAATTGCAATATGTTGTTATATGAATTGTGTAATGATTTATGAAAAGGCTTTGAAAGTGATTTTCTGAAGAGATAACATGTTTATGAAATCATGTTTTCGAAATATCTCATGTTTATGAAAATTCAAGTTTCGAAAAAATGACATTTTGGGCAACAAGTTTACAAGTCATGAATTACATGTTATGTGAGTTTGTGGTGGTCCCCTAAGTTAAGTCACGTGCACGTTGTCCAAATTAAAGGCTTCTCTTACCTGCCCGTTAGTGACATGGAGCTCTTTCATGGACTCTCATAAGTTCACGGCTACACAGGACCATTAAGTGGAAATGTGTAGTACGTTCTATTTTTGGATCCACCCAAACCATTCTGATGTGCTTATGTGTTTATGTTATGTGAACAAGTTTGATGCATTCATGTTTTG
>JAOSBM010000205.1:320502-343587 GCA_027568955.1 Erythroxylum tenue
TCCTTCAACTGGCTTCTTCCATTGACGAATATTTTCCTCCATAACTACTAGGATCATCTGTCTTCGTTCCATCAGGTAAGCATCGACTATTCTTCTGTGTTCACCTTCTTGACACTTTTTGTATGTGAAGAAATCAGAAATTTTTATTGATGCTCATGTCGTCTTCTTTGTTTATCAATGGAAAAAAATATATTACAAGTCATTCAATTACATTTATTTTTAGTATCACTTCCAAACAATGGTCAAAAAAGTCCCTCTTTTATTTTATTTAAACTTTCAAACAATGAAGTGACCTATTTCATTCCATTCCATTTCACTCCATTCCATTCCGTTCCATTCTAAACTCCCGAACATACCTCGTACTTTTTTAGTATGCCTAATTCATGTACCCATTTTAAAGTTAAAGTTAGTGACCTTAGCTACTCCTGAAAGGTTAATACAAGATCAAGGTCATTTAATCCATTTCACTTCCCTTTTTGTCAGCTGATCGAGAGATTAATCAGTTTAAATATTGTTTGATCACATAATCATCTAAGCTAGCTACTCCATATCGCAAATCCACATTAAGAAACTTCAAAATGTACATGACCAGAAAACGTTGTCAATGTCCAAGACGAGACCTAGAAACAGGCTTATTCAGAGGAACAAGCAAACACGTGGTGGTACGTGTTTTTTATATGTAATTACAGTCTGTGTTCCAGTTTTACCTTACGAGCGTTTTGACCATCTCTTTCGTTCGCGCTAAGACATAGAAGAAACAGACGTGTTCCTGGTTTCCAGAATATTTGACTCTCATGACAGGTTCTCTGTCAATTTGCTGTAACATGCATTCTTCCAAGTCACCTGGAGAAATAGCCTGGCAACTCTTAGCATCCTGCAATCTCATCCGTAAACTATCAGATACACGTAATAACCTGTCATCAAATTTCTGCCTCATCCTACTGCTTCTACATATCTTATCAGCAACATGCCCTCAATTCCTGCCACTACTTGCTCAGGATCATGTGCCCTATCTATATACTAAGAGTTCCAATTCAATTTCGTAGCAATACCATCTAACCTTCTTTACTAGACATAACTTGTCAACGCCCTTTAAGAATTTTATGATAATAAAATTATATTTTGACATGGAAAATAGATAGTCTAAAGTTACAAATTAGATAGTCTAAACCAAAGTTGCCAAAGAGTAGAGAAGAAAAGGAAAGGGGAATGAGAATTTTGCAAAAGTATATATAATTTAGAATGGTTAAACTATTATATAACTAAAACATATTAAATAAAATTTTAATATTTATCATAAATTAATTTTATGCAATTCTAACTAACCCTACAAAAAATCTAAAATTACTTTTGTTAATCCTTTGCACCTGGACCAACCAACATTGAATTCCTTAAACCTTCGTTTCTTTCTACCAATTTGCACTGATAATGTTAATTTTCCATCTGTCTTTGTCTTCCATGACTAACAATTGTAACTAATCCACTAATATTTCTCCGAAGATCCAGCTTTCCAGTTGGTCCATATCTTCTTTATTTACTAGATAGGATATTAGTTTATCTATAGTTCCTATATGGGTGGAACGCACCTTCCTCTTCACTCCAATATGGACTCCATATATAGATGCAAGCTTCTTCAAAAGTTCTGAGAGTAAAGAAGTATGGCAAAAGTTCTGCTGCATGGAACGCTTCATGTGACTATCTATGAGGTCAATGCACTGTCTATTCCAGGTTGCTGCTCGTTTTTCTGCAAGGTATCTTTCCATGCTTGAAAGAAATTTCATTACTATCTTCGGCATATTGTTTTATATTCAGAAGATAGATTGTATCTGATTTCTACCGCCCTTTAAACATTCCTGATGCAAAAAATTTTATCAATCCTCATGCCCAAAATAAGGTATTGCGTTTTGATACTTTGCTGCCTTCTGCTAAAGCTGCAGATCATATAGGATAGGTTCTATTCTCAGGTTAAGCAATAAGAATCACAGGAATCAAGTAAAATGTATATGATTCTGCAGGTATTGGAAGGAATTGAAGAAAATGTAGGATTTGGAAAAGGTGTTTGTAAACTGTACACCACAATTGATCTGGAAGGAGCTACAGTTGGCCGGACTAGACTTGTAGAACATGCACGCTCCAGTCCACAGTGGTGGGAGTCTTTCCATATATACTGCGCACATATGGCGTCCCGGATTGTATTTTCTGTCAAAGAAGTTAAGCCAATTGGGTCAGTTGTGATAGGGCAAGCCTTTATGCCTGCAGACCAACTACTAAATGGTAGAGAGATCAATGCATGGCTTACTCTGTGGAACAAGAAACAAAAACCATTGCATAGAAGTGCAAAAATTCATGTCAAAGTTCAGTATTTTGATGCAATGAAGGATTCCAACTGGTCTGGAGGGCTGAGAAGTCCCAGATTTCCAGGGGTTCCGTACACATTTTTCTCTCAAAGGAATGATTGCAGAGTTACTCTGTACCAAGACACTCATGTCCCAGATAAATTTGCGCCAAGGATCCCTTTATCCAGTGGCAATTATTATGAACCTCTTAAATGCTGGGAAGACATTTTCGATGCCATTTCTAATGCAAGGCACCTTATTTACATCACAGGTTGGTCTGTTTACACTAAAATAACATTAATAAGGGACTTGAAGAGGCAAAAGCCAGGAGGAAACATTACCCTCGGAGAGTTACTGAAGAAAAAGGCTGACGAGGGGGTTAGAGTCCTGATGCTGGTCTGGGATGACAGAACTTCCGTGAAGCTACTGAAAAAGGATGGAGTCATGGCTACACATGATGAAGATACCAGAAGTTACTTCAATAACACCAAAGTCCATTGTGTTTTATGCCCTCGGGATCCTGATGACTATAGCACCATTGTGCAAGACATAGAGATCTCAACGATGTTCACACATCACCAGAAGACTTTGATGGTAGATGTAGAATTGCCAAATGGAGAGTCCGAACTGAGAAGGATAGTGAGCTTCATTGGTGGCATAGACCTTTGTGATGGAAGATATGACACTCCAATCCATTCCATTTTCAGGACTCTGGACACAACGCATCACAATGACTTCCATCAACCTAATTTTGCAGGCGCCACCATTACTAAAGGAGGACCAAGGGAGCCTTGGCACGACGTTCATTGCCGGTTAGAAGGACCAATTGCCTGGGATGTGCTGACTAATTTCGAGCAGCGGTGGAGGAAGCAAGGTCGGAAAGATTTGCTTCTTCAGCTTGGAGAACTTGGTGACATTTTTATACCTCCATCCTCTGTCACGTCCCCTGAAGACCACGATACATGGAATGTCCAACTATTTCGCTCCATTGATGGTGGAGCTGCTTTTGGCTTTCCCACAGCTCCCGAAGATGCAGCAAGAGCTGGTCTTGTCAGTGGAAAGGATCACATTATTGACAGAAGCATTCAAGATGCTTATATCAATGCCATTCGGAGGGCAAAAGATTTCATTTACATTGAGAATCAGTACTTCCTAGGCAGTTCATTTTGCTGGAAATCCGATGATATTAAAGTTCAGGAGGTCGGTGCTCTGCATCTTATACCAAAAGAGCTATCGTTGAAGATTGTCCGTAAGATTGAAGAAGGCGAAAGATTTTCAGCCTACATCGTCATTCCAATGTGGCCAGAGGGTATCCCAGAAAGTGCTTCAGTTCAAGCAATACTAAATTGGCAGAAGAGAACAATGGAGATGATGTACAGTGATATAGGCGAAGCTATCAATTCCAAGGGGCTCGATGCAAATCCAAAGGACTACTTGTCATTCTTTTGCCTTGGAAATCGAGAGACAAAGAATACCGGAGAATATCTTCCTCCAGATGTACCTGAAGCTGATTCAGATTACACTAAAGCTCAGGAAGCTAGACGGTTCATGATCTATGTTCATGCCAAGACGATGATCGGTAAGTTACGGGGAAAAAAATACCGGAATTCACCTGACATCATTTATAACCTTGTCAAAGTCCTGGCTTGTGGTATTTGAAAACTACATTTCTCTACCAAAACTCACAACTCCTTCCTCTTTTGCAGTCGATGATGAGTACATAATCATCGGATCAGCCAACATCAATCAGCGATCAATGGACGGTGCCAGGGATTCAGAAATAGCCATGGGAGCATACCAACCGCACCACTTAGCCACCAACGAACCAGCCAGGGGTCAAATTCACGGATTCAGGATGTCATTATGGTACGAACACTTGGGCATCCTTGACGACTGCTTCTGCCATCCTGAAACCCTGGAATGTATACATATAGTGAATCACATTGCTAAACAGTACTGGGATCTTTACACCTCTGAGAAATTCAAGCACGACCTCCCTGGCCATTTGCTGGCTTATCCCATTGGAGTCACCGGGAATGGAGAGGTTGTAGAACTTGCAGGGACAGAACATTTCCCAGACACCAACGCACGGATTTTTGGTTCTAAATCCGAGTTACTTCCTTCAATCCTCACCACCTAGTTTGAACTGTTTCAGGTGTAGAATCTTGTTGTCATGTTCTTGTAAATATTAACAAAAGTTTCAACCTTTTCTAATATCTTGATCTATTCGTGAGATGGGCAGTCATTTCCACAAACACGTTACCAACAAACTTTACCGTTCTGGGAAAAAAAGCAAAAAATGAAATAATACATACCTTCAGGTTCTCTTCATTTTCAGTAGAACATGTGGCTGTAAACACTTACATCTCAACAACTACTGCATCGAATCTTTTACTTGAAAAGGCGTGTGACAAAGTCAGGAAATGACAAACATACTTAAAAGGACAAGATCCTTTCATGATTTCCTATACCCTCCATGATATGATTTGAGTTAAAGTAGTTATCCTATCATTGTCAGAGAAGGTCCATCGATTCTATCCGAAGCTAGAGCTCCAAACTCCAAGTATCAGATTTCTGACGGTGTTGGTGATACTGTTATGTTTTATTGAATCTTATAAACATATTAATGTAAATCTTATATACATTATATAGATAAGATTTAATAGCCAAACGATAAAAGGATTTGATATGCATGACATTGGAACAAGTCTGACACATAATGGGTCACACTTCACAGGCAAACACAAGACATGTTTCTGCATGTTTTGTCCAGAGAATCCGAGTTGAAATCTTCTTCTCAGCAGTGTATGAACACAAAGAAATAAATTTATAAATACATATACGATTGGTTGGTTAGAAGAAACTTGGTACGTGTTCTGATCAAAGGTTGTTGCCTAACATAACTGAAATTTCGGAACAAGATCTTTTGTCTAATTTTATGGTGTCTTATTGTATCCAGTGAATCTCAGTCATTAATTTATGCGGGTCTCACATAGGCCCCACATAAATTAACGTGGGGTCTACATAAATAAATGACTGAGATTCACTGGACACAATAAGCCACCATAAAATTGAACAGAGGATCTGAACTCGAATTTCGTATCTCTTCAAAGGATCAAGCTCCAAAATCAAGAACAATAACAGGTGATAAAATAACTGAAACCAAAATTTTTACCCCGCAGAGGCATTTCTAAGCTAGTTGAGTTGCCTGGTTCAATTTAATTAATTATTTTTTTGAAAAGTTATTCTATGTACTGTTTCAACTTATTAGTTAATAAAAATTTTGCTCAAAGATAATTGTACCCTTAAACTCATTTCTCTTCTTTAAGCAACTAGTAGCCCTTAGATTTTTCACTTTAAAAAGAGAAAGTTATGATTTGTGTGTAGATCTTTCATGATCTCCTCAAGTTGTCTTCTTCAAACACCTAAAAATGATCGACTTGTTAATTATTATTTTTAAAAAATAATAATAATAATATTATTATTATTATTCTTGTTGTTATTAATTATTATATATCTTGTGTTTTTATTAGAGATATAAACTTAATTTTTGTAAAATTAAATATCTAAAATTTAAATTCATATAAAATGTTCAACGAAATAATATTCATATTCTTATAATTTTTTAAGTTATGTCCTTGTTGGTCATTTTATACATAAATAGTTAATCTTAAATAACTAGTTTTATTAAACATCTTTAATAAACAGTAGATGTTATCTGTTGGTCAAATCAGTTGATACAATAAGTTATCAATTAATAACTAATAGAATCAACTAACAGCTAGTACAATTGTCGAACAGCGCCATAATCTTTTTATAAAATTAAAAAAATTGCTTTCAATAATAAGCGCTCACAAAGTAAAGAGTGAACGTCACTTTGTACCCATTTGATCCACATTTAATATTGATATGTTAATTTCCAACTTTATTTATAAATATTTATTTATGTGAAAAAAAAAGGAGTTATAACACACACCGTCCAAAGGCATATTCCTCTCCGCATACACTTCATTCAATAATTTCTTTCTTGACCTCTCCTCCTACCAACTATCTTGGCCATGTCCTCCATACTCTGCTCGCAAGGTATGGTTCTTGCCACCGCCATGGCGGTTTCCGGCACCGTAATCCTCCTCGCTCTCCGCCTTCAAAAGTCTCTCCCCGTTTCCCAGTTTCCCATCTACCAAATCCCTCCCTCCACTCCTCAACAGGTCTTACGACCCTGTATTTCCTCAGGTATGCATGTCAAAGATAAAAAAAGGTCTCTCTTTTTTCTTTTCTCTTTTTGTATATTCCTCTGTTGTTGTTCGCGTGTTAATCACTGTTGAGTTCCTCTGTAATTGGAACTGCCACAATTTAGGTTGACCTGCAACGACTTGGCAACTGTTTCTCTCTCTACTGTGTTGTTTTGTCTCATTTTGTCTGAACTCTGATGGGTACTTTTCTGTTTCTCTGTTGGTGTGAAGATGGGGAGAGGAAGAACAAGAAGAAGAAGAAAAGGGTACATTTTGCAGAGGACGTAGTCGATCCAAGAGGTGACGGTGAAGAGTTCAGGAAACAACAAGCCTCCATTTCTGCAGGAAAGAGCTCTTCTTCTTCATCATCGTCATCACGAAAGATGAAGA
This sequence comes from Erythroxylum tenue, assembly GCA_027568955.1. NCBI lineage: Eukaryota > Viridiplantae > Streptophyta > Magnoliopsida > Malpighiales > Erythroxylaceae > Erythroxylum > Erythroxylum tenue. Next base: position 327,461 of record JAOSBM010000205.1, read on the forward strand.
AAAAAGGTGGCCACGATGGTCAAGAAAGACAAATGCCTGCAAACAGAGTGGCCCTCTACAATGGGATTCTCAGAGATCGTGTGGTTCATCGATTGGCCTACCCTTACTAGTTGATTTCACTATTCTCCTCCTCTCTCCGTATGTCTCTGTACACCACTTGTCCCGCTTTTTCACATGCAAAGTTCTAGTCTTTTCTGTGCATATGTTTTCTTCAACATTTTTACTGATTTCAAGGAAGCGATGGGTCCATATTGGATAGAGACATAGAGTTGATCTTCTCGTTCTTGAGAGATGTTCTTGTTAATCAACTTCCCATTTCTATCCACATTGCCAAATGAATAATCACTAAGTTGACTAGAATCTGTGAGCTTTAGATTAGTAGTCAGGCACATAAGAGACTTACTATACCAATTGAACCAAATTAGTGTTTTTAATGATCAACGGCTATGGAGTAAGTGACAAGTACTAATCCATATGTGTGAACAAACACCACCAATGTGCTGGGAAGTTTCCTCCCAGCATGTGATTTTGACTGAAAGGAAATCGACAACTTTCTTCTGTCCTCATCTCATCATCAAAACCTTTCTTTCTATGAAATAGAATAAGCAAAATGACAACTTTCTGTCCTCATCACATCATCAAAACCCTTTCTTTCTACTTCATATCTTGGAAAAACAAAGTTTAGAGGACCCAATTTACATGTAAAGACATGGAACAAAAGCACATCATGTGACAAGTGGGCGGTACGTGTTGGATAGAAATAGATACAGGGAAAAAAACATTATGGGCAACTGAAAATTTTGGCAATGATTTTGGAACAGAATCTTCAAAGTCTTTTTATCAGCTACTTTGTCATCTATCAGCTTTTCCCTTTTGATTTTTGGAATCCGTATGATGCTTTGCTTGCCTGATTGTGGCATTAATTAGGATTACTAAATTTGGTTTAATTTAAAATTAGCGAATTATGTTTAATTTAATTAAGTTTTATACTAAATTTAAATAGAGAGTGTTAGTCTTAAATTTAGTTGGAGCAACTCGAACTTCCTCTTTAAAATGATATCATTTTAATTTAACTTTTTAAGAAGGTGTCATTTTAGTATGTAATTAAAAAAAATCAAAATCAAAACAAACTCTACGATTCAAATTCTATCAAATTTTAAATTGAAGTCAAATTCAAATTTATCGAGTTTTAAGTCAATTTATAGTTTAGAGGATCGACCTAAAGCTAACTTGAAACTTGATCTAAAAAGTAATTTTAATCTTCTTTTTTTAAATCAAGAACAAAGCAATCATCACAACACAAATTCAATCAAACAATAAGTCTTGTTTGGAGGTATAAATTTAAGTTCTTGATCGATAATGTTAAAAGTCATATCGTCAATTGTGCTACTTTTAATATAGTTATGAAACGCAAAAGCTGCACAAATTATTCTATTTTGAGCCATTAATAAAAACTTGTACATTTTTTCCAATATCTTCCATCAAGCTTTAAGAACATCGAAAGCTCTCTCTCAATACAACTTCTTAATAATGAATAAACTCGATTAAAAACTTCTCGAAATCATCTTAGATTTGCACTACGAAATTCCGATTAATGATACCTTGTCTTTAGATAAGATGTCAAATATCCTTCTCTTATCGGATAAAACTATATGTACATACAAAAAATCACTTATGGTGATAACCTTTAATATAACTAAAAACAATTTAACTATTAGTTAATTCTAAATGCTTGAACTGTTACTCATCGGATCATGTGTCCTACCTATGTCAATATTATGATTTTAGGATACTAATCATTAACCTTATAAATTTGAGAATGCATTTCTATTAATTAATTAATCATAAAATTGTTAATATAACATATTACTGAATTTGTACAAATTCTTAAAGTTAAGAAAATTTTTATTTTATCTTACATAAGCAAAAAAGGAAAATATTTACATTAGAGCAACTCTTGAAATTATTTTATAAAACTAATTGGACTATTGATAGGTTTTATAACAAATTAAGTTGGATTTGACTCGATACTTGATTAAAAAAATTCAAACTTTGTTAAATTTTATAAGAAAATTTTAATTTTGAGTTACGTCTGTTCGTTCTTAACTCGAATCTTAAAATTTTTAATTAAGTCTATTTTGTCAAACTTAATTATTGGTCGGAAAGATCTTATAAATAGGCTTATCAATTTATAAGCTTAATTAAACTCAACTTAAATTAACATGTTAAGGTCGAATTGATCAATGTTTAAATTATATGCGAATTTCAAATACCGATTAATGTGATAATGGTTATGAATTACTTTATTAGTTTAATAATCTATTACTTTCTTAATCACTAATTACTTTCCTTCTCTCGTTAACCCTACCATCTTCTTCTTTTTCTTATAATACTTCAAGATAATAAGTCAATGGTAACAAGTGTCAATACCACTAAAAGAAAAGGGTACATGACATATGCTAACTTTCATCGTTCTACATGCTTCTTAGATTCACTTGCCTTGAACGCATTCGCTCAAAATTGAATTAAATTCAAAAAGTTAGACGATCTCGAATCTTAAAAGTTATGTACATCAGTCTGACATATTAACGAACATCATAATATATACAACAATCTAGAAAGAGCCAATGAGTCTACTCCACACCCATTCCAATCAATTAGACCACGCATTATACTATTATTAAGAAAGTTTGTGCATCGTACAAGTTATTTTATTATACGAACTTGTCATCATATGATGGATCATTGTCATCATATGATGGATCATTGGACTTATTTTAATCCAAACCATTAAGAGGTTATGTCATATACTTGAAGGGGCTGTTTGTTTCTGTTTGTTTTTTTTTTTTTTTGTAAAAAGAAAAACAGATAAATAAAACGTGTTTGGTTTATTCTGTTGCGATTTTTTGTTTCTGAAAATAAAAAAACTACAACAATTTTACAGAAAACAGAAAACATCGTTTCTCTGAATTTTGATAACATGTTTTCTTTGACAGAAAACCAACATATCCCTACTTTCTATCTCGAATAATAATAATAATAATAATAATAATAATAATAAAAACTACAAAATTTAAATTAATAATAATAATAATAATAAAACTAATAATAATAATAAGAATAATAATAATAATTAATAATAAAATTAATAATATTAAGAATAACTTATTAAAATAATAATAATAATAATAATAATAATAAAATTAATAATAATCATAATAACTTTTTAAAAATTAATAATAATAATAATAATAATAAATAAAATAATAATAAGAATAACTTAATAATAATAATAATAATAATGATAATAATAATAGAAGAAGAAGAAAATTAATAATAATAATGAATTTAATAATCATAATAATAATAAGAAAATCAATTTTGTATAATAATGATAATAAAAATAATAATAAGAAAATTAATTTTGTATAATAACAATAATAATAAATTAATAATAATAAGTACAAAATTTATAATAATAATTAATAATAATAATAATAATAAGATAGTTAATAGTAATAAGAATAACATATTAAAAATAAAAATAAAAATAATAACAACAACTTATTAAAAATTAATAATAATAAGAATAACTTATTAAAATTTAATAATAATAAGAATAATTAATAAAGTTAATAATAATAAGAATAACTTAATAATAATAATATATTATTGTTATTATTATTATTAAAACTAAACATATTTTTGTTTTCAGTTTTTTATTAGAAATCTCAATCAAATAAGTTTTTGTTTTCAGTTTTTATATCGCAAATCTCAACAAAATAGGTTTTTGTTTTTTTAGAAAAAACAGAAACTAAAAACAGGAAACAGAAACCAAAAATAACAACAGAAAAATAAAAGTGGAACCAAACAACCTTTTAAATTATATTTTTAGAGATTAAGTTTAATTGAATTAAGAATAATCTAGGTTTAATTGAACCTATAATATCAAGCCAAGTATCTCTAAACTTAAAATTCGAGTTGAATATAAATTCGAATTCTCTTGTTTAAATCAAAATTTATGAATTGAATATGAATATGTAAATAGACTGACCCTGAAATTCTGTAGATGATTAAATAAAAAGATTAAGAAGAGATCAGGCGGTGGTCAAAGTCTTATCACCGAAGCAAAACCTTTTCGGAGATGCCACGTGTAGTGTAAGAAGCTTGATGGTCTATATATATATATATATATATATGTATGTGCCACGTTGCAGTTGGTCACGTGATGGGCCACATAAGCCGTCGGTCGAGGAGCCCAATCGTCATTTTAATTTTAATTTTTATAATTATAATTATAATTCTTTACTTTATTATATATTTATTGTATAAAATTTATGCACAAGAACCATATTACATTTCAAATGTGCTAAAAGAGGATGAATTAAAACGTTTTTTTTATAAATACGTAATTATCTTAAATATATTAACTATTTTTTTTACTTTCCGATCAGGCTGTTCTTTCTTCAACAATTTTTGATCTCTTGGTGGACTATTTAAAATAGAATATATAATTAATTAATCAAGATAAAATCTAATTAATTAAAATATAATTAAAATGTAATTAATTAAAATATTAAAATGTAATGTAATTAATTAAAATATAATTAGTTAATTATAATGTAATTAATTAAAATATTATTCATTAATTACTTAAAATATAACATCATTTGCATTATAAAGGAAATGTAAATTGTATTAAACTATGTTACTTGATTTTACTATAGCAATAGAATGATAGATATTATAGTTATGTCGATTAATTGTACAATATTTTGGATGATTAAACTATATTTTGAAGATATTATGTAACTAATAATATGTTGATGCAAGAAAATATTATTTTTTTCCTTCAAGAGCTATTAGAAAGGAAATACCGCAATATACTTGATTTTAAACATTATGTCATTATAAATAAGGTGTATAAATTAAATATAATCAATTAAAATATATTTTAAATTTGTATAAAACCAATTTTTATTTCTCAACATTTTAAACAAATCAGCATTACTTTATCTTAACCAACTATCATAATTATAATAATTATATTCATTCTCATTCTTCACTATATTCATTCTCATTCTTATTGTTTCTTGTAAACCAAGTGCTTCCTGAATTTCATACCATATTGGCCAAAAAATGGTACAAAATTATATTAAAAAATACTAGTTGTTGATACTGGTCGATCTCATATGATACCGACTAGTGTACCTACTGAATACCGGCCAATACCGTAAAATTTTAAAAGTAGAATAACTTTTCAACAAATTTTTCAAAAATTACCCTCCCACGTTCCGCCCTCCCCTTACTTTCCTTTTCAAACATTTTTTTAAATTAGCTATTTATTTCAATTTTATTGTGATTTTTAATTTTTATTTTAAAATTAAAATAAATATTTTTATTCCTCATAATAGTTATATATTAAATAAAACTTTAAAATAAATTATTTGTAATTAAAATTTTTATTCTTTTACATAATATTTATCATTAAAGTATTAATAACATTATTTTATTTTTAAAATAAATATATTTTAATTATTAAATCAAAATTTATTTTAAATTTATATATTTAAATTATATTAATTATTTATAATTTAAATTAAATTAATTTGTTTAAAATTTTAGTAATAATTAATTTCAATTAATTATATATGTAATATTAAATTAAATTGTTTAAATTCTTATTAATAATTAATATATTGAATAATTAAATAATATATTAAATTAATAATAAATTAAATAATATATATATTGTTTTAAATTTCACTTATAATTTTTAAACTTGTAAATTGTAATAATTTGTAATAATTAGAAAGTTAAGGATCTTGTTCTATTTGATATTTTAATGTAATTATCATTTATTTTAATATAATTATTATTTATTATGAATAGAAATTTCAATGTAATTATTATTTATTGTGTGAATAAAATTATAATATTTTAAACACAAAATTCTTAATTTTACACTTTTGTCCTTTTTATATTAATTATAATTATTATTTATTATTATAATTTTTGGAAGCATGATTGATATGACTATAATTGGTGTAAACTTATAAACTATAATTTACTGTACAATATGATAATGAACTATTTTGAAATTAAAAAAAATTAGAAATTTTTTTTAAATTGAATTTTCTAAAAAAATTAGAGACTATTTTATAAATTTAAAAAATTACCTAAAACAGGACCCGATATTAACCGATTTTTAACTGTAGCATAACCTAATCCGATACTAAACTCAGTACCAGTACAGTATTCGCATCAATCTTGGTACATTAAAAATATATTTTTTCCCTCCCTCGAATTCAGATTTCCATCCTATTGAAGAATTCACTAGGCAGGACTACCTTGACATTACATCTAATCATCATATAAGATTAATATATCTAGGTTGATTAATTAGGACAGCTACGACAACTATGCCAAGATCGAACATAACTAGATTGACTGTAGCTCTTGTTGGTCGAGTCTTGGTATGTTACTAAGCCACCATCAGCTGAGATCGTCGCAAGCTCGTCTGGTCCTTCAGGCTACAAGAAACATGAAATGGAACTGTTTCAATAACCTAAGAAAATAACAACTTAACATCAGTATAAATCCTGCTAAGAAGCAAGATCTGAAGAGAATAGTTTCATGCCAAGACAAAGTTGCATGCAAAAGAGACAAACTTTCTTGAAGAGACAAGCCACCTGGTGCCATACCTTGTGATCAAACCTGAAAGGGATACGTCAATCTTGGGCGGCGGAGGACGGCCCCGTGGTCGAGGGTTAAGAAAGCGGCGGACCCTTGAAAAGCTGATTCCATAGGGTAGCACCGACAGTGTGACATTTTTAGCGCTATTTCCCCCACCCAATCGAAGCTTCTCTTTAGGACCTCTCTCCGTGTCAGCTTCCACCGCTCTCCTCGTCCTTGGACCCAACCCACGCGCCGCCATCTGTTACGGTTACTTTCCCAACTTCCTAGTACTGCCGCCTTGTTGTCCACCAACGGCAGTTCTTCTCCTAGGAACATGCATATGGTTTCCCTACTCATTTTAGCCACCTGTCCGCGCAAAAAACAACGTCGTATTGTGTCATGCACCAGAATACGAAAGTACTGTTAAAAGGAAACTGAAACAAGATCTTACGAGTGACCCTCCTTCGCATACATAAGAAATATTCAACCGTCGCCGAGATTTTATCACCGGTGGGTAGAGATGATCCTCCATGGTAGAAGTTGAAGGTGTTTTGGGGGGTAAACCCCTAGCGTCATCTGAGGAGCTACGAGCCGGCGTATTCGCCGAACAGGTGGTGGTGGAGTGAACAGATTAGCGTTCCATCAAAGATTTGTCCGTCAGAAACTACATCGGGAGGGGACTGAGAAGTGATAAGTATTTCTGGAATGAGATTAACATGCAGAGAAGGATATTATATAGTGATGTGAGCGGAGAAAGTTTGGTTTTTGTTTAGGTTTGTGAACGAAGAAAACGTGACGGTTTTTGTCTGTCCATGGCGTAACTCTCGAGAGGAAGCAACTCTCACGCCATGCCCCCTTCGTCTTCATCTTCCAAACGGCAGTTACCACGTTCTCTTCTCGACGCGTGTCCTCCATTACTACTCTCTTCGTCTTCTTCTCCAGGTCCATTCATGTGAGTCATTGATTTCTTTGGCCCGTTCATCAATAATTAATATATTAGAAGTCTTGAATTGAAATAAAGATTTTATGATTAAAAATTAAATTATTTTAATATTCGAAACTTTTGACTCGAAATTAATGTAAGACTTGAAAATTCCTAATAATTCGAAGTCACAATCTTCAATATAACTCTAGAAAATAAAGTTCGTATCTTCGTTTGGTACAATTTGACCAAAATTAATATATAAAATTTTGTAACAATTTATATATTATATGATTTTTTAATTTTTCTAATTTTTCAGTTTTTAAAAACTATTTTTTTCATAAATTTCGCTTAAAAAATGAAGACGAAACATATGCAACATAAATTAAGGATGGTAATGAGCTGGGTTAGCCTGACCTCTACTGAAGGGGGCACAAGTCCGAGGTAGCCTGACTTGAGCCCTCTCAACTCAACCCGAGCTCAGCTTGGCTCGCCCCAAATTGTTTTCTTAAATTAAAAATTTTAAAATGATGTTGTTTTACTAATACATACGGGCTTTGAGCGGGGCTAGGCTAGGTTTGAGCAACTCGAGCCCGAGCTAAACTCATAGTCCAAATTTTTGGAAAAATTGGGTCCAAGGCTTGACCCAAAGTTTGGTCAACCCAAGCCCCTAGCTCGAATCCAATTACCATCTCCAATATGATTATCACACGTGAAGCAATTAAACATCACTGATATGATGTTTATACTATATGTGTTTCATTTTTATTTTTTAACTAAATTTTAAAATAAAGGGTTTTTTAAAAAGTTAAAATTAAAAAATCAAGAATATTAAAATTTTGTTAATTTTTTTTAAACTACTAAAGAAATTTATTTCTTTGACCTAGATTTTAAATTTAACCCAATTTTTTTCCCAATTCTACTTTGGAAACCACTCCATAAATGTAGAGCCATGTCTTTCTAGGGCACATCATGGTTACTCTATTCCCGGTTTCGTCTACCACCCTAAGCCCCTTTTCTATCTACCCATTCATTAATATTATACGAAAATGAGCATCTATCCATTTATTAACATTACACGAAAATGAGCACACGTGAATTGATCCCGACTTTTCCAAGCATTTTCAACTAAAGAGATACTTAAAATCATGAAAATAGTTGCACAGGAATTAAACAGTTAGCTTAGATATTAAATGTTAACAGTCTTTCACATCACCAGTTCACAACTTTTAAAAGGCCTGAAAATAGGTCCATTTTTAATGTATAATAAATAAATCGTGTTCTTATTTATATTAAATTTATATAATAATTCTAAATTAGTTATTTAAAGAGTTAATAATTCATAATTAAGAAAAAATTTGAATTAGGATTATGTGATAAATTAGTTTCATAAATCATGCTATGGAAGCTCTATTGCTTCTAATAAATGTTTTTAAGATCAAACCGATAAGACAAAAGTTTTAAGATTTAAAAGGTTCAGTTACTATTGATTCGTCATAAATTTAATTAAATATTAAATAAATTTTAAAAATTTTAAAAATAATTTAAAAAGATTGTGCTTACTTATCAAAAAAATTAAAATTTAATTAAAAAAAGAAACTATTAAGTAAAATTTAATATGTTATTTAGTTTATAAAAATAGATTAAATTATAAAAATTGTTGATTAATTAACAAATTGATCGATTTTTAACGACAAAAAATATTAAACTAAATTAAACTAAAAAGTTAAAAATTGAATTAAAAAATTAACCAACTTAAAGTTGAATTCGGTTTTTTTTTATTGTTTCTAATTATCATTGTTTGGAAAAAGTTACTAACATTTTTAATTATCATTGTTTCGAAAAAGTTACTAACTTGGTTAGTAGACAGAAGCCTGTAACTTCATTAAAGAATGGTAGGTAGAAACCTGCAATCCTCATTTATCATATGGAAACAAGAACTCTTTATTGCAGAGTAGATATTTGACTAAAATTCTGGTCGATCCCCTACATCTTTTCAAAATATCTTCGAAATTCATGATGGAGCTTAAGAGAATAAGAGGAAGTGCTATTTACCACATTTGGATTGAGTAATGTCAGAATCTTTAAAAATAAATCCTTGGTTGAGGAAATAAATCCTTGGTTGAGGAGCGCGTGCTTGTAGGAGTTATCTCTCACGTTAGGAGTTATCTCCCACGTTAAGGAACTGCTCAACCTATACATCGAGAAGAGGTAACTTAATTACCACTTTCTTTATTTTACAGGATTTTTGCTCAGTTTTATTCAGCGCCTGCTTTCAAGGTTTTTTTTTTTTCGGCGTGTCCATGCTTACCATGCTTTACCCTTGAAAGTGCAGCGTAGTTTTTTCTTGGTGTCAGTATTCATCTTGGCCATTTTGGGGCCATGGCTCAGCAGTTCATTTATTTCAGTTTCGCCTTCGCTTGCTAACTGCGGGTTAGAACGTTTTAGTTAAGCTTTCTACTTGACTTTGAATGCTTGAGTTTTGGCTCTCTTTTCTGGTGTTATTGTTGTAGCTGTTGAGTAAGTTTCGGATTGCTTTTTCCCTTGCAGTTGCTGCAGTGTTCCTTAGAGGCTAGGCTGGATGAGCTTTATCCGGCTTCTTATGTGAACTTTTTTGTATTTATTTTGTTTATTTATTAAATTTTTGTGATTTACCCAAAAAAAAAAAAAAAAAAAAAAAGTAAGTGCCAGCTACCTCGTAATAATAGAGCAATTGATCATGGCCTATCAATGTACTAGCAAATTGTACTATCCATTCGAAATGCTTTTATAGCTCCACGAATCTCAGAAATTGGTTGATGGGAAGAGAAATGTTCGAGCTAATCCTTAATTTCTCTCCAACGGGTGTTCTAACCAAGTTGTATACTTATCAATTGTAAGTATGTTCTAAGCTCATGCAGTGATTGACGATTCTGAAAGAAACAGAGGAACAAAATGCATTGCAATATGGAACAAGACCGACCCTAATAGGGTTCTTGTAACACATCCTGATTATTAAAGAAACTTAGATTAGTTCATGTCTCGAGTACTAATCCAAACTCATAATGGCGAGAGCCAGGTAATAGCAATGGGGCTTCTCACTTTGTGGACTCCATCTTTCCACATCAAACCACCGAATTCCGGCATAGATTGCCGGACTTTTGAGATAAATGTAACCTTGTAAGACAATTTTTGATCCTTTCTGGTAAAACTTAGGGTCTCCGGCTCGACTCTAACTGTTGCACCTTTGAATAATGAGACCGCAACATGGTATTTCGAAACTGCAGGACCAACGTTGGTTACTGTTCTGTGAATGGTTATAACTGGAACTGATGTATTATCTGGAAAAACAGCTGAGATTGCTGGATAGTTCAAATCCCCTGGACTTGCAAGAGAATGATGACAAGACCTGTTTGAGAAAGCTTTGAGCTGTAATGGAGTCAGATTCTGTGTGCAGAGGAATTCGTAATATTCCTGAGGTGAAATGTCATAAACAAGACCTGGATCTAGAGCTCTCTGAGGGTTTATATGTCCAGCTCCATGTTCGTACGGACTTGAAGGTGCACCTGTAGAAGCATCTATAATAGGGTTATGAGTGTTATCGTGAACATAAGCTGTGGTCATCAACGCCGATTTAATAGCCGCAGGACTCCAGTCAGGATGTTTGGCTTTAATCAAGGCGGCTACACCACTCACATGTGGGCATGACATGGAAGTCCCTGAAAGTATATTGAACTCAACTCGCCGGCGATCAGTTGACAAGCTTGACGGACCCATCTCGCCGGTCCAAGCAGCGAGAATGTTAACGCCTGGAGCAACAACGTCAGGCTTCAAAATCTCAAGGCTCAGAAAGTTCGGTCCTCTCGATGAAAATGCAGCCACAACCGGCGATGGCTTGATCCTTAACCTAGTCCGGAGAAACCTTAAGGTTGCAGATGAATTGCGAGAAGTTATAGCGTATTGCTTTATGAGTTTTCCTTCTTTCTCTCCCACAGCAACTGTTGGCAGAAGATGGCAATCGGCGACAAGCTCCTCGCCGTTTGCTGCAGTGTTTGCGAGAATCATACCAACTCCTCCGGCGTCTTTCACGACCTGACCCTTTTGAACTCGAGGGCTAATTCCACGGTCGCATATCACTATTTTTCCGGCAACCATACGTGGGTTCAACGTCCCTTCCAAGCACAAAGTGCTTTGATCAAGACTACTAGAGTTACTCCCCATGTAAACCAGTGGATACTGTCTTTCAGTCGACAGATTCCTGCTGCCTTTATATAATGATACTCCTTTCACAACTCTACTTGTGCCAAGTTTAACAGTCGCCGGAAAATCTCTGTCCAATGTGCTTGCACCTACTGTGGTGATCCATGGAGACACGTTGGTTAGGCTTGCAGGGTCTGGTCCTCCATTTCCTGCAGAGCATGAAACGAAGACACCCATCTCCGTAGCTCCAAATGCAGCTATTGACAAGCTATCTCTATGGTAAGATGAAACTCCACCACCTAATGATATTGATAACACGTTCACTCCATCGGCCACAGCTTTATCAACCGCCGACAGAATGTCTGAACTGAAGCAACCACCGGTCCAACAAACTTTGTAAGCTGCGATTCTCGCACCAGGCACCATTCCTCTTGCAGTTCCATAAGCATAGCCTAGCAGATTCGCACCAGGTACTTTCGAACCAGCAACAGTTGCTGCTGTGTGTGTACCATGACCATCTTGATCTCTTGGTGATTTATACTCGTCATGTTCGTTTATTACTCCTGATCCAGCCTCATATCCTTTGTAGAACACTCTGGCGCCCACAATTTTCCTGTTACAATGATGCTTTTCGAAACCTCGTCCTGTCTCGCACGTTCCTTTCCAGTGTACAGGCACTGGAGGCATTCCTGTGTCGATGAAGCTTGCACTTTCAGGCCAAATTCCAGTGTCCAGAACTCCAACTATCACGTCGTGGCTCGCCACATTCGGAGACCAAGCAGTCATGCTTGTTTCCGGTTCTAACCTGAGAAACATGGGGCTTCTTGTGGTGTGAAGTTGGTACACAGTGTCTTGAAACACAGCCAATACACCATCTTCTTGTTCTAGCCTCTGAGCTTCTTCTTCACTCAATTTCGCAGCTACCCCATGAAAAGCAGTCTGATAGCTGTAAACTATCCTCTCTTCATTATCTACACTACCATCGGTCTTAGATTCGGATAGAACTGACTGCACTTTCGAAGAGTACCATTGCAGTTGATCGATGAACTGTTCCGGCATAGCGGATCTGTCCATTTGGACAATGTAAGTCTTTCTGGTTGATGGGTTGTTTGCAGAAAGGACAAAACTGAAAGCCAAACAACTTGTTAGAATCAAAAGCAGCCATTTGGTGGTGCTTTCAGGCATTTTCTTTTCCCCAGATTGAGAAAAATGAAGAAGAAATCGTGAAGAGTAAACTGAAGCAAGGGGTGTTTTAGAAACAGGATAAGAAGAAGAAAGTAAGCTGAGGCTGATTGTAGAATTGGGTCATCTAATATGAAGTATCAGACAGGAGGTAGAGGCATTTGCAGTGTCCTGTTGTGATTGTAATTAAAGTAGTTAGTTGTCTCATGAATGCTGAGTAAAGGGAAGTCGGTAGAATTGGATGGTATAGAAGTAAATTCTGTTGCGGTCCCCCTTAAATAGTACAGTGTCTTCCTCTTCGTAATAACGATTCAGAATTAACTTACAAGCTAACCCGATTCAGGTTTGATAAGATCAGATCATTCGATGGCCCCTGCTTCACATGATGCATGTAGGAGTAGGATACATCTCTACAATATATACAAATTAAGAATAGGAATCTTGACTTATCTTACCAGGAACCAAGCACTAAAGACATGCAAATAGCAGATACTGTCTTATTTTCTATGATATTTTCTCGGGAAAGTTACACATAGCCAGAAACAAAACCACACAAGTGGCTAATCTCAAGTAACAAGAACTTTTAGTCCAAACCAAACCTGTGCACCGCCCAATAGTCACACCTGTCACCTCTTACATGAAGAACTGCTGCAGGGTCACGCCACAATCTTTGATCAAACAGTGAGAGGTCACAGGCACTAATGGTCTAAGGCCTCTTCTTCTAGATATTTACTACTGCTGCTCTTGGAAATCTGAACAACCAATGAGCATAGTGTGTTTAGAGCACTTAAATCTGTCTTCACACTTTGGTCTCGCATTCTTCAGATGGTCATTGATCACTTATGCTCGTCATTCCAATAGATACATAGTAACTATGTTGTTGATTTTATATAAGTGAAGCTTTTATTAGTCGAGTTTTTTTGGGTAGATTTTTTTAATTGATTGTTTCACTGTAATTTGAAAAGGAATTTTTTTTTGGAAAGATTTTCATACAATAAGTTGTTTTATAACTGAAAAATCAATACAAATTATTACAAATCAAATCGTAATTTAATCAGAAATTGAAAATTAATCGGACTCAAATTCAAGTTCGGGCCATAGGGGCCTCAGGGGATTCGAACCCAATCCAATAATTGTCAACCCAAATGGCAACATTCACATTTGAATTGCCAATATTTAGCATACATAGCCAAAAGGGAAAAATAAAAATGAAGGGAAGCCTTTAAAATTCCCCAGAAAATATTAAACGTTTAAAATTCAACGTTTCTGCATATTACTGCGACCCCTCCCACCATTGGTGGAGAAGTTCCTTCGTTGAGAAAATCCACCACCGCGGCCACCTCTGCCACCGGAGAACCTTCCCCTGCCCCCGCCATTCCTATCATTGAAGCCACCACGACCACCAAACCTTCCCACCCTAGATTGGTCTTTCTGTTGCAATGGAGGCAATGTTTTCAGAACCTCTAAGCTCACATCAGCTGCATTTTCTTGACCTGCATTAAGAGTTGCATGATGAAAATATGATCTTGAGATGACTGAGCAACATATATACATGTATTGAAATGGATGAAAAGAAGGCAACATAGTATGACTAAGATTAGCGGAACTTATGTGTTAAAACTTAAACTAACTATTTAAACCAGGAAGCCAAATATTACCAGCTAGGAACGTATCCACATCTGCTGCTGCTACATCGAAAACTGCACCCTTACCATCAGCTGTAATGCTCAATCCCTTGATGGACTCGACCTTTTCCTCAGGCAAGAATCTCCTCAGAACACCAAAAACAAATCTGTGAAATTTCCACAAAGCGGACATATTAGATCATAGTTCAATTAACTCGATGCAAACTGGCAAAAAATAGTAAGTTACTTCACGATTTATATCGCAAGATAACATCATTTGTTAGAATTAAACTTGCAAAATGAATAAGATAAGTAAATTCTTTCAGGGTTTTAATGTGTTGTTCAGTACTCCTCCAGAACCAAAACCTACAGTGATCTTGTTACATTGGTTAAGTTTGAGAACATCCTCCTCTCTGAACATCAGATTAGCACCATCTTCTCAAAAGATCAGTCTAGTTTCTTATTCCAACACCCGGCAATATTTGCACTTTAAGAAACACTCGCATGCTAACATGTGAAGAGTTTAGAAAGTAAGAAACTCACGAAGGTGCAAAGATGGGTCTTCCAACTTCAAGAAGCAATGAAACATGGTTATCCATGGATGTAAGCAGGGACCTGCTCTTTATCTCTGTATAACCCTGCATTTAGAAGCCAAACATATCTGAAAGCTGGTTTACAATGCTAAAGCACAATATGCAAAGACCAAACCAGAAAATGAAGAACTTACAGAAGCCTTAGCAAGTGCTTTAGCAAGTAGCTCTACAGGTGACAATCCAGAAGTATTCAACAGATCCTCAGCTGCAGATTTGAAAGCTGGAATTACACTGCAATGTTCGTACCATAAGATTACATTTTGGAAAAAAAAGCATAATCCAAGTATATCCTAGGACAGACTAGCAGAAAGTATACCTGTCTGCAACCTGAGTTATTGATTCTGCTGCTTCTACACCAACAGCTTTGGCTATGTCAGCCGGCTTAGGTGCAGTTATATACTCAAACTTGACACCAGATTCTCGTTCTATCCTGGATACATTGGACCTTCTAGGATCATAGAGCATCACAGCAACTCCAGTGTTACCTGAGGACGATAATATATGTTAGTTTATTCTCAAACCAAACCATTCAGAAGAAATATTTCAAAATCCATGATTACCTGCTCTGCCTGTTCGCCCAGAACGATGTATGTAAGCTTCCACATCACGTGGAGGTTCACACTGAAACATGAATCAAGATTTCATTACATTGTAAAGAGCACAAACCACAGAGGTTCCCAACTGTAAGCAGTGTGCAGACAAAACACTAGTAGAGAGTGACCAGCATTCACCTGAATTATTAACTGAACATCATTAATATCCAATCCACGTGCAGCAACATTTGTTGCTACCAAAGTCAAGAACTTGCCTGACCTGAATCCAGAAAGAGTTACCTGCAGGTATTACGTAATGAATCAGTAAGAAATCAAGGGAGACAAATGAATTAGTTAAGAGAAAGTGTCAAAAAAAATCAAGGTTAACAAGAAATTTTTCCTAGATGATTTCATT
>JAOSBM010000205.1:343687-371886 GCA_027568955.1 Erythroxylum tenue
ATAAGAATAACTTAATAATAATAATAATAATAAATTAATAATCATAATAATAACTTATTAAAAATTAATAATAATAAAAATAACTTATTAAAATTAAATATAGTAAAAATAATAAAAATAATAAAAAATAATAATAAGAATAACTTTAATAATAATAATAATTAAAAAAACCAAACATATTTTTGAAAATTTCAGCTTTTTATTAGAAATGTCAACCAAACAGATTTTTATTTTCAGTTTTTATATTGCAAATCTCAATCAAACAGGTTTTTATTTTTTTAGAAAAAAAAACAGAAACTAAAAATAAGAAACAGAAACCAAAAACAACAACATAAAAGCAAAAATGGAACCAAACGACCCCTAAGCTTATGTGATAGAAATATGTCTAAATTTCATAAGTATTGGTATGGATTATTTTTACCGGAGTTATTATTTGAGCTTGGACTCGACTAGGTTTAGTCCTACTTAACAAGCTCAAATTTTTATTTTTTAAATTTTAAATCAATATTAGGATTAGTGCCTGTTTGGATGAACTTTTTGAAAGTCAATAAGCAATTTTCTCTACCATAAAAGTCTTTTTTTAAAATAGATATTTGACTGTAAAATAAAAAAACACTTCTTTAACAGATGTAACTTTTTTGATAGCCAAAATACAGCTTTTTAAGAAGATCAAATTGGAGCTTATAAAAAAGCCTCTCAAAAATTGGAGCTTATAAAAAAACCTCTCAAATGGCTTTTATAGGTAGATTTTTCAGATCAATTAATAAGCATATTTTTTAATCTCTTTTGCCCTTATGTTTTACACATAATTCCTACAATATCCACAAATTCATTTTCACGTTTATTTTGAGATTTATATAATATTATTTAACTTTTTATATGTTTTAATATTTATTTTTTATATTAGTTTTATTTATGTTATAATCCATATAAAAGATTCGGTTGGATATATTTTCATTTATGTTTCATATGGTTTAGAATTATATAATAATCAATATATTGTGCTTTGCACATTGTTTAATATACTTTAAATAATATTTATATGCATAAATAATTTTTATTACAAAATAAAATATAGCTAAAAGTAAAAGTACTTTTAATTTTTACGTTGTCAAACAGAAGTTATTTAAAAAAAACTCTTTTTTAAATAACAGCCAAACAATCAACTGACTTCTTAGCAAAATTTTTCTAAAAAAAATCTATAAAAAAATATTCTACTGACAAAAACTCTACTAATATAAACCTAACCAAATATAGGCTTAAGCTTAGGCTTAAGCTATCTAGCCTGATTCAGTCTAAAACTCAAAATTTTTAGATAAAACTAAATCGTTTTTATCTAACATAACCGAATTCGACTCATTGTCAAGCCTAATTGTATGCATAAAGTGTATACTTGATATCTATATGCATTGTCTGATAAAGCCCATCAAGATTTAAGGCTATTGAAGTTACTGTTTCATCACTTGAGCAAAACTCTATGGGCCAACATGTTCCGTGAGCTTCCTATGTCCAACTACCACAAACCCATCTCTCAGGCTTTTACTCGAACAGGTTGGGTCCATTTCAAGGCAAAGTGCACACAGTACATACCCAAAACCCTACTTCAACTGTCGTTCCCGGTTGATGTCAACCCACAATTGGTAGGTTCTCTTGCTCTCTGTTTCCTGTTTTGGCACGGTTCTCAGTGCCTGCTTGGGGTTGTTGAATTGTTTGATCTTTAATGGTTCATTTGCTCCTGTTCGTTTCGGGTCTTACATGTCATTTGGTTCTAGTGAATTGAATGAATCCTAATGGGCAAGTACTTGTCTCACACTTTTCATAGTTTGTGTTCTTTTTGCGCGTTGAAAGAAAAAAGAATGACGATTTTATAAACCCTTTTGTGGATTCTTCAGTATCCATGAAAGTGAGATCATCTGTGAAGGAGATGTGTGAGTTCTGCCAGATTGTGAAACGCCGTGGTCATGTATATGTGGTTTGCTCTTCCAATCCTAAGCACAAGCAACGACAAGGAATGGCCTCGTTTGCATCGCAAGGGCTCTTGTATGTAATCTAATGCTAAAACATCTTTGGGTTCCATCTTCATGATCTTTTTTCAGAAAGTTATAAACTTTGCTACACAATGCAGACTCGTTAAGTCACACATGTATTTGGCCGTGCCATATCTTGAAATGTCACTTAAGATTTAGCGTCCAACTATTGTGTAGAACTCTGCAAATTTGTCTCTCTCAAGTTCTCAAGCATCTAGTTATTTGGTTGTCGTAACCATTTTTGACATTTTATGGTGGAGATGAGCTTCACTGTTTCTTGCCAAGAACTACCTAATTGACTTAACTATTTGAAAGTGCTTGTAGACAAGGTTCATGGACTGTGATTTCTCCTGGCTAACTGGCTTAGTTGGTTGGGTTGATACTTGACCACGCACTTTAGAGCATATAAAGTCGCGCATATCAAGGCTATTAATTGTCTTTGAATACAAGTCTACCTTGATACACCAATTAGTAAGTGTATATATGATTATATGATTCACTTTTCTGCTGTAATAATGGTCGAAGAATTCAAACCAACTTCATTACAAATTGGAAATCCTGCAATTGTTTTCTTATTTTCTTGTGTGGACACTGGCTCACTGCTAAATGGATATCTATCTGCCAAGCATACTATATAATTAATTCTATGTGAAGAAAGTGGGTTGAAAAGCTTTTCTGTTGGAAGAATGCCAAAGAAAGTTTAGTGATGCACTGTTTGCATTTCTTCCAGATCTGCACAGATAAATGCTAAGCAGGAGATTTTACCCCATCACAGTGCTGGGGTAGATCTGGCTTCTCTCATACCCAAAAGGCAGACCATCAACACTATTTGGTTGGAGTAAGGGAAATAGGGAATTGCATCTATGCTGTTCGATCGAGGAATTAAGCGTAGCGGATATGGTGCAACAATTTGGCTGATGATCTATTTAACAAGCAATTATCTCTTTGTAAGGCTGATTTGAACATTAACTTGCTTTGATATGTCTACTGTATCATCTTTGAATCACTTTGAGATAAGAGGTTCACTTTGCTTCCTATGATCATTTACAATGTTGTAGTACGAATTATACTGCTGCGTATGTATATAATTGGCTGCTTTCCAAGTTGTAATCTGTTCTAATTTCTAGCTACAGGCAAAGTGAGATGCCATGGTAAAAAAAAAAGGAAGCAGAATTTCTGTATGTTTTTTCAGATGTTCTTACGGCATTCTTAGAGGAATGATGAAACATCAGTCGGAACTTAAAAATTACTTCCATCTGCGAAAAGGGTAAAACTAGCATTACGACTATTCGAGTTGCTTGGATTCAGCCACCGATTCTGACGATTGCAAGAGTTCTAGGAAAGGGAGCTTTGTGGAGTTGGCAAGGGAAGTTGTATACTTAAACCCTGGACTGATTGATTATATCATTTACTTCCCAGTCAACATCAGCATATTGAAGGTTTCACATTAAGCCATATTCATATAGGATTGTACATATAACAGTAAAAGCCACCACTGTAATTGGTTTTTGATACTAGTACTGATGCATTGCCTGCTAGAAAATGTTGTCAAAGGCTTATTTATCTCACAATCTGATAGTTACATTAGACCCTTCCTAGGGTTTGTTTGTCCTTAATTTTTTCAGCAATATCTTATCTTTCTAAGCATATGTTCTTTATCACTTGTGTCTCTCGTGATATCATTCTCCGTTAGAAAATCCAATCAACAATGGCGTTCTATTGTTCGGTGAAATTTACCCGGTGTAAGGCCTTCAATGCAGGGGCCATTAGAGCTTCCATGACCCATACTGTGATTATTTAACCAATGATGCAGCAAAAGGAACATGCACGCAGAAGAACACCACCGTCCATAGCATGTGAATGCTGGTTGAGAATTAAAAAAGAAAACGAGCAGAAAAGGAACAGCTTGAACAAGTAGACGACAAGGAATCATCATACCATACAATACAAGAAACCAGTGGCTGGAATATAGTAAGTGCCCCATGTTCATGTTCTTCAACAATTCTGTTTGACCAAAACGTGCACCTTGCCTTTCATTTTATTTTAATATACGGCTCAGCTAATCATTAACTTCTTCTTCTTATCTATTCATCACGAGGAATGTGTGATAGACATAATATGTCTTAGTGCCTGTACCTCTTAATGTCGACCTCCTGAGCTTCCTGGAAGACAACTTGATACTAAACCAACAAAGTAAAATGAAAATTAGTCACTGAACACCGGACGAAATGGGAACTTTATCATTCTGATAAGGGTATTATATCTGACAATCAGACCAGTTTCTGCGACAGGTTAATAGACAATTACATATGTTTTAAGAATCACAGTACTAAGCTGCCTGATCTGTCTAGCTATGTCTGAATGTCTGCATTTGAGTAGATGTGGGAAATTAGCATCATCCGCCTCATTTATTATATACAACGAGTTTATTCTATACGAATTTAAATATTAAACATAGACTAATCAAATATTATTTACATGATAATTAAACTATATTCTTAAACTCAAACCGAATTAATGAAATTTAATTTAATATAATTATTTTAAATTATTAATTTAAATCAAATTTAATTAGTTCGGTTCGAGTTTAAAATCTAGGTTAGGTTACTATATTAATATATTTTGATTTATTCTAATTATTTTAAATTATTAATTTAAATCAAATTTAATTAGTTCCGTTCGGATTTAAAATTTAAGTTTATATTAATAAAATTTGATTAGCAAATATATGATATTCATATTGTGAATGTTTTTTTATTTTTTTAATCAAAGTTTAATAAATTGAAAATTAATAAAAGTTATAAAATTATAAAACTTAGGCATTTTAAAAAAATTATAGAGAAATAGTGCATGTGTTTAATCTTTTACCTTGACTTATAAGAACGGAGGAATTCAAAAAAAAAAAAAAAGAAGAATGAGAAATTCATGAAAGATGAGCAAGTACTAGAAACATGTCACGGAGGTACATATGGGACAAGATTTTCTGTCTAATTTTTATGGTGTCTTATTCTGTCTCATAAATTTCAGCAATTTATTTATGTGGGTCCTGTGTGGGTCTCACATAAATAAACACGGGACCCGCATAAATAAATGACTGAAATTTATGGGACAGAATAAGACATCATAAAATTGGACAAAAGATCTGAACCCGGTACATATGTGTCACTTGTTAGCTAAAGAATGAATACTCAATAAGGGAAGAAACCTTCTGCATGTGATTTTTTTTAATTAGGTATTTTAGGAGGGTCTCAATTATAGGAAGATAATTTTAAGCTATTTATATTTAGATTAATCTCTGCTTGAGTCAGGTAGGTCTCTTACAGGAGGTAAAGTTCTGATATCAAGTTTTAAACGACTGCATATATAAGGATGATTCAAACTCTCGACTTTATTTAAGCTAAAAGAGTTCCTTATTAACTCATCTGCGCCTTAGACCTTACATTCTGTATGTGATCTGATCCTTGAACCATACATCCATTCATGATTCTTGCTTACTAAAATAAGGAAGTTCGACGAGGGAGGTGAAGATAAAGAAGAAAAGCAAAAGATATTGGAAACTTTGTCTCACGTTCGATGGAACAAACACTGACACACATGTGTAACGTGATTCGGTTTATGTTTGAGCTGGAAGAACATTGAACCTTCTCATGATCACTACATATTGGGATTTGTCCCTGCACGCGTCACTATTATCTGATATGATCATCATTGCAAAACATCAACACTTCACTTTGATAGTTTTGAGCCAACAAAAGATAAGTTTAATTGGTTCTTGTGATTTATTTTTGTATTCTTCGTCTTCTTCTTCCACCATGTTTATCTGTAAAGGTACGTCCAAATACTTAAGCAGGCAATGTGAATAACTGATATTCTTCTTTATATATAAATGCATGAATCGTGTGCTAATTATATTATATAACTATCCAATATCTCTCTACCTAATGGTTTGTTCGGGACACTTGGCTTCTTGAAATGTGAACACACTTTTTTATTAGAGCTGGCCGGCTTAGACTCTTTGATGGGGTTTGCTTTGTATATGTTATTATTATTATTATTATTTATTACAAAGGAAAAGAAAACCAAAAGCAAACTAAGCTAGTGCAGCAGACGGCGGTACAACATACCCTGCTGATCCCGATGCAGAAACTCCATAACAGACAGCGGTAGATCTTGGAGTATAAAAAGGCCCGGACTGGTGAGAGTTGCAAGCGACGTTAGGCTATCTGCACGTTGGTTTTTTTCACGGTAGACACACACGCATGAATGTCAATATGTGCATGCACTATTACTACTATTGAAAATGATCGAATACATATGGTGGGGTACATATGCATATATATAATAATAAGAAGAAATGGTTTGATTGAGGCTCAATCAACTTGTAGAGTATGATATAACAAGCTAACTAACACTTGCAAGGAAAGAGTATGTATGAAAGCTACTTTGACTATACTTGAGAGGAACTAATTCCATGCTTGGTACAAGGTTTTGGAACTTATCAAAAAGATTCATGCATGGAATGGGAAAATTGTTGAAACTTGAAATAAAAAATTGTTAAGAATTTTCTTATGTTTACTTAGTCCAAAGTTGGGCAAAGGGGAAGGGGAGGTGTATGGTTAGAAAATTCGAAATGAATGAAATTGAGACGGAGAACCAACGATTCTAGGGTTTGCAAAGTAGGAGGAAGAGTCTCTTTTTTTTTTAATATTTTAAAATTTGGATTAAAAATTAAATCGGTAAAACAAAAAATTTAAGATTTAAAAAGTTTATCCGGTATTAGACTGTTATAAAACTAGCTAAAAATTGAATAAAATTAAAGAATTTAAAATATAATTGAAAAAATTGTCCTTATCTTTAGAAGAATTTAAATTTTAATTAAAAAAGAGATCAGAAAATTAATTGATTTATTTTGGTTTATAAAAAACTATTAAATAATAAAAATTAATTGATTAATTAATAAATTGATCATTTTTAACAACAAAAATTATTTAAATAAATTAAACTAAAAAGTTTTCAACTGAATCAAAAAATTATATGGTTTAAGATTTATATAGTTAAACCGAATAAATTGGTTGTATTTCTCAAACATTATCTTTCTTACACAGAATCTTCCATTTCTTAGTCACATGCTTTATTGATGGTAATCATTAATAACAATGATTAACCTAATCTAATTTTATCCGTTGCAAATTTAACCACTATAATTATGGCCTATTTGATTATATCAGCTGATTGTATTAGTTATTAGCTGATTCTATCAGTCGTTAACTGATAGCTGATTATATTAGCTAATTTGACCAGCATATAACATCAGCTATTTATTAAAGATGTTTGATAAAATTAGTTATTTAAGATTAGCTGTTTATGTGTAAAATAACCAATGAAAACATAAAAAATTATAAGAACATGAATATTATTTCGTTAAATATTTTTATAAGAATTTAAATTTTATATATTTAATTTTACAGAAATTAAGTTTATAGCTCTAATAAAAACACCAGATATATAATAAACAACAACAATAATACTAATATTTCTCAAATAATAATAATAATAATTGATAAGTCGATAATTTTTAGGTATTTGAAGAAAACGACTTTAGGAGGTTCTGAAAGATCTACACACGAATTATAACTTTCTCTCTTTAAAGTGAAAAACCTAAGGACTATCAGTTACTGAAGATGAAAAATAAGTTTGAGGGCGCAATTATCTTTGAGTAAGGTTTTTATTAGTTAATAGATTGAAACACAACTTGGAGTAACTTTTCAAAAAATAGGTTATTGAGATGAATCAGCCAACCCAATCAGCTCTTAATCAAATAAGTATACTAGTTGTTTAACACAGTCAAATAATTAATATTTTTTAATAAGCTAAAATATAGCTTAAAATCTATGTACCAAATACTCCCTATGAATTTTCAATTGCCTTTGAAAAGATTGCATTTGATTTTATTCTAATATTGCTTGCTCAAAATTACAAGAAAGTTGAAGAAAAGAGGAAATCCAGTTGGTGAGTTTGTCTAGAAGAGGTGATTGAACAGATCCACTGACCCTAGCCTTCAAAGTCCCATAGTTTTGTTGCCACGTCATTCTTAATATGTTTCTATAATAACAACCACTGCATCAACCCACAAGCTCAAATTCAATGTACATGAGACAAGAGAAGAGCGTGTGGTCCCTCAACGTACCCCACAATTCTTTAATTACACCTATTTGCATTGTCACAAGTGATGGCTAAGAGAAAAGCAAAAAGTACCCATTTTTATCAATTGATAAGCAAAGCAAGCCCTAAATTAGTGCTTTGTAAATTAAAATTTTAAATAAAAGTATAAATGTCTGCTTAAATTAGTTGATAATTTTTATATTTAGCAAATTAAATATTTTATCTTAAATTTAGTTATTGAATTAAGATTTGAAATATTTTTATATTTTAATTTGAAAATATATTTTATTATACTTTTACTAAAATTAGTAGTACAATATTCAAAACTTCATATCAAAAGTGAAATGATTCTTTTTTATGGATGAAAATATTTTTAATGATGTATAGTAATTCAAAAATAAATAAATAAATGAAAACCCAATTTCAGTTTGAATAAATACATAATTTGAAGAGATCACTTGCAATTTTCTAATTAATCTTCCAATTCCTAATTAGTAAACAATATATCCCCTAATTTCATATGGTAAATATACCATATTCTCCCTTTATCTTGTTTATATTTTTTATTATCCTTATACCATATCATGTATGGATTGACATGATGATTTGGATATGTTGCTTCTGTTGCAAAAATATTTTCTTAAAAGTTTTGAAATTTTCCGTTTCTTCAAATATGACATACTTTCTTTTTTTGATCCAACAAGAATTTCATGGAACGAAATAGAGAAATCGAAATTACACCATGAACAAAATAAGTCATTTTTCTTCGGATCTCATTCTATATCAAGCTGTTAACACCTAAAGCAGCAAGTTGATTAGTAAAAAGATTGGCAATAGCACATGCAATTGGCAAATCCACCCTTTTCAAGTTGTTAATTTCCAACAAAGCCCAAGTGCCATCTAAGTTTATGCACTTGGCCAACTAGACTTTTGCCTCAACTTGTGTTTTGGATTGGGGAAAAAAAAAAGAAAAGAAAAAGCAACCACTCAAATCAAACCCTTAGTTGTCTTTGCTTTTATATGCATTATTATATCTAATTTCATAAAGTTTTAGTTTAAACAACCAAATTATGATTAACTAATCAAATAATTTTATAAATTAATTCAAGTACTCGTATTTTTGTCTTTCGACGTTTTTATCTTTATCCAAAATTTATCTCGTTTTAAAGACTTTTTTTATGTATTACTTAGTCTTAATAAGTTAAATGTGCATATACATACACTTACGATATTTGCACAAATGAAAAAAAAAGACATTACTTGATAAAGTTTGACAATCCAAAGTAAAAGATAAATAAAACTCAAAAGTCAATCATGAATCACCACTTGCTTTAAAGAGGACAAATGGAGGTTTGAGGGGGAGGAACTTACGAGCAACTTGCGAACTGCTCCAATGGTAGACCATAAGGATTAAGACAACTTTACTCAATTTAAGACTAAACAAACCAAAGAAAAAAGATGAAAGAGAAAGTGGGTTGTAGACGGTAACCGGTTGGCTGGATGGCTAGGAGGACTCTGGAGACCGTTGGACCAGAAAAAGGTGGACGGACCAATTTTTAGGAACAATACATTGCATGTAAAGTGCAGCTAAAGGCAATGTATCTCTGCGGATCGTATATATCTATTTGTCAACATATTTGTGTATATATGTAAATATATATATATATATACACATTACTCTTCAGGACATTATAGCATTACACACGGTCAAGTGGTTCCATTCATCTTCGCTCTTTCTCTCGCTCTCTCTCTTTTTGCCCCTTCTTTGTTGGGGTTTTTCCAAGTTCTTACCTTTAATAGCTGTTCTCTTCTGGGTGATGCACTCAAGATTCATCTGCTTACTTTACATCTGTTTCTTCGTTGTTGTTGGTGGTGTGAGCTTGTTTGGTTCTGAGAATCTTCGTCAAGGTGTCATCTTTATTGGGATTCAGTCATGCCTGCCCTTGTTAACTACAGTGGTAAGATTTTTGCTTTCTGGGTTGGGTTGCGGTTGGTTTGTTTTGGTGTTGGATGTTGTCTTCTGGGTCAAGCTTAGTTTTTGATCTTAGGGGTACAGTGATTGCGGCGTGAGAATCTGAAGATGGATTGTTTTAGATTTGCTAGGTTCCTATTTATGTGCTAAATCTTAGGTATCTTTGTTCAGTTTTAATCTGTAGAAATTTAGATCCTTTGGGCTTACTTGAGTTGTTGTTGATGGGATTTTCAGGAGATGATGAATTCTGTTCAGGGGGTTCGTTTTACACAAATCCTGTGGACTTTGGTCGATTTTATAATCCTCCTTGCAAGCGAGCTCGCTTTAGTGCCCCGTTTCTCTTCGGATCAGCCAAGTTTGAGCAGGATAAGCGACCATCAATCGATGTTCTTCCAGATGAATGCCTATTTGAGATCTTCAGACGTATTCCCGAAGGAAAAGAAAGGAGTTCCTGTGCTGGTGTTTCCAAGCGCTGGCTTATGCTATTGAGCAGTATCCGTAGGGCTGAAACTTATGATGGAAAAAGCACGGCCACCATCAAGGAGATGGATGTTCCTGCTTTTGATGATGGTCAAAAGGTAAATGAAGAAATTGAGAGTGATGGACACCTCACAAGGTCCTTGGAAGGGAAGAAAGCAACAGACTTGAGACTTGCTGCCATAGCTGTTGGAACCAATGGCCGCGGGGGACTTGGCAAGCTCCTGATAAGGGGAAGCAACCCCTTTCGTGGAGTTACGAATTTTGGACTTGCAGCAGTAGCACGTGGATGCCCTTCTCTCAGGGTCCTCTTGCTATGTGATGTTCCTCTTGTCGGGGACGAAGGTTTACTTGAGCTGGCCAAGGAATGCCATCTGTTGGAGAAGCTTGATATTTGCAATTGTCCTTCAATTTCCAACAATGGTTTGATTTCAATTGCTGAGAACTGTCCAAATTTAACTTCTTTGACCATTGAGTCTTGTCCTAAGATCGGTAATGAAGGGTTGCAAGCTGTTGGGAAATTCTGCCCAAATTTGCAGTCCATCTCTATTAAAGATTGCCCTCTTATTGGTGATAGTGGATTATCAAGCCTCTTATCTTCAACCTCCTCTGTCTTATCAAAGGTAAAGCTTCAGGGTCTGAAAATCACAGATTTCTCTCTTGTTGTAATTGGACATTATGGCAAGTCGGTTTCCAATCTTGTGTTACATGGTCTCCAACATGTAAGTGAGAGAGGCTTTTGGGTCATGGGAAATGCTCAGGGCTTGCAAAAATTGGTTTCTTTGACAATTTCTTCATGTCAAGGAATGACAGATGTGAGTCTCGAAGCTGTTGCAAAGGGTTGCGCGAACCTGAGACATATGTGTCTCCGCAAGTGTTGCTTTGTTTCAGACAATGGATTGATCAATTTTGCCAAAGCTGTGGGATCTCTCGAGAGCCTGCAGTTGGAAGAATGCAACAGGATTAGCCAATTGGGGGTTCTTAGTGCAATCTCAAGTTGCGGGGAAAGGTTCAAAACTTTGAGTTTGGTTAAGTGCACAGGAATAAGGGATGTAGCTCAAGGAACGTCAGCATTCTCTCCTTGCAATTCTCTTCGTTCCCTGTCCATTAGGAACTGCCCAGGGTTTGGAAACGCTACCTTGGCCATGGTGGGAAAATTATGTCCACAGCTTCAAAATGTTGACCTCAGTGGGCTGTGTGGAATTACAGATTCAGGCCTTCTTCCACTGCTAGAGAGTTGTGAGGCAGGACTTGTTAAGGTGAATCTGGGAGGCTGCTTGGGTTTGACTGATGAAGTAGTTATAGCCTTGGTTACGCAACATGGTGCGACCATAGAATGCTTGAACTTGGATGGTTGCAGGAGGATCACTGATTCTAGTTTGTCAGCCATTGCCAAAAATTGCCTGTTTCTCTCTGATCTTGATTTGTCTAAATGCGGAATCACTGATTTTGGCATCGCTATCCTGTCTAATGCAGAGCAGCTAAATCTTCAAGTTCTTTCCTTGTCAGGTTGTTCCCAGGTATCAAGTAAGAGCTATCCATGCCTCAAGAAACTTGGCAGGACACTCGTAGGGTTGAATCTCCAAAACTGCAGTTCAATCAGTGGCAAGATATTTGAGTTGCTTGTGGAGAGCTTGTGGAGATGTGACATACTCTTCTAACTAGGCAAGGAAAGACGCTTGCTCACTGAATTAAATAGGTTGAATCAAGCACATGAAACTGGATGAGGGAGTTTTCAGGAACTCCAGTGTGATATTACTTATTGCAGACAGTTTATGTTCTTTTAGGTTATAGTTGACATGGGTAGCAGCATTCAGCAGACTTTTTAGGTAACTCAGTGGCTTGGTTGTTTTCCAGGAAACTTTGGCCGATCACTTCTCCATAGTTTTTCTCTTTTTGCAGGCTCTCTTCAGATGGAAAGCCTGTTAAACCTTTTAGCCTCCATAGCTAGGAGGCCAATGTCATGGCCATAAGTTTTGTGAGAATACAGATACCAAGCCCTAGTTCAAGTTTTCACTTGTGGCTCCAGTTATTACCTAGTTAGGTCCTTGTTCCATTTATGCTGGATGTCTGATGCCCAGTGTTTTAAGCTTTTGTCTCTGTCGACCAAAGCTTTCTTTGTTTCAGTCTCGTGGAGTCTTGTTTTTTTTTCAGTTTTACAAGTGTCTCTGTTAGAAGTGGTTTCTCCGGATGTGTATGGTTGCTCTAGGCAGTTATTACATGGTTGTCTCGGTCTAGCCTGGCTTTGGCGGTGACAACAGGTTGCCATCACAAACCTTGTTTAAGGTTTGTTTTTTTATGACAAAGTCATGATTTTCCAGGCTACCCTTTGTATATGAATTGTACACTGCAACCAACACCTTGGAATGAAATAAAAGTTTTCCGTGTCTATTGTGGATATTATGAGTAAGATGCAAATCAATCAGCCGCAGTAATCATATTCCATTGCTATATTTTGATTCTTTCAAGCAAAGCAATCATCTTTACTACAAGCCTGAAAACATGGGTTGATCCAAATTTTGATTCAACTGGATTGCGTTCAAAATAAGGTCAGATTTTCGGTACAGGAAATTCAACCCGAAGCTCGACTCGAGCCAGACTGACTGAAATATTTTCATATTATATTCTATATATAAGATTCAAATCTGGTTCAACAAACTGATGTATGAATAAATTAGAACAAGTTTAGTTTTTAAGTTCATCTATATAAACTAGATTGAGTTCAAACTTGAAACTCAAGTCTGTCTACTTGAATTCGGAATCAGGGATCCGTAAAGATGAAGAAATGTCATTGACAGAAGTAAAAGATGTACTACTCCTTGCCTTTGACAAGATGGTTTTAAAGGGTTACATGCACTGCATTTTCGATGACTCATCACGAGGATGAAGTCAAACTTACCAACTCTGCTACACAAGCAGACCTTTGAATTGTGACAAGTGAACGGACCTTGGAAGCAGGGCAATTGACAAAAGTGTCAGGTTTTCTTTCTGGAAGGTTGTTTTGTGTTTTTCACAATGAATTTGTCTTCTTTGTCATAGAAAAGGAGACACAAACAACTCCACGGCTAAGGTGGTGGCAATTTAGTTGAATTCAAATTAGTTCAAGTTCATAATTAAATTTAATCCAAGTTCGATCGAGTTTGAGTTAATAAAAATTTGGACTCGAAATTCAGGTTTCAAGGTCAGGCCATAACACTATATATATCTTCATCTGTCAGGCAATAACACTTGTACATTCATATGAAAAAACATTCACCAAGTGCATGTGCAAAACGAATAAATAATGCCAATGGAACTGCCTATCATTTTTCTCTTATACAACAAGAAATTCCATCTTCTAACTTAAAAATCTATTCACAATCACCTTCTTAATCTATGCACCATACACCGTTTTATCCATTCATCTTTGGTTGTGCACTTCGGTTAAAATTGTTTGCTTCACCCCCTATAGAGAAGGATCAGCAACTCATTCCTTCAAAACAGCTGGAATTTGCAGATTCTTTTGGTTCCAGATGATGTTCTCTAACTTGGCACAGAAGCTCTTGTAGAACTGAAAAGGAAAGAACACGAAAATGATTCTTCAGATGCTAATATGTTCTTCACCAAGTAGAAACTTGTAAACCAGAAATCAAATGAAAAAAGAATTAATGGATGAAACATTTGAATTGTATGCAAGTGGACAGCAAAAAGTGGTGATCAAATAGCCAAAAACTAAGAGAAAAAGCTTCCCAGATGATTGCAAACCGAAATTCAAGACCAAGTTGAAGCTACCTTGTGATATTCCAGAGTATCCCCAGTGACCTTCCGGACATCAACCATAAAAAGAGATGGTGCAACTTCAAAGATCTATCCACAGGACATGATAATGATTAGACATACTGATTGTGAAACCTGGTAATTGTATTTGTTAGATTACAATTTTTTGCAGTAAGAAAGAAGAAAGACAGCAGAGCAGAAGTCTGATCTGCAGTTACCTCCACGACAACAGCAAATGGCCTAGCCTTGTTTGCACATATTCCCTCAAGTCTTGTCTGGAGGAATAAGATTGCACTAAAATCAATATAGATCCTACCTGAAGCCAATAAGCAGTGAACTTAGATCATTCGAATATAAGTTCCTTCAAAGCTGTACCTTGTAATTTCGGCTATGAACCTTCAGACTCATTGATTCTGCAACAGCTTCAATTGTTGAAATGATCTCTTTTGCTGGTTTACGAGATACAAAACGAGTTTGTCGTTTCACATAGTCCTACCAGACAAAAGAATGTTTCAGGCAACATGAAGGCACATACTTATATAACTGAATCTTGCCGGGGAAATGAACCAAACATTAAAATTGCAGTGAAAACAATCAAGAAAAGTGAAGGGACTACAAACAACTGATAAAAATTTTACCTGTCTCCGGTCAAATAATGCCGACAGATTCAACCCCTGTGATAGGGTAATCATCTCGAATGCATTCATTATTAAAGGACCTCCATCACTAGCTTTTGAGTGCTCAGCCACATATTGGTCCTACAATATGCAAACAATTACCAAGTGAGGAGAACAGGATTCAGTACCAAAAGCTTGCAGAAAGAAAAGGTCTTTCCATGTTCAGACCACATCTTAAATGCCAAAAAACAAGTTTAAAGGAAAGGAAACCACGGATCAGCAATATCAGATATCATAAATAATGGCATAAACAACCCACCTCAATGTCATCAAAAACTGCACGAACATCGTCTAAATTGACTTCCTCTTCCTCATTTTGTGTTATAGGCACATAATTTTTACAAAACCAAGGGTCTTGTTTGATTCTTTGAATTTGTATGCGCTGCATTAAGTGGGAAACAGTTATAAAAGGGGATAAACAAGTTTCTTTTTTATACTAATATGCAGAGGGCAATTACTGTATGATGGCTGCAATCAGTCAACTATGAACCAGTAACTACCTCCTGGGAGATCCTATTTATCACCATAAAATGACTGAATCAACAACATACTTTTGATTTAACGTCGAATTTCCATGCATCATGACCTAGAATAAATAAGATTCATGAAGATTCTTCGAATCTCATGGCTATAAATTTGATCAATTGCACAAAGCATAAGCAAATACTGAGGCTGAAATTAATTGCCATTAGAGAATTTGATTCAGGCAACTGAAAAGCTTTGTGTTTGGTGATAATAAGTTCAAGATCAGAAATCAAAACCTACAACTAGATTGATGAAGTGAATGAGATTACTCACAGTTTTAGGATTGGGATCAAGTATCTTATCTATCAATGCCTTTGCCCCGGGGGAAAACCAAAATGGACAAGTATAATCTGCACAGTTTATCTAGAATCCATCAAAGAGAAACATTAGAAATTCCAAAACTTCTTGGGAGAATATAAACGAATGCGGTATTTTAATAAACAAGAAAAGGTTTCACAGTTTATCTAGAATCCATCAAAGAGAAACATTAGAAATTCCAAAACTTCTTGGGAGAATATAAACGAATGCGGTATTTTAATAAACAAGAAAAGGTTTCTCATTGGAGTGATAAAGGAAAGAGGAAGGTCTTTTGTGGCCCTTTTTCTATCACACAATAATACAGAGGTTACTGGCAAGTTTTGAATAAAAATCTCCCAAAACTCAATGTACAATGTAGATGAGGGAAAGGACATCGGTACCCAAAGAAGTCGAACGACTGCCCTTGTTAATACTCATAAAGAAGCCTACATAATAAGAAATATTAACTAATAGAAACAATGTGTCGGAGCCACAAATATGGAACAGCCTCAAGTATGTTTGTTTGTGATACTATAAGTCCCTAAAATATACACTATTCAGAGAACAACCTTTTGGAACAAGGTTGGAAGGTCTGTCTCCTCAAATGGAAGATATCCAGCCATTAGAACATAAAGGATAACACCACATGACCACACATCAGCAGCTGCACCATCATAGCCGTGGTGATCGAGCACCTGAGAAGTACTCCTAGTGTAAGAAGTTATATTAAAATTCACGATTAAAGAAAATGAAGAAGAGAGTTGCCTTCTATGAATGAACTACTAAAGAATTTGTCAGATGGGACAAGTTAGGCAAACACATTAACCAAAGTCCAGAACCTATGTACTTTTATAAGTCTTGAAAACAGTGGCAAGTTAAGAGAAACTGATTATAAAGTTCCCATTCACTAACAGAGTGTATACCTCAGGCGCAACATAATTTGGGGTTCCACAAATGGTATGAAGAAGTTCAACCCCCTGCACACAAAATAGAAGCAAACACATTAGAGAAATCAAGAGACTACAAGAGATGGACAGATGAGAGGCCAAATATTCACCAACAAAATCTACTTATAGAAGTAGCATATAACATACATGTGCACATTATGTATGCAAGGATATATGTGTGATTTAGAACTTGACATCAACTTAATTTAATGGAACAATACACTCTTACTTGCTGGGGTAATGCACTCAGTCCGAAATCAGAAACCTTCAGATTTCCATTAGAGTCAAGTAGAAGATTTTCAGGCTACAAGAAAGTATATTAAGTCATGATCCGAGCATCAAATCATGTGATCAAGGAAGTAAGTTAAGGGTTAAACATAATTGTTTACCTTCAGATCTCTGTGGTACACGCCCTTACTATGACAATGTGAAACTGCATCAATAAGCTGTTGAAAGTACTTCCTTGCTTCATTTTCTGGCAATCTTCCATGGTGAACCTGTAAAATGAAATCAAGTCAGGACAAAGTGCCAATTACCATTGCTTAAGGAGTAGAAAATTGGATACAAAAAAAAGTCAAAATGATGACCATGCACTGGTTTATTTTAGTCCCTTGAAAAAACTACTACAGACCAGAAGATACAAGAAACTTACAATTCTATCGAAAAGTTCGCCACCAGTAACAAACTCAAGAACAATATATATCTTGGTAGGGCTTGACAGAACCTGGCAATTAAACCAGGATGAAAGGAAAATAAAAAGATATATATCAACATCAATGCTAGATAAACAAAAGAGGGCAATAAAGAACCCACTAAACTGAATCATTTCAAGTCATGAGCTGCATAATGAACATTGAAAAGAGTACCTCGTGAAGTCTAACTATGTTAGGATGTCGAACAATCTTCATGATGGATATCTCTCTTTTTATCTGGAATCCAGAGTTAGCCATATCATTCACAGAAAGACACCATGAATCAACCATCCATGAACTTGTACACAGAAGCATAAATGTACCTGATCGACCATTTTGTGTTTGAGAATGGTACTTTTGGCCAGAACTTTGATGGCCACATTCCTTCTTGTCTCAGTGTTCTTGGCAAACTTAACCTTCGCAAATGTCCCTTCGCCGATGGTACGGCCCACTTCATACTTACCGACCCTTCTCGTCACCTTTTCCATTATTCTTTTAGGTTCATTGTTCGCTTTCCCTCTTGTCTCAGTGTTCTCGCAAATGTCCCTTCAGAATTCCTAAAGAGAGAAAGAAAATTTTCAATGAAAGTGAAAAAGAAGAGAAATTTAACATAATAAGTGGAAAAACCAAGCAAATCCAGAAATCCCATCAAGAAAAGACATTAAATTTCCAAACTTTCAAGTCATTCCCTCGCAAATTTCTCAAGAATCAAGCAGAAGCCACTAGTTCAGCTAAAAGAAAGCGCTGGAAT
The DNA here is from genome assembly GCA_027568955.1 of Erythroxylum tenue. Taxonomy (NCBI): domain Eukaryota; kingdom Viridiplantae; phylum Streptophyta; class Magnoliopsida; order Malpighiales; family Erythroxylaceae; genus Erythroxylum; species Erythroxylum tenue. The sequence continues at coordinate 361,971 of JAOSBM010000205.1, forward strand.
CCACTTTCCCCGATCAGACAAGAGGTGCAGTCAATATCAGAAAGAAAGGTATGCATATTCCACCAAGAAAATCTTACCGGGAAACTGAAAAACAGTGAGAAGGAACTGAGTAACTTGATCACAGGAGCTCCTGGAAGTGAAACTGAGATCAAACAAAAAATGGTAAATAGAGACTAATCAAGACAATTGACTTTTTGTAATTATGTGATCTAACAATAATGTATTCAGTTGGCTTTATCTTAAACATTTGATCCTGGTACGAGTGGTTCAAAATCTGTTGGATTGGTGACGTGGCGTGTTCCCACTCGTAGAGGATACGTCGGGGTCTGTTACCCGAGATTTACCGTGTAGTTTTTTCTGTTGTTCTCCCGATATCCCCAAAAAAAAAAAAAAAAACAACGTCCGTAACGGTAACTACTCGACCACGAAAGCCTCGAAAATTTACCGAACACCATCATCTGAACACAGGTCACTTCGGTCGGCGTCAGTGGCGCGAATCCTGAGATGGGTATAATAGACATTAAGGTCCATGGGGGAGAGACTAGGAGAGGAAGAGATAAGTGTCCGGAGAGAAGCTCCGGTGAGACCGTCGCAGGACAAGAGCCAAGTCCGTCACTCTCGGTGGTCTTCCAATTTGGTGGATCCGGTTTACGGTTTTGTCTCCAGCGGCGTCATGATGTCCTTCTCGACATGGGAGCCAGTCAATGACGATAACAGTAGAAGTTCAAAAAGCGATCTTTTCAATTAATAGTGTTACTGATTAGGGTTTCTTGTTGATGATGCTTTTGAAAGTTTAATTGGGTTGTTAATGGACCTTGTGTTGGGATTTTTTGGACTGTTCTTTTGGATCAGACTAAGTTGAGGACTGAACTGAAGAGGAACAGAGTCCAGGTGTTGAAGGTGGAATTCACAGTACAAATTTAAGTTCTTTGGTTTTTTTGTTATCTACATTGTCTTGATATCTTCTTTCTGTATTTCGTAGAGCTGATATTGATCGTTTGATGAAGATACTACATTCAAGAGCTGCTGATCTTCCTGATCCTGAGGTTGAACAGGAACAGAAACATTCAGGTATGACCGTTGGAGACTATAGAAGTTGATTGGTAGTTCGATATTCAGGAACATCAAATGCTTAAGTAAAGAAAATTTTGGGTCTGATTGGTGGAAATGACAGTGGGCCATGGTGGTCTATGAAAATTCAAGGAATCCAATTGAAAAAAAGTCTGAAAATTTGAGTGGATCTATTTGGGAATACTCAATCAAACTAAAGTCAACAGTGAGTAGATTAACTATGAGAATTCCATGCCATTCATAAATCGACCGATTTTATATGTTGCCGGTGTATGTAGAGTATTATTGTTAGCAACTGACTCTCGTGTGTGTTTGTCTGTGCTACCATGTTCATGTGATCATGTGAAGTCTGCAGCATTTATAATGATGAAACAAATAGCTGAATTGAATACTTATTAGAAAACATGATGATGGAAGTGACAAGTTACAAAACTATATCTGTGAAGTTGACATCAGATTCTATATCATGAAGTATCCTATCTCACAAGATACATTTTTTCTGTGTTTTTTTCACACGACATTCTGACAGTATGTGTGATTTTGCAGATGCAAGATATTGGTTGTTGTCCAGTTGAAATTGCACGGGTTTATATACATAGTCATTTATCAGAACTGAAGTTCAACTTTGGATTAGTAAATCAATATGGATAACGTTCAGTCCTATAGGAAAAGATGTTATTTGTTATTGACTGCAAAAGCATATCATCCTCTCTCTCTTTTTTTCTCACTAAACATTTTTAGGATTGGATCACATGAACCTTTTTGTGATATTCCTGGAGTGGCCAGTGGGTAAGAAGGTTTGTAGAGAGGTAAAACTTTACTAAAGATTTCGATGAGATCATGGCCGGAAACGTCTTCCACTAATCTCCATACGCAATCCATGTTGCTGCCATCTTGATTACAGTAAGTACTCATCCCTTCTCAGCTTAGTTAGATAGTCATCACCACCTGCCTTTAAACCGCCTACTTTTGCACGCCTTCTCTTATTCTTTTTTCTCTTGAATCCTTGTTCTCAGAATCCTTTTCCAAGCTCCCAAATTTATCTAAAGAACAAATCTTTCTTTCTTAGTAGTTTGGAAGCCTAAACTTGAGCTACCACTTTAATCTGTCATTTTTTCTATCAAGTATTATTAACTTCTGACTCAATACTAGTTTTAACAATTTCTTTCTGAGATGCTTTAAGGCCACAGCAAAAGGAATTGAATCAAAGTCGAAGGATAGTGGTCCAATCTCGTCAAGGAATTCAACATTCCAAGACAGAGAGGAAAAGCCAAGTCAAGTTCAAACTCCATCTCTAAAGCATTTGACTTGGAATCTAGTGTGTGTCTGTGTATGAGTGATCTATAGCTCATTTTATGAAGGGAAAAAAAAACTACCTGTAACTCATCTGTTAAAAAGATATAATCTGTGTTAACAGCAAAGAACAAACAGGTCCAAAATTGTGAGTGTAACTAATAATTATGTGGATGGTGGAGGGAAGTGGGGTGGTGGGGAAAGTGGTCAGAAGTGAAATGACATGGGAAATGAAATGAATGCATTAGACAGACATGACATTGACGTTTCAGATTCTAAGTGTCAGAATTTGTGTGTGCAGCAGATTTGCAGACCCAACAGCCTCTGTTTTCTCTATCAATATCATATGCTTCAAGAAAAAGATAATAATAATAGAAACATACATACCCCATGAGACTGGCCAGCTTGAAATATGCTACTTTCAGATCCCGAGGACGTTCAATGATTACTCATTTACACTCCTTTCAAAACATCTTTTGTTTATAGTTATTCAGAACTACGTGAAGGAGTGAATTCCTACTCGTGATATGCTCGAACTCAATGCTTTGACCATTGATTAACTTATATATGCAGGATCATTCACAACTTGAAGCAACAAATTCCATCTAAGAAGGATCCTATGAGAGATCTGAAGGTTACCCTTTTATCAGAATTCACTCAACTTTCCATTAAAAATGAAAAAAGCAGCAAGAAGAGTGTGTAGCAGAAAGAAACAGTGTGGTCCAAGTTCAGGCAAGTATCTCCTTGGACTCCACAACCATTAAGAATGGCAGGAGAGGCTTTGCTTTGTAAGGGAAAGTTAATATTAGCAAGATGAATTCTGTGAAAGTAACAGTAAACTTTGACCTTGTATTGCTTTTATTAGTCGAGTGTTTCAATGAAATAAGAAGTTTGAGGCAATTCATGAACTGAACCAGAAATGGTGGTCCATGGAATTCCTTTTTTAAATGGGTCATGGACTCATAGATGATTAAGTGGTAGACAAACCAAGTCTTTCCTTAGATATCTACTTTGAAAGATAACAACTTTTCACACATATTTCACTTTTATAAAGACAAGAAAGAGAGTAAATAAGATTTCTAAGTTTTCATTTAAAGCTACAGGAGCTTTATTCTTCTGCAGCTACCATCCCTACCAAGTAAGGAAGCAAGCATCTGGTATTACAGGATCACAATCACAATGTTACTATCTAAATTATTACTGCGATTCTCTGCAATCAAGACCACAATTTTCATAATTGCCCCCACATCATCCACAATTACGCTCCTAAGCATCAAAAATTCAGTCAGAAGAATAATGTATCCCGGCCGTTTAAATAAGAACTGGTTGATATGATTTGTTGAATCAATTCTAAGCATGGTTTATAAACCCTAATTGGTAGTAATCATACCTCAAACAAACACACATACATATATATCCAATGGTTCTAAGCTAAACATCAAAACAAATAAATGCAACATTAGTTTCAGAAAAATAAATATAGAAAGTAAGCAATATAATTGCAAAACTAAGACAAATTTGCCCAAGTTTTTTGACACAAAATGCTTCAAATAAATGCTAAAATGTTCTAGCTAGGCTCATATTTTCTATGTATCATTAGTAATAATTAAAGTAATTTAATTCTTGTTGTCTGAACTCAAATTATATAATTTAATTGGAATCTCTTCTTGACCTCAGGCACAAAGTTGTCATCTTTTTCTTTTATTCTGTGCCTTCCTTAAATCTTTTTGTTGTATTTTCGGAATCTCTTAGGCCCTCGTTATGTTGAAGAAGGAATTGCTTGCTATGAAAATGTTCGAAATGAGGCACAACAAGAGCACACCACCGAACATAGAATCAAATGAAAGTGCTTCTTGTCTGGAATATTAGTCAGTTCATCAAGCAAGTTGGTTCGAGGCATTGTTACTTATGAGGAAAAGGGTACCAATTTCAAGACAAAACAACATTATTCTGACATTAAATGCAACTATTTTCGTATTTTTTTTAACTTCTTAATCTTGTTTACGAATGTAATTAGTGTGACAACTAGACAGCAACAGACTGAGTTCAACATAATAGTTCACATGTCCATAAATTTACATTCATGTTCATCTTAGAATGAGCATATCCAACCTTTAGCAATGTTTTGGATAATAAATCAATCTACCAAATAAGTTAAACACTATTTTAAATTTGATCTTGTATAATGCTAATCAAAGAGCAATCTCTTTGACATCAAGAATTTCTTGTTTCACAAAGCGAATACATCAAATTAAATTTGATCAATGATTAAGTTTTTGATAAACTTTGATTTTTCAAGTAATCCCACCCCAACTATCTTTGATTCAATTGATTTCATTAGTAACGAAAATTCGGAATAACATACATTGATCAATCAAAGAGATAAGAGTTTTATTGTCCTTACTCATAATTAATCAATTTTTCACTCTCAATTAAAGTTAAAATAGCCATCAAAAATAGTAAAATTGAATGAAATGATGCTAATAACTTATTCAATATTTTGATAGTTAACCTTACTCTTATTAATTACTCAATAGAATCATAAGGTGGAGAGTTGATGCAAAAATGACACAAAAGCAATGAAAATCAGTTCAATTTTCAAGTAAACATAACATCTGATACGTTGAAAAAGTAGATAGAATTTTGTTTTTTTCCATGTCCTGAAGATCACAATGAAGAAAGCTTTGTTCACTTAAGAGCATGAAGTGGTCTTGAGAAACCAAAACCCTCTTTTCATTTGTTCAGTATAACAGTCCTCGACATTACAGATGCTTCTCAGATGCCTGCACGAGACACAATGCAATGTCAAAGTTATGAAGTTTTATCATCAGCCTCAAGACCATTTTGGAGTGTACAGAAGGGAATTTCTATATCAGAATCTCCTGAAAATGTGGTTTCGTATGTTCAATGAATGAGTTTTGAAACAAATTCTAACCAAGTTCATATCCTATTTCTTGTTCCTTATCCACTGGAGTACTTACTTACATTGTCGAGTTTAGCTTGGTTGTTTTTCTCCAACATCAATCCGAAGTGAATGTGAGGGAAGTGAGCCCACTAGGAAACGAAAATTCAAAATTTGATCAATACCCACATAGAATCTTGATATGATATTATGAAAGTTCAATGCTTTTTGAGAAGATGGCAAGAACTATCTCTGTAATTTTCTTCACTCACGTTTTTTGCAGCAGTACTGAATGCTTCTCTGTGACTGATATCAGGATTGTTGACCTTGATCCTCTGAATCTCCTCCCTACATTTCGAATTTCGTATCAATACAGAAGAAAAGAGAAGAAAACCCAAAAGAGAAAACCAAAGTGCATCAAAGTGAAAGAGATTTTAAATTTAAAGAGGATTGGTGCGATCAGTACTTTATGAACTGATTATATGCAGAAGGTACTCTCTGCCTCTTCTCGGGAGCTGAAAATGGAAAATAACAACACATCATGACTTGCATATACGAAATGAGAAAGTACGTACGTAAAAGTAAAAAGGCTGGTGGTGCATGTAAACGTGGATAAAGAAAGAAGACAAAGAAGTTACTGAGAGAAGAGACTCACGGGGATTGATAGCCCTTTCTTCAGAGACATGGTTGCCAGAGGGTCGCATTCCGGAGAACTTGCTGCTGCATTTGGATGACGAACCAAGGTGATCAATTCTGTACTCAGGCGAGCTATAGTTAGCTGCCTGAAAAGAAGAAAACAAAAAATCAGAAGATCAACGATGAAAATACGTTGCAAATGGAAGGTTTACATTAGTTTTCGGTAACTACATCAGCCACTACCTGAACTTTAAAGGCCAAAACAGAAGAAAAGATAAGCTTGTAAGTATTAGGTCCTAAAGGATATAGAATCTACAGAAGCAGAAATAGGTTTCTTTTTAGTTCTGGTTCAAAGGCGGCTGCCAGATTTAAGTTCTGAGAATACCCAACAGAGAAATGAGACTAAAACGCTTTGAAAGACTCGATCCCTAACGAAAAAGATCAGATCTTGAGCATGGAGGGCTTGGATTTTCCTCAAAAGAAGCAAAGAACACCAGTTAAGCCCTACATTTTAGAGGCTATATATCTATGAGCAACAACAACCCCCTTGAAATAAGCTGAAACTGTATAGCCAACATCCACCTGAACTTCTTGCCATGACAGTGACTGAAATGCGGCTGCCATGTTCACGGACCACAGATTGGTGCAGTGCCCACATCGGACGGTCACGATATCAAACAAGCTGCTGCATGGGACACTCACCTGCAATTTTCATTCAAGTTGTCAAATCCCATAGATTTCCTCTCCTTCTTGGATCCATAAGCAATAAATTCGTTCAAATAGTGAAAAAGTACCAATCTTTACATGTAAAGAGTCCTGTGTTCCTATGTTTAATTACTCACTTCAACCATCTATTCGACCATGTAACATGTCTAGCGATAGCACCAAAGAAGAAGATAAGGAAATAGATAAACAAAGAAGAAGAAACCTTCTTTCTTCTCGTGCAGATAATGATATGCATAAAATCTGCAGACTTTTCTGGGGAAAGAGTGGGTTATTGTTGAGCTTTATTTATGATTTTTATGTAGGAACAGCCCAAAAGTTGAGAGCTTCCATTAATTTTCATGAGAAAACTAGCTGAAGAAACTTTCTTTTTTCTGTGACTAGAAACCTTCTAGTTGCAGATGATCAAAGATAAGCTAGAGAGAGATGAAAGAGAAAGGAAGGAGTCGTCATCATCAGTTTATCAGTAAATACTTTGTTTTGACGTTAAATGACAACACTCTATTCACGAAAAACAACAGTCTAAACAAGCAAAACAATAAGCCATTTTTTATAATCTCTCTCTCTCTCTCTCTCGCAGCTGTAGAAGACCTTAAGGTCTGACTTCTTCATTGACCGCCAAAAGGAGAAGGAACAGAAAAGTCCAACAATGGATACCTGACTAAAGCTGCCAAGAGAAACAAGAAACCCCAGAAAGAAAATTGGCAGATATCTATATATATATAACATAGCAGGAGAGCCTAATCAATAGAACCAGTTTTATTTTACAGGCCATAGCTTTTATAATCTGGATCTATAAAACTTGATAGTACTCTAAGAACTCAAGCAGATCCCATCACTGAAGAGATCATAAGATACCGCAAGAACAATATTGCAGAAGTTGCAAGGGATGTAGCAGAGTTGCTCAGGCACCACATCGATGCAGCTGGTCATGTCTTTGAAGCAATCAAATGAATCAAACCTCCGAAGAAGAAGAAGAAGAAGCAAGTGAAAGAGAGAAAATGAAGAAGCTACTAGCAATATAACTCTTGCAAATTGCAAAGAACACACACAAAGAATGAAGGACAAAGAAAAGCTTGATATTCTCTCTCTCTCTCTCTCGCTCTCTCTCTCACACACACAAATCTATCTTTTACTTTGATACGAGGCTATTGGTAGTATTGTATCACAACAGTGTACATGTATGGCCCATTTACATAGAAATTCATAAGAAGAAAAAGAGCTACTTTAAAGTGATAAAGGAAGAGAAATGGTGGTGGTGGTGGTGTGGTGGAGGGTGAGGAGAAGAAGGAGGAGTCAGGCAGTTAAAGCCAATACCCAATAGCCATTACTACCTTAAAAAGCCAATACACAAAGAAAATAACAGTACTGTGTTGAGTGATGATCAGTACTGTCAAAAAAATTACTACTGTAAGAAGAAGGAGAAGATTGGAAGCCAAAAGAAAGCAGACCAACGAGGGTTAGGGTTTTGAGGGTGTATGGATACAAAGATAACAGCTCATGGATGATGGAAGCAACTGTACAGGTGTGTATGGTGTGTATGAGTTCTGAGAAGAGATGAGGCATTTGAATGAGCTTAGGTGGTGTCATTATTTAGGTGAATGTGACCATTCCTCCTATATATCAAACCCTCCTTCTGCTTCTCTCCAGCGGACGAGGGGGGCGATGAATTCATTTACTTGCATCCTTTTCAGTCATTTTTTTAAAAATAAAAAATAAATCTTTTATGATTATAAAAAATTTGAAAAATTATTATTATTATTTTTAAATAAATCTCTTATGTTATAATTTCAGTTAAACATTTATGATGAAACTAATCTCACATTACATTATGGTAAATAAACCATATTCTTAAACTTGAATTGAATCGATTAAACTCAGATTAAATGAAAAATTTAATAAAATTATCAGTTTGAATAGAATATAATTTGTTCGATTCGAGTTTAAAAATGAAATCAGCTTTTAAAAATTTCTCATCTTAAATTTTGATTAAAAAGTAACTGGACCAATAAAAAATATTACTTATATGCTAATTTAATTTATTTTTTAAACTCGAATCGAATTAATTCAATTTGACTCAAACTATTAATTTATTTTTATTATTTAAATTATTAGTTTAAATAAAATTTAATTTATTCAAATCAGGTCTAAGAAGTAATTAAGTTATCATATTAATGATATTTAATCAGTTCATATATAATATTCATATCGCTTTTATTACATTGACTTTTTTAAATGACAAAATTTTTCTTAAAAATTCTAAAATCAGATTTTTAAAAAAATTCTAAAAATTAATTTTTTAAAAATTTTATTAAATTATGAGAATTTCTATTTGTTTTACTTTTTTTAAAAAAAATAAGAACAAGAAAGTGCCTCAGTAAAAGAGAAGATGGGCGTAGTGATTAGGGCGAAGTCTTCCCGGTCGACTTAGCCAACTTGCATGAGAATGGACGCATCAGCACACTATTCAGCTTCCGTCCCTTTCCATATCTTCTTGTAATAAATAGCAGTTAGTGTGTTCATATTATTATCGTTACTTAGCAGCTAGTTTTTGGGCCGACCGAGGAAGAATTTAAGAATATGTTTGATTAGTCTCATAATATGTTTGATTGGACGCAACACTGGGAAGAATTTAAGAATATGTTTGCTAGGAGGTAAGATTTTTAATATAATGGAATGGTTTATAATGGTATGAAATGTGAATAAATATAATATTAGAAAATTATTAATTAGAAATAATGAAAAGGTTCATAATGTAATACAGTGAAATGTTGTTTGAATGAAAGATTTATAATGTAATATAGTGTAAAGTTGTTTATCATTTCACATTTCATCCTAAACCTCCCAAATCAGAGGTTTTTTATTTTTACTGTTTAGGATGGAATGAGATGTAATATAAAACTCTTCTCTTCTATCTCATTCCATTATAAACCCTTATCCCAAACAATGGAACAATATTACATTTCATCTCATTTCATTAATAAACTTCCGACCAAACATAGCCTAAGATAACTAGTCTAAATTATTAGGAGAAATAAATGTGAAATCTCATATATCTTTGTAAATTTAAAGAAAATTAATTATTTTCAAATGTATAATTCTCTCGTAATCATTAAGGAATAACCAATGTTTTAAAAACCAGACTAGACATTGAACCAGTCGAAGGAAAGGTTTAAGGTTTAGAGATTCAACCGGTAGTGAACCGCCATAAAATTGGTATATAATAAATAAGAAGTAAAACTTATAAGAATAAATAAAAATAAAATATTTTATTGAAATAAAAATACACCA
>JAOSBM010000205.1:383953-402909 GCA_027568955.1 Erythroxylum tenue
ATTCAAGTATACCTGACAAGAAGAGGAATTTGGGGATGGACAAGCAAGCTTTTGTCTAGAGCAGATCCCATTGTCCCTGGGCCAAGTTGAGACTTCAGGGGTTGCTGAACTAGCAAGTTCTTGCCACCAACAAATTTAGAAATGTGCAAATTCTCATCGATGGGGACTAATGTACCTCGGATATTCCTACTTAAGAATACTGATATTGTACCCAATTACAAGGTGTTAGCACGGTTTTCCTTCTGTTTGATTTTCTCTAAAAGTGTAGAAATTAATGTTTTAAAATTTAAATCGGAAGTTAAATTAATAAAACAAAAATTTTAAATTTAAAAGTTTGATTGATATTAGAATATTATAAAAAAATAAAGACTAAAAAAATTAAAATTTTAAAATATGACTGAAAGAGATTATTTTTAGGTAGTAATGAATTTGAAGTTTAATGAATGGTTAGAATTTAAGTATCTTATTTATAAGCATACAACCGAGGTTATTAAACACAACTTCCAATGCACTTAATAGTTAATACTACTTTAATTTAATACTACTTTAATTAACTTAAGTAACATAAGTTCTTAATATGCTGATAAAGACTAATAAGTTAAAAGAGTAATTTAGGAGTTATTATCTAAATATCACTTTATTATATTCTTCACTTATACTTCTGCATCCCTCCCCATAATATGAGGATAGATTAGTAATGTTAAAAATTGCAGATACACCATAACGGCATAACCTTTTGATAAATCTATTTATAATTATGTATAACAATGGGTTGGATCGGGCCTGGGCCCAATATGAGGATAGATTAGTAATGTTAAAAATTGCACTACACCATAATTTTATGATAAATCTATTTATAAGTAGGGACGGTAATGGGCGAGCTTAGCCTAATCCGTGTTGTAGGGAGCTCGAGCTTGACTTGACCTAGTCGAAATTATTTTTTAAAAAAATTAAAATATTAAAATGACTTTGTTTTGCTGTAAAGGTTGGGTCGAGCTTTAGGCCTGCCCTAAATTATTTTTAAAAAATTTTGAATGTCAAAATGACATTGTTTTTGTTGTTAGTTGTTGCGTCTTAGGTCGGGGTGGGCTCGATCCTGGGAAGGCTTGAAATTTTCAAAAAATGGAGCTCAAGATCTGGTTAACTTAGGCTTGATCTATTGATCAAGGGCAAGACAGTTTGGGCTAGGTCTGAGTCCTATTGCCATCTCTTTTTATAAGCGTTATTGTTAATACTTTCATCATTCAAAAGGGACCAACAGCTTAAGGAGAAAGTTTAGTGGGCGATTGATTCAAACGGGGTAATTATAATAAATATAATCATTATAATTATAATGGTTGATTAGAACGAAAGAATGATTATCATTACCATTGATAGTAGTCGATTTGTTAAAAATATTAAGAAATAAAAGTTTGTTAAAATTTTATTTTACATCAAATTTTGATATATTTTAATTAGTTTTATTTTATTGCTAAAAAATTAGTTAATTATATTGTAATATTATTTTAATTAATTATATTTTAATTAAAAAAATGAAAGGAGTGTCACAGATATGATAGTGGTTGTCACGGTCACGCCTGTGATAGTCCCTCCTATTAGTCAGGAATGGTTTTCATTCTTCTCGTAGTTGAGAGATATCGAGCAATCCGGCAAAGTTGAGTGTCAAAATATTATCCTTATAATCATAATATGTAACCAGCTGCCCCTTTTTTATTCTATACTCATTGAATCCTTCTAGGAGCCATCGAACTGGGAAAAGCTCTCTCCTTAAGACACTGTTTGTTTCGGCTTTTGGAAGCTTCAAAAGCACTTTTTTTCACAGCAAAAGTCATTTTAAGGAAAATATGACTGTTTGGCGGAAAACTTGAAAAGTGCTTTTACAGTAGAAATAGCTTTTTTAAAAGCTAAAATACAGCTTTTTAAGAAGCTAAAATTTGGAGCTTTTTTGAAAAGCTCCAAATTTTAACTTTTTCGGGTAGACCGTTCCCGTCACATCCGTAAATAACAATTTTACAACGTCTCGTTTCTTTGGCTTTCTTCTGTTCACTCGCAACTCATCTTCTCAATCACTCGCAACTCTTCTTCTCAAGACACCGACGATCAACTCACAGGTTAGTTCACTCATCTTCCTCGATTTTTATTTTAACGTTGCGATAAACACGCAGACGAAATTTATAAAACAGGACAAACCATGTTGTCCTCGACTCGTCGGTAAAGCTCCAAGTGGAAAACCAGAAGAAGAAGAAGAAGTTGTTGGGCAATGGCGCTTCGCTCGTGTCATAATCTTTGTCGTCCATTGTTTGCTCCTCTTAGTAAAACCCCATGTCGAAATTCCAAATTTTTTGTTAAAAGAATAGTAGCTTCGAGCTAACTCAACTCAGTCACAAGGTAGCTACCGACCACATATCTTCTTCTTCTGTTCTTTTAGTTTCATGCTAGGTTCTTTGTTTTCTGGGTTTTGTTTGGTTGCTGAGAAAATTTAGGTGAAGCAAATATATTTAATACTTACGGAATGTATTTTACCTTTGCTTCCAAGTGGGTGTTTTTCTTTCATGAGTGCCTTTTAGGATATTTAACATTCATGTGCATTCTTCTTCTGTTTTTTTTTTTAGAATGAAAGTTGATTAGGTGAACTCAAAAGGGCGGTTTTAAATTGTGAATATGGTGAAAATAATGGTTTAAAGGATCCAAAAACCAAAAAATAATGTTATGTGATTTACATGTAGCATAATAGTGCAATTTCATTATTTTTCCCTGCAATAAAGCATGAAAACAACTAGCCAGAAAACATATGTTTTCCTTTCTGACTGACTTTAACTAGATTTCTTTGACTCTGTTTTCCTTTCTGACTGACTTTAACTAGATTTCTTTGACTCTGTTTCTGAATCTTTTCTTCTAGCCAGGAATTGAATTGCAAATGTAATATCCATGACAGGTGCATGATCCTGTTGAGGATCAAAAGCTGTGTGTATTCTTAATTGAGAAGGCAATGGCAAAGCTCACACCTCAGAAAGAAAAGATACTTGGCATATTTGATTTAAGGGGCTTTAAAGCAGCTAATGTTGATATTAACTTCCTGACGTTTTTAGTAACTTTTCAAGTCTTATGCTCAATCTGCATGAATATATGAAAAATTTTCGTATTTGCTTTGGTTATTGCTTGCTTTATAGTGTATGTACTCTCAAAAATTTTGTTGAACTTATCTCATGGAAGTGCTCAGCTTGTCATTACTGCTTTAAAGATGCTGAATTTGATGGGACTATATCCCCACAGACTCCTGTTCCTCATTCCCAGTGCAAAACTAGAAAACAAAACCAAAGACAGCATCATGCTTGCTTTTTTCTCTTTGCCATGATTATTGCAAATGTCCTCTCAAAACATTTTGGGTTGACTTAATACTTGAATTGCTGGCAGTTTGATGTATTTTACTACTACTATCCAAAGCGTCTGGACCAAGTCCTCTTTGTGGATGCACCTTTCGTATTTCAGCCAATTTGGCAGTTGGCCAAGCCCTTGTTAAAGTCATATGCTTCCATGGTATGGTACTGCTGCCTTTATATTTCATTGCTTTTGTCAAGTTGCATATACAGCGAGTTGAAGAGATGTATCTTTTTATGACTATGTTGTTGCTTGAAAAATGTCGAATGCTTTTTGATTCAGTATATCCATTGAGAGAGTAATTTTGGCAACATTTGCTCAACCTCTTACATTTGCTTTCTGAGATTATTATGACAAGTAAAACACTTTAGATTAGTCATTCATTCAAAACATACCTGGAATGAATCACTATGTAGTTGTTATCCTGTTTCCTTGAATGTGTAGTCACTGATTACTATTATTCGTTGCTTTCAAATGTGAGATTTTGCTCAGTGGAAACCATTAGAACTGAATACTTTACATAATAGACTCTGCCAGCAAATTTTAGAGATTGAGATCATGTCTAGTTTCCATCACCATGTGGATTTCGGTCCTGAAATTTATCCAAGATATATCCATCAAAGGTACACATCGAAACAACGTTATACCTATGCTTGGCTCTCAGTCAATTTGTTTTTTTCCCCTCTCATACGGGGATACATTCATATGGTTTTCTTTAAGCTTAACATAAAGTTTCATGTGTAAGAATTAAGGAAACAAAGTGGATCATTCTCAGGAGGCAATTCATATGGAGTAGGTTTTCCTGGAGATTGGGTTGCGGTTCATTTGAACGTAGTAGCCATCCAAGATTATCAGCATGAAATAAGAAGAGGGTACTAACAAACTCTTTTCCTCTTTCAAGACCAAGGCAAAGAGTTTTTCTCATTTGTAACTTAAGCAGATTTTAGAAAACAGTTCCTTTTGTAAATAAAGACGTGGAAGGAAATCATTTAGATGAGTCACAATAACGAGATGAATGATGCAAGAGAACATATTGCAAATCTTCTTGTATTACGATAAAATGCATAGTTTATTATGTATTTAACTATTTACTCAATTTTGAATATTTATTTTGAGATTATAATATTATTTAACTTTTTTTTACATGTTTTAATATTTATTTTTCATATTAATTTTATTTCCTACAAAAAAATGAGACATCTCTTTAAATTATTTCCTATAAGATGGTTATCCACGAAATAGGTAACCGTAAATATAATATATTATACTTTGCATATTGTTTAGTATACTTTAAATATTATTTAGCATAAATAATTTTATTATAAAATAAAATATAGTTAAAATTAATAAAAGTGCTTTTTATTTTTATGCTGCCAAACAGTCTACTGTATCAAGCTCTTTTAAAAAAGCTGTTTTTTTAATTGATAGCCAAACAGTCAACTGGCTTTTTAGAAAAGCTCTATTAACAAAAGCTCTATTGATAAAAGCTCTACTAACAAAAACTCTACTGAAAAAAGCTCATCCAAACAGGCACTTAATCTAGTTGACAACCCATTATAGCTTTATGGATTGAAGAACCATGAAAGTGAAAGTTGATTCCTTTATGTTGGTTTTCATAACAGATGGCCAACAAAAGCACATCCTAGTCAAGTTCCACTTTCTTAAGTGAACCATTTCAGTCCAGTAACCAGAGTTCATGTTAAAATGTTGAGACACTTGGCAAAAGTAAATGGTTCAAAATAAGAAATATCTTTTGAAGCTCCTACTGACTAAAGGCTATTAATTTAACCACGCGCAAATTAGTGTTTGATTGTTTTTGACAGTATGTGTGTTTGTGTCCCTTTCTCTGGCGCGTGTAACGCATAAATCCTTGTGTAGGTAGGAAAGCAACCGACCAAGCAGGAGAACGAATAGATATGTGAACAACGTAAGGTAGATAACAAATTCGAAAAGTTCTCAATGTTTCAAAACTTTCAATGAAACATTGAAAACGAATTGCCACTTGACTCACTACCGTAAACGACTTGCCAAAACAAAGACTTGCGCTTTTGTTCTCCAATCTTCTTTTCCACGTAGACCCAAAAATCATTTCGGAAGTTTAGTTGTGAGGTTGAAAGGTTTGAGCTCGGTTTCGAGTTTACATCTTGGCGAGAGGTGGAGAAAGAAAAAGATATAAGCTAGTTGATGGGTGTGACGTTAAAGATGTGATCTTTATATCGTTCTAAAAAGATAAAAGCTAGTTGATGGGTGAGAAGTTAAAGACGTGATCTTTATATCGTTCTTTGAGTAGGTTTAGAAGGTAAATAAGGAATCCTTTTTGTTGTGTGATAACCTGTAGAAGAAGAAGAAGAGTTCGCGTTACGTCCTAGAATCAGTCACCGGTGATTCTGGTCTTATTAAAACAATGAAAAGTCATCATACGTTACTGTTGCTATTCCTGCTCTTCTTTGATCGTCTTGGTACTTTCTTCTTCACTTGTTATTCTTCTTTTTTACTTAGATTCTGCTTATTGGATTGGTATGCATGTGTTGTAGTGTGTTCTCTTTGGTGCTATGTATCTTACTCTGGTTGATCCCGTACTGTGATAAATCAGATGGGATTTTGATCAATACCTACGTTTCTAATATCTGTGCTTCTTCTTACAATCGAGGTTTTGTTTCTTATTGGGGATTCTAGTGGTTTTCTCGGTGTTCTATGTGGTTGTTTCCTGCTTTTCCTGGAAATAAGTGGATTCCTTGGCTGAACAAACTTGTTTGGTTTTTATGTCAATAACTAGTTGAACTGTTAATGCCATACGCACCTCCTTATCCAAGAACGAATTCACTGTTTCAGAATCTGTTTCTTTTCTTTGGTGGTTCAAGATTGTTAGTCTCTCTTCCAATATGTGGCTAAATTCTCACATATACAGGACATATTGATTGGTTCCTCGGTTAATTTGCAATGTGTTAAGCTCCTATAAGGGATTAATTTGCTGATGGCATCTTCTCTTTTATTCTTCCGATCCTGTGCAGCCCCTCTATCAGCCCAAGCATTCACTGGAACTTATGGAATAAATTATGGACGAATTGCAGATAACATCCCGTCACCTGATGAAGTTGTGAAACTTTTGAGGGCAGGAAAAATAAGGAATGTCCGGATATATGATGCTGATCATAGTGTTCTCAAGGCATTTAGCGGGACTGGACTACGACTCGTGGTTGGACTTCCGAACGGATATTTGAAAGACATGAGTAATAATGCAAGCAATGCTATGAGTTGGGTTACAGAGAATGTGCAGGCATTCCTTCCCAATACCAGTATTTGTGGGATTGCTGTGGGGAATGAAGTTTTAGGGGGAAGTAATTATGAACTCTGGGGGGTGCTTTTAGATGCAATGAAAAATGTTCACAGTGCCTTGACTAAGCTTCATTTAGCTGATGCAGTTCAGATTACCACAGCACATTCACAAGCCGTTTTTGCTAATTCCTACCCCCCATCTTCTTGTGTATTTAAAGACAATGTTGTTCAATTCATGAAGCCTTTATTGGAGTTCTTTCAACAAATTGGTTCTCCTTTCTGTTTAAATGCTTATCCATTCCTGGCCTACATGAGTGATCCAGAGAATATTGATATTAATTATGCTCTATTCCAGAAAACTCAGGGGATTTATGATCAAAAAACTGATCTCCACTACGATAACATGCTGGATGCTCAGATTGATGCAGCCTATGCTGCCTTAGAAGATGCCGGGTATGAGAAGATGGAAGTGATAGTTACAGAGACAGGTTGGGCTTCTCATGGAGATGATAATGAAGCAGCAGCAACAACAGAAAATGCAAGAACATACAATTATAACCTCCGAAAGAGGCTTGCAAAGAGAAAAGGCACTCCTCTCAGGCCAAAAAATGTGGTTAAGGCATACATTTTTGCGGTATTCAATGAGAATAATAAACCTGGGCCAACTTCTGAGAGGAATTATGGTTTATTCAAGGCTGATGGGAGTATTTCTTATGATATAGGTTATGATGGACTTAAATCTTCACCTGCAGGTTCACTACTTCTGAAGGTACGAGGCTTCTAAACCTATGAAATACATCAATTTACATGATCATATATCCAGATAAGGATCTCATTATACTAGTTACCTTCAGAAAGTCATTTCTTTGAATGATACAAAAATTTAATTCCATTAAAACTATATAAATCCTCTTGAATCTGTGTCTTTTTTTCCTTTCCATGTCAGTTCAATAAATTTGGTGCTTGTCTGTCTTGTTTAGCCAACCAAATGAAGTTTGTGGTGTTTATTCAAGATTCAATGAGCATCCACATGAAGCCTATATGGAACTTACATTATCAAAAATGCGTAAAAAAGAAACGATAAACAAGAATTGATGATTATAGGACATGTACTTGTTTCAGATAGTTTTACACTATAAATTAAACTCAACTCATCAGCTTTCTTTAGAGAGAAAATGTACTGTCATGATCAAATATCAATAACCCTTCATCAGAATTTGCTTAAATTTCCATGTATTAGCCACCTTCAAATGGACAATTTATGTCTGTCCTGTTAAACTTTTTCCCTGGCCAAGTACCGACATCACTTTACTGGCTCCCAAGTCTCCAGAGCAATGTCGGCAAGAGACTTGATATGGTGAAGGGTTCAGCATTGTCTGTTGTTCTCCCAATTGACATGCCCACTTCTTTTACAATATGAATTCTCTGATCTCATCAACTTTTCTTTGGGTTGCACTCATTTTAATCTGAGACTGGTTTTCCCTTCTGAAGCTACTGAGGTTAGTTCTAGTCTACTAGATACTACTGTTGAAAATAGTGCCTGGCTATATTCACCAACTAGATCTTAATCTTCTTACATTTAGTCCAAATTGTGAATTCTCTAGTCTTTTAGTTGTTATGCAATTCCATGTTCTGCAAATATTTGGCTGTGTACTTACCTATATTTTACCACCTCTGCTGATCATGCTATCTTTTGTCTTTCCTATTTTTGTGTTCAATGATGCAGCCTGCGCAAGCTCCATGTTGGCTTAGTTCGCTTAGGATGCTGACAATACCAACTTTGTCATTGCTTTTACTGTTAAGAGAATGATATTGGCTGGATTTGGTCGAATACCGAGATTCAGGGGTGAAGAGTTCTAGGTTAATACCTAGTGTTACCCCATTAGAGCATTGTAGATACAAAGTATGTTCTATTCTCATAAATATTAACTGGATATGCTCATCCTTTTTTGTCTATCTATCTCAGCAAAATTTATATTGTTTTCTCTACATGCTTATGGTCGGTGAACATCGGCACTACTACTTGCTACTGTATGTTTTTCTGCATATTCTTGAATTCTTTCTCGACACATATCTTATGGTTGCTTTGCTCGTACAAGTTGGCGTTTCATGGCATTAGTGGATGGTAACTGAAATACCTTCATCTCTATGTATGGGAATCCTCAATTCTCCTGCAAGCCTTTGGCCTGGGGAATACTGTGATCAAGCTTAAGGTTCATCTGAATATGACTTCTCGTGTGTGCTTCCTAGTTCCTATATAACTGGATGAAATTTTATGGGATTGAAAAGTTTTCCTCCCTTGCACCATGGGAAAACAAAAGTTACAGTTCCTGAAAGATGCTTTATACTGAATTTAAAGGACCAGGCGACAGAGCAAAGAAAATTTTAAGATTAGATTTTTAAAAAGCATCAATTTTTCTATCATTGTGTTCCTACTATTTTTAGTAAATCATTACCAATTGATTATCTTGAAATCTGAAAGAAGATTAAATGGCCAATCAATGAAATTTATGAATTTATATAACCCTGTGAAGGCTGTGAGTTGTGCAGGCTTTACTTACCTTGGCATGGTAAGTGCGATTGTAAGATATTCAAGACTTGAAACTTCATCAGCCTGTCATAACAGTACTCACTCAATCTTATTTTTCTTATTTAATTTTCAACCGGGAAAACGAGAAGGAAGAAAATCAATAAATGATGTGTGCTGTTTAGTATCAGAGGTTGGTGTAATGTTTATCACATTTTGAGCTCAAGAATTGAGAATAAACTGATAAAAAATTTGCAGTCATAGTTGAGTGATGTGCCTGTCTGGTAAAAATATCTGCAGACTATCAATCTTTATCTATGGCAGTAGGGGGGATCATTTTGGTCCATAATGTCATCCATGAAGCAATCGTGAAACCGTTTTCTTATTATGATCAGACAAACAATAGTTTCTATTTAAATTGTTGTTGTTTGGTTCAGTTTTTTGAGAAACTTGCTTGTTAACAGTCCTGTAAAACAGGAAGTTTCACAAGAAACTCTCATGTTTCTCAGTATTAACATCAAAAGCAACAGTTCCTTGGCTTGATTACAGTTGATTATTATTGACCAAGTTGCTTTCAGGATTATAGCTAGTGCCCTTAACACTTGGCAAATGTAGCAAACACAAGCAACAGGTCATTGATTCTAAAACGAAAAGAAACCAGAAGTTGTGGATTATTGCAGACTTGGTCGGCTTATGACATAGCTTGAGAAAGGCCACAAACATAATACAAGCAATGTCAATATCAAGGTTTGGCAATGGCAATCATTCGCCATTAAGTTGGTTCCAATTGGAATAAGCAGACTGATCTTAACATCATGTTCCATTGACCCGGCTTTGCCAGTGCTCATGCCACCTGCCAACTGCTCCAAGAAGATAAATACTAGTTAATCAAATCCATCTCTCCACGTGGCATGAACCCATACGGATGAAAGATCCTGACATGCATTCCCTATTCTCAACTCTATATATATACAAATCAAGGGGGACAGATCTTCTGTCCCCATTTTTGTGTACCAACTCTGTGCCATTTAATCCAAACCATTCATTTGTATGGGATCCCACACAAATGAATGGTTTGGATTAAATGGCCCACACAAATGAATGGTTTGGATTAAATAGCACAGGGTTGGTACACAAAAACGGGCACAGAGGATCTCAAGCCCAAATCAAGCCATTGTGTTCAAGAATACCTCATTGAGCATTAGTGTAAAAGGGGCGACCTCTGGTTTTTCAGAACACAGACATGGCTAGAGCAAGCAACGTGACATTGTTGGTGGTTCTTGCAGCGGTCCTCGGATCAATGAAGATGACACTGGAGGCGGCTGACCACATCGTTGGTGACAGTACCGGATGGCTGTCGCCTCCCAGCCCAAACTTCTACTCCATCTGGGCTTCAGACCAGACTTTTGCAGTTGGAGACACTCTAAGTAAGCATTTTCACATCCGCCCCAATCCATATACATTATATGCATTTAAGGCTGGTCTACATACTTAAACAGAGTTCCAACTTCCAAGGATCTATAACGGAGATTTGTAGAATCTCACAACCTGTTCTCTCTTTTTCTGCAGCATTCAACTTCGCTACAGGAGTACATGACGTGGCCATTGTATCGAAGAGTGATTATGATAATTGCAACACTGCAGCTAACAACGTCCAGGCCTCAGGACCTACAACCATCACTTTGAGCTCCGCAGGCGAACAGTATTACCTTTGCACCTTCTCAGACCACTGCTCCAGAGGCCAAAAGCTAGCCATCACCGTTGGTGGCAACAGCTCTTCCACCCCCACAACTTCACCCCCGAACGCCGCCTCTACCACCACTGTTTTCTCTGCCTTTGGTTTGATGTTCATGTCCATGGTCATTGCTCTCTTGTTATCCTGATCATATCACCTGATATGTACTAGTGTAATACTACCACCCTACTGCTTCCTCCAGACTTCATTAACTTTCAATTCAATGGGAGATCATCTGCCATGAGTACTTGTTTTCCTTGATAGTGACATTTTTGGTGCCTTTTGTGGATTGTTGGAATACTTAATTATTTGTATTTTAACGTAATCTGTGATTGAGGTAATCAGTGTCAGCTTGCATCAAATTGGTACCTGCTCCAGATCATCATCTTCACCTATACATAAATCTCCATCAATCCATATCTTCAAAGACTTAAGAAGCTCTGAAGCAGAAGATCTGATGTGCAAAACATTAGATTACCTGCAGAAACTCTGCACAGAAAAGTTTGAACATTTAAGTAACAGGGTATAGCAATTCCAATCAGTCGCATGCCAGTTACAATAAAATGAGACCACATCAAGGGAAGATAAAATGGAGTTTTCAAGCGGCTTAATTATTTGATAAATCAACGATTCAGATCTAAGTAGCACGTTCAAATTAATCAAATCCATTTATTGTATAAGATATTTGATCACTTTTCACTTCTATCATCATGTTCTGATCAATTCTAGATCAGATGCATACCCATCTTTCAACAGACCACTCGTTTTAGATTAGAGGATGGAAACTTCAATTTCCCCTCTTTGGGATTCCCAAAAGAAGGTGAAAGCTTTATGTGGAAGAGTGGAGATGGATTTGGACACTGACTCTGAGTCGATGGCACTTTCTTTGGCCTCGTGTAAATTGCTCATGTTCAAACCTCTTTGGTAGTCAAAATTCGTTAAATCGTTATTCTTTGAAAAGTTATATTGTTAAGTGACCATTTCATCACAATAGTTTAAGCTGTTGTGTGAGGCAAACTTAATTGATTTTATATATTCACTAACACAACCCCTTTAAGTGAAAGCTCTTGGGTTTGAAACTTACACAAGTTCACTCAATCTTGTGCTGAATAATAGGTAGGTGGTAGGATTTGAACTCACGACTACTTGGTCACAAAACCTTTGATACTATATTAAGTGACCGTTTTATCACAATAATTTAAGCTGTTGTGTGAGACCAACTTAATTGGTTTTATATATTCACTAACATATATGACTTTATTGTATGAGATTGAGTGTCAAAATTGTGATAGTTAGAGATAGATAAAAATGGTATAAAGAAAGAGTTTGGTAGTTGAAAGTGGGATAGCTAAATCTCCAAACATGCTGGAATCAAATGCTAGGATTGGTCTTATGGTCCTTTTCCTCCAAGAACAACTTTATCTAATGCATGTCCTCCTAAGAAGATTGATAACACATGCCTTTGCCATTTCTCTGACCAAGCCTTTTTTGGGATTTATGGACTCAATTTGCAAGTTCCTAACCACAAGAACTGGACTACAAAAAACCAACAGCACGAGGAGATGAGCACCAATTCTTTTGACTAGTAAAACGCCTGACGTAATCTTTAAGGTTTGGTGGGTTCAGGTGCGGCAATATCTCCAGAATTTCTGCTAGTCTCTTTTCATGGCCGGCTTGGATGGTTTCGATTAGGTGGACAAAAAACCAAACATGTGTTTCCACCCAATGGTTTACATTTTGATCTCATCTTCAGAGGAAAAACATGAACTTTTTCTATAAATAGGACAAATTCTCTTCAGATAACAGAAGCTGAATGTACAGGGGCGATCTGACCACAGAGATCACAAACCATGGCAGCAGAACTGAAGATGGCATTTCTTGCAGTAATTGCAACAGCTTCTTTGTTGCAGAGCTCAGTTGCTCAGACGAACCATGTAGTTGGAGGCTCCTCAGGTTGGACCATTCCTAGTTCTGGTTCTGGTTCTTACTCCTCTTGGGCTGCAAACCAGGACCTTTCTGTTGGAGACACTCTTGGTAACCTCACAATCTGTTAAAACTCGTTAGGTAGCCTGAAGTGTCAGGTTTTGGTATGAACTGGGTTGTATAAAAGTTATGATCTTTCAAAACTATTGCTTTCTCATTTTGCAGTGTTCAATTTTGCAAATGGGATTCATGATGTTGCCCAAGTCACTAGGTCAGATTATGATGGTTGTTCTACGACCAATCCTATTTTCTTGGAGACCACAAGCCCTGCTAGTATCACACTCAATGCTACTGGAGAACACTACTTTATCTGCAATTTCACAGGTCATTGCAGTGCGGGTCAAAAACTGATGATCAATGTCAGTGCAGCTTCTTCTTCTTCTTCTCCAATCTCCTCTCCTTCTCCAGCTCCTCAAAGGAGTCCTTCACCGGATTCCACCCCCTCACCAGCACCAGTACCAGCACCAGCAGCAGCACCAGCAGCAGCACCAGAACCTGAACCTGCCACAACACCTTCTTCATCACCTGCACCATCTTCTGTACCATCTAGATCATCAGTAACTTATACAGTTTTAGATTCTCTGGGTTGGAATATCCCTTCTAATGGTGCTGCTGCTTACCAAACTTGGGTTGCTAACAAGAACTTCATGGTCGGAGACGTACTTGGTGAGTAGTAACCAAATAACCAGGCAATTGTTTCAAAGTGTGGTTCACTGGAATTAACCATTCCTCTAACAAGTTCATTATGATTCTCAGTTTTCAATTACGCCAATGGAGTTCACAATGTGGCAGAGGTCACCAAGGAAGCTTATAACTCTTGCAACACCACCAACCCCATATCTCTCAGCTCCACACCACCAACAAGAATGACTCTCACCACTCCTGGTGAGCATTTCTACATCTGTGCTGTGCCTCGGCACTGTTCTCTGGGCCAACTTCTGGCCATCAACGTCAGTGGAGGAACGGCTAACACCCCACCAGACTCTTCTGAGACTCCTCCATCCTCCACCACTCCGTCTCCCACCCCTCCTCCTCCAGGAAACTCTGCTCCAGCCCTTGGTGTCACCAGTCTCATTGCCACCATCTTCACCATTTTTGTAGTGTTGTTGTACTAGGTATTGATAGCCTTGGCTCTAAGAATTGATTAGTGTGATATAGACTTTGTTTCTATCAACAATCAACCTGTTTTCTTAAGCAATCTGAGCATTCTAATTCAAGAAGGTGAGAGTTTGAGTTACGAGATTGCAGTTCACCTTAACTTTGAGAAAAAATAGTTTCATAGAGAAAAGGAAAGAGAAAAAGCAAAAAAGTAAAGTAACAAAGTACATCTGTCACTTGACGAACTATTCATTACACATCCGAAAAATAACAGTTGCTAATTCCATTCATGAAAATGAAGGTCTCTTTGGTTTGTTTTACATATAATACACACAAAAACCATTTTCACCATATGCCCCATATTTTTTTATTAGTTAACTAAACTAGAGTGAAAAAAACTGTACTTTAGCGCCTGAAAATGTTAGAAAACCTGAAAATTGAACTTTTATGCATTATTTTTTCATTGCCAAAAGTAAATAACATGCAATTTCCCCAGTATTCCTGGAAAAGCTCGACTTGACACCCCTTGAAGACCACCTTAAATGGATGATTTCTTTCAACCAATTTCTTCTTTGGTAATGGAGTGGAAACAAAGATTTCAATCCAAGAAGAAGCTAATCAGTGGTTGAAGTAACAAAGCACACTTCATATCTTGTCCTGGCTTCGGCAACACTTCCACTATTCTGGAACTCCACCGCATCCAAACACTTTTCCTTTTCCTGAAGCCCCATGGACGAACTGTCCAGGTTTAAAGCTCAAGTGATTCCATTTTCAACTCATTGATGTTCATACCATACATACATCACCTAGAAGTGTCTGCTCTGCAAGCACGAAACAGCTTCCAGACATCGAATGGAAAGGTTACCGTAACAAAGAAATGGGGCAAGAGGGTAACATATAAAGTGCTACCCTTTTAACCTTATTAAGCATGAAGCATAGGGTAGTAGTTATAGATTGCTATTCTAAACAATCACCAAGTGCCAGTAAAAGTCATTCACACATGCATGGACAACATAATTGATAATAGTTTGAATGCTTATCGACAAAGTCAAATACCTCGATTGACTTGGAGAAGCTCCAGATGACCTTAAACAAGGTTCATGCAACCGAAACGAATATCCTGGTTACTCATCTGACTGAAGCTTTTCACGAAAGGCATCAATGGCCTCTAGAACTCAATCATGCATTAAAAAGACTCATGCCAGGCTGCAAATTTCTGAACTTCAACATTCCTAAGATGAATATGCAGAGGATATGCAGGAAGAAATTTCTTAATATATACTTCTAACCCACATTCTTGTGAGCGTCTCATCTTGCCTTTGGTGGGTTAATCTCTTTCATGCTCTACTGCTATAGACAGACTACTAGGCTACTTGTTCTCTTACCATTCTAAGAAGTTACTCAGCAAGGCCTTCATCTACAGTGTAAAATTGAAACAGTAAGTCGACAGCAAAGACTGTACCTGCCAATTACCAATATAAAGATATGTCAAAGAAGAAGAAATGGGAGAAAGAGTGCATTTTTTTTATTGCCAATTGCAGTGAAATGAGGCAGTCACTTTTTGAGGGAATGCAACTGTTAAGGTGGACCCCCAAAGAAGCACTTCTTCTTCTCTTTTTTTCCCTTGCAACATCAACTTGATATATTTCATAGGCCTATAGCTAACTCCGGGGACATTTCATTGAAATCTGATCTGTAAGATAATGCCGTTGCATTTTCTTGAAGCAAAGGAAGATGTTTATGCAACGTAGATGAGCCATGCCACGACATTCTCCAAAAGTGGGACCTTTCTCTTCCATGTAATCCCTTTGTTTAGGTTCTTTCAATTCTCCATGGATGATATACTTGCTCCACTAGCCAAGTCCTCATTCAACTAAGCAGTGAAATTAAACAAGAAGCTAAAAGACAACAAAGTCCTGAATTTATGGATGACATACTTTCTTCATTAGCCAAGTCCTAATTCAACTAGGCAGTGAAATTAAAAGCAATAAGCAAAACAACAATAAATTCCTGAATTCATCCAATAACATCCGAAAGGATACTATAGATGAGTTAGTTTCCTGATTCCAACAACTCTAAGAACAGTTACAAAAATAGGAATCAAACTCTGAATTTCATTAACAAGTCACTTCTCTTGCTGGATCGCAACTTACAATCTTGCTGCTACTGAGTAGGTAGTGTGATTGAACTGATTACAAAAATGAGTAAGCAAAAATGGTTGCCAGTAGAATCTCAATTTCCAAATATATACACTAAGACGAGAAAATAACCCTACAAACCTGAAATTCTATTTGACTGATGACCAAAATTGCCCATTCTCTGCGTTGTCACTGAACGGTGCCTTGCGCTTTCTGATGGTTGCATCTAAATACTGATCTTCTTTATTTGCAAACAACTTAATGGAACAGGATTCAAGGGGTTGATTAGGACCCCTACCACGAAAGCAACAGAACTCGTTGCTGTTGTTGGTCTGTGGCAAAAGATCAACATACATGTTCTTATCTTGGGAGTTGCTTGAGGCGCCTACAGTTTCTCGAGCTAAACTCCTTTCGGTGTTAAGACATGTGTCTGAAACAATACTCAGCCTTAAGGACAAGTCAAATTCTCTCCCATGTGGCTTCTCATGTGTGTCCCTGAGATCTGTCTGTGTGGCGCTCCCTGAAGCAATTTCACCACCAGAACACGATAGAAAGTTCTGCAGGACACCCACTTCGGCAGGCTCTACAACCGATCTACCAACAGATTTACCAACAAATAGAGTTTTAAAGTTCATTTTCTCCGGGACTTGGGAATTCAACTGGGACTCATCCATTTGATACTGATTTCCATAATACAAGGGATAAAATGAACCCAAGTTCAGCTGCATGTTATTTTGTTGGCCCATATTAGTTTTCCTAGCTATTAAACCAGAAGAGGGGACATTTCCATAAAGGCAAGGGTAACTGCCAAGAGGTGTGACAGTACCAGTTCGAGTAGTAAGATGGTTAGATTCTAGAACTGGAATGACGGAATTAGTAGAAGTTGTGGCTCTGGCAAAATTTAATTGATTGCTTGAGTGAAGTAAAGGTAGCTGAGAACATCCTTTATTACTAGCTTTTTCAGAAACTCTATAAGATGGGGGCGAAGGTTCGTGCACTCTTGGGCTGAGGTAACTTCTGACATTGCTATGGCGTTGGCTTCTTGAAGCTCTCACAGGAAAGCAGCCCAGATTGAGGGCAGCTAAACATATTTTCAGACAAACATATATGATTTAGAACAACAAATCTAGATAAACCAAACTGATTAAAGAGTCAAATGAATCAAGCCAGCTAATGCATGGTTTCAGAATCTGGACTTACTGAACACCAAAGTCAAATTTAAACAGCAGCAAGTAAACTAAGTCTTCAGAATTTTTAGACCACTATGCAACCAAAATGAAAACAACCAATAAGAAGTCATTACCTTCAACGCAAGGAGGCAAAAGCTCTCCAGTTTCGCTGCTCTCATCTCTCCGGATAATGGTATCAACAGCATCATTGAGACGGTCCCACAATGTTTCCGAGTCCAAATACTCGGCCTGGACCATAAAAACACACACTTTAAAACAAAATGAAAAACGTCGAGCAATATGCAAGCACAACCACCAAGAGGGAAAGCACCTCAGAGTTGGCTTTGGAGTACATGATCTCCTCAGCTCTCAAGACCACAACAGGCAGCTTCTGTTGCCATTCTTTGTTATTTCTAGTTGCAGTACTGTGAGTCTTATTCACGACCCTAATCAAGAAACACAAGAAAACTTTTAAAAAAAACTCACCATGTACACAAACTTTCAACTTGGATCCAAGAAACCAACAAAAAATGGAGAAAGATCCAGAACCTGAAAATTTGCTGTATGATTGAACCTCTCATCGGCTGGTGCCTCTCGCTGTGCCAAGCCTTCTTCACACATTCATACGGTCTCGGCCCTGGCCTTGGCATCTTTTCACCAACCACTCACTCACTTCAGATCCCACTCTCTCACACACAAAGTTTGAAGATATTTAAGCTTCTTACAGTGGAGTTTACACAACTACATGGATACATATATAAGGGTCACTTCACTTTTTACAATTCATATGTTGTTTTCGACCCTTTTCAAATCAGAACTTGTAGTTCGCAAGTTGGGGTAGTAAAAGTGGTAAAAGAGAAACAGCAAAAGAGTGGAAGAGGTGTTCCTTTCCCACATTACCTTCAACAGTTGGCCTTTGGAGAGATTAACACACAAACACACTTATTGTACTTGCAGTCCTACTTTTGGTTTGTGAAAAAGCACATTGTTTCTCTCCCAAAGTGGAGGTGAGTGTCAACTGTCAAACAGAAAAAAGGTGGCCCCTTTGATCATAATCAAAGCATTATACATTAAAAATCCAATCTTTCTTTGCATTGAATTTCATGTATGATGTTGCTCAACATGGGCACAGCTAACAATGACATTTTATCCTACACCCCATAAGCTCTCATGTAAAACTAAGATTTATTATCTTATATTTTAGTTTAAAATAATAGCAAATACATACAATATAAATATTATACGCGAACTTACCAAATATAATTAATATAATGATCAAACTCACGTCTTAAATTCGATTAATATCTTAATAAATTATTAATTTAAGTTAAATTTAATTAATATAATTTAAATATAATAACTAAATTAAATAATCATATACATAATTTTTTTTATCATTTTCTTAATTGAAATTTTTTGAAAAATAAAAAATAAAAAGAATTTAAAAATTAAGGAGTTTCTCATTTTGTTTTTTTTAATTAGTGTTAGTTATGTTAGTTAAGAGAAATAACTTTGACTATACATTGAAAAAAAATCATCAAAAAACACAAAAGTAAACAAAGGAGGAAAAAGAAAGGCAAATAACATAAATTAGCCCCTGTGTTATACTTGATAATTCAACTTAGCCCCTTTGTTTTTAATTCGTTCACTCT
>JAOSBM010000205.1:403009-424823 GCA_027568955.1 Erythroxylum tenue
AGAAAATAATACATACCTGTCACAAGAAACAGAACAAGAACTTTGGAGAGGTAATGAGGCTCTCGGACACAATGCAACCTATCACCCTTCAACAACAACCCAGAAGTCCTACACAGAAACAAAGAAACAACTTAAAAAAATTGCAAAGGAAAAAAACCTCTACCTATTCTGCTATAAGAAACAAAAAAGCGAAGACCCAACAAGATGAAGACCGACAACCCAGAATCCACACGATCCCATTCAAGATCTGATACCAGTGGAAGAAGAGTCCCAGAGGAAGAAGCCCAGCGTGTGAGAGATGACTAACTGTCGGAAGATGCCAAGGAGGCATGAATCTCGAAGATGCGACGGAGAGAAGGCAGAGGAGAAAATGTGACGGAGAGAAATGCTGAAACAAAACCGTGAATCTGGAAGAAAAGCTTACGATCAGAGGAGAAATGATGGACGATGACGGCGGTGGTTCGACGAGGCGGCGGCGAGTTGTTGGAGCGGCGTCTTGATTTCTCTCTGTTTCATCAGATGTTAAAGTAGGTTATTGTCTTTACCCAGTATGCGGTAATAATCCAAGGCACATATACCATACGTAATCTGTATTCAAATAATCCAAGGGTAATTTTGTCCGAAAAAACTCAAATGGGTATTTTGAATGAGATTACAAATCACAGGGGCTAGAGTGAACGAATTAAAAACAAAGGGGCTAAGTTGAATTATCAAGTATAACACAGGGGCTAATTTATGTTATTTGCCAAAAAGAAACACCACTAAATTGAAAAAAAAAAAGGGCAGCGTCAAGAGGAAGAATCCACTACATTGGGAGCAACCTCCTCCGGTACAACTCCATCGTTATCATCATCGTCATCACCGTACATCTGATCAAGAACCAGCACCAAACCCATGGCAAAAGCAGCGTCAAACCCTGGCTGAAGACACAGCAAGAAAACATCCTTATCAAGCAGGACGTGAGTGGTGGGGTCCACTTTCCTTTTGATCTCAGCCACACGTTCCCTTGATGATGTGATTATGTTGCTGTAAATGGTACAGCATCTGTGACTGTATGATCCCTCGATACAGTACTCCTCACCTCCATCACCGCCCACCTCCACCACCAACTGTGACCGTCCGATTATACTCGATTTAAACACACTAAATACAGGAGCTTGATCTTCCTGCCTCTCTCCCATAAACCCTGCCCATCGGTGATGCAGACTAGGTTTCTGCTCCATCATGATCAAACCAAACCAACCATTACGTATACTACACCAGCACAAACTCTATAATGGAAGACAGTAACTGACCTTTCGAAGAAGGGTGAGG
Source organism: Erythroxylum tenue (assembly GCA_027568955.1). Taxonomy (NCBI): domain Eukaryota; kingdom Viridiplantae; phylum Streptophyta; class Magnoliopsida; order Malpighiales; family Erythroxylaceae; genus Erythroxylum; species Erythroxylum tenue. The sequence continues at coordinate 404,324 of JAOSBM010000205.1, forward strand.
AGGCACTTGCCGGAAGCATCCATGAGGATGAACTCGTCGGAGTGACGGTGAGGGGAGTGGGAATCGGAGCGGAGGATGAGTTTGCCGTCGGGATTGTAGACGACGAAACCGTCTCCGGGGAAGAAGACGGAGGTCTTGTGAACAGTGAGGTTAGTTTCGTGGTCGAAGCAAAACTGAGCATCCACAACCACACCTGTTCCTGTCATTTCGTTCAATAGAGCTCTGGCAGTGAAAGGTAAGGAAGAAGTTGGTTAGGCTTTTATCTATTTAAGGAAAGGAATTGAGCTATGGTTGGTTTTGCTTTAATGGGGAATGCTAATGGAAGTCGATTGTTGTGGATCAATGTTAATGGAGGCCCATCGTTAGGTCTACCCACACGTATAAAAGTGACGACACATTTATTACACTCGGGCCGATGCGACTCTATACTTTCGACTCGAGTAGATCATCGAAGTCGATATTCATTCAAACTCTGAGGGCCTCGTCGAGAAGAAATGGCGAACTCAGGGACGCCAACGGCGCCAAAAGCGCACACGACGGCAGACTGGATGCTCCCGGGACCTCCCTCGCGCAACAACTTTGGGTCACTCGACCTCTCACCTGCCGGCCTCCTCGCCTTCCCCTCCGGCTCCTGCATTACCGTCCTCGACTCCCGCTCTCTCCAGCTCATCGCTACCGTACCTCTTCCTCCTCCGCAGTCGTCGTCGTCCTCCTCCTCCTCTTCGTCTCTATCTCCTTTCATCACTTCCGTCCGATGGATCCCTCTCTCTCCTATTCGTGACCTTCTGTCCACTGAGCCCTCCTCATCTTATCTCCTCCTTGCCGTCGCCGACCGGCACGGCCGCATTGCCATTCTCGATCTCCATCTCAAGTCCTTCGTCCTTTGGCTTGATCCTGACGGTTCCAAATGCGGAGTTCAGGATCTTTGTTGGATCCTCTTCCGCCCTGATTGCTTCGCTCTTGCTGCCATCTCTGGACCTTCCACACTATCTCTTTACACCACCAGTAACGCCTCCTCTAATCGCTGCTTCTTCAAATACGACGCGTCGCCAGAGTACTTGTCCTGTATCCACCGTGATCCCTTCGATTCCCGCCATTTCTGCGTCATCGGTTTCAAAGGCTTCCTGTTGTCTGTCAAAGTGTTGGGAGACACAGAAGACGATATCGCATTGAAAGAATTTCAGATTAGTACTGACTTCAAGGATCTGGCGAAGCTAGAGAAGGACGCCGCCGGTGGATCGCCGGCGCCGGCGTCGGCTGTATTCCCGCTTTACAATGTGAAATTCGCGTTTTCTCCGCTGTGGAGGCACATCTTGTTTGTGACGTTTCCTAGAGAATTGGTGGTGTTCGATTTGAAGTATGAGACTTCGCTTTTCGGTGCTTCATTGCCGAGAGGGTGTGGAAAGTTTCTGGATGTGTTGCCTGATCCCAACAACGAGTTGCTCTACTGCGCACACGTTGATGGGAAGCTCAGTATTTGGCGCCGAAAAGAGTTAGTGTTCTTTGGCACTCAATATTCACATGTTCTTTTTACAAAAACAGCATTGCTAATTGTAACATTTAAGATCATCTAAGAATGATTGAATGTTGTTTGATACTTTTTTAACTGGGCTAGCTTAAGTTAACAGTAAATGCACGTATAGAGATAACAGAATTAAGCGAGTAATTAGAAGTAAAATGTTGCTGGTTTTGTGGCTGTTATTGCATTTTTTTGTTTTTGTCTGTGCTTGACGTCATGAGATTGTACTTATGTCGATGTACAATCACAGAGGAGAGCAGGTGCATGTAATGTGTGCAATGGAGGAATTAATGCCCTCAATCGGCACATCTGTTTCCTCCCCTTCAATTCTAGCAGTTACAATCAGTCAAGCAGAGTCCACCCTTCAAAGTATTGCCAAGTTGTATTCTGAGGCACCTAATTCTCCTTTGTCCAATGTTGATTTTGACAATCCTTTTGATTTCTGTGATGATACTATTCTTCTCTGTAAGATACAAATGATCTCCATTTCTGATGATGGAAAAATATGGAATTGGCTCTTGACTGCCAAAGGGACCGGAGAAACTCAAGAGGATAGTACTGACTTGAGTGTGGTTTCTAACACTGGTGAATTACCAGTTAAAGGTTCTCGCTCTGACTCGATAGCTTCAACTGATAGAATTGCCTTTGAAGCAAGCAAGCTACGGCAGAGTGGCGGTAAAAGCCGCTCATCATCTACTTTCAGCCAGGGAGATGTATCATTTAAGGTCTGTGATCAAATAGTTGCACAATGCTACTTTATTCTGGTTTTCATGATTTTATTAGTGATTGAAGCTTGTAAATTTACTTGTTGAACAATAGGAACTTCATGTTATTAGAAAGTTAGAACATTTAGTTAACTTTGTCTTCTTTCTTGGGAGTCAATCTTGGTACGGGTGCCACATTTACGCTTTGTAATTTTTGTTGCATGTTGTGAATGATACTATTATTCATCGAGTGAAACTTTGAAAGGTTATTCTCTGATAGTTACAACCCAAATTCTATTGCAGATCAGCTTAGTTGGTCAGCTTCAACTTCTTTCTTCAACAGTTACCATGCTGGCTGTACCCACCCCTTCTTTGACAGCTATTTTGGCCCGTTAGTTTCATCTTGACATTCGATTTACCCTTGTCTGTTAAACTTTCACTTTTATTTTGTACTTGGTATGTATCGTGACTTAGAAAAACATGTTGATAATTTTAATGATGACATGATACAACGTACAGGTGGGGGAAATTATCCCGCTGTAGCTGTTCCACTGGTTGCTTTGGGAACTCAGAGTGGGACCATTGACATTGTTGATGTTTCTGCCAATGCTATTGCTGCTAGCTTTGCTGTCCATAATGGAACAGTGAGGGGATTACGATGGCTTGGAAATTCTAGGCTTGTCTCATTTTCTTACACTCAGGTTCTGCATCTGACTGGGATTTTTTTGTCTGAATACACCACAATTCTTTCCTTTCCTTTCCTTTACTTCTTCTTTTTATCTTCGTGTTCTTCATTGATTACATTCTTTCTCTATACTTTGACTCAGGCAAGTGAAAAGACTGGAGGTTATGTTAATAAGCTTGTGGTAACCTGTGCCAGAAGTGGCCTCAATAGGCCATTCCGGGTTATGCAAAAGCCAGAGCGTGCTCCCATTAGAGCTTTGAGGACTTCTTCTTCTGGAAGGTTGTCCTGAATCTTTATTTTTTATTTTAGTTGTTATGTTACTAGACTCTGTGCATGTAACTGCAAACTTATATACTCCTAAATATCATTCGATAGTTTTTTTAACTGCAATACTGTGCAGTTGTTTATATTGATGTTTCATATCTTAGTATGTTTTATAGTTGGTTTAGTTCTCATGATTTTGAATTTTCAGGTATCTGCTTATTTTGTTCCGGGATGCACCAGTGGAGGTTTGGGCTATGACAAAAACTCCCATCATGGTTAGTTGGCTGTTCTTTTCTCTTCCTCTATCATTAGTCTTTTCTATTTTCTTCTTCATATAAGATTCACCGCCACTATTTTTGGAAATTTTATGACCACTTTTCTTCTTTTAATCTTCGTTGGTTGATGGTGTGACCCTTTTAACAGTGTTCTTTATGCTCAACTATGAGGATCCTATGCATTACTTTACTTCTACATCAATGTTTTTTACATGTTAACTGTGATTAGCTAGAGGGACTAGCTTTATATTTTTTGTTTTATTCGCCCACTATTTGCTAATTTACTGTTCACACATATTTATCCACAAGTATATTTTGTGTGTTCTTCTGGTAAATGTGTGAGCTGATTACTCTTTCATTTAGAAGATTAATTGTGTTACCTCCATGTAGCTTAGATCATTGGCCCTTCCATTCACGGTATTGGAGTGGACTCTTCCAATAGTTCCGAAGACTGTTCAAAATGGTCCTTCTAGGCAAGTTTCATTATCATCCAAAGATGGTACATCAGGAATGTCAGATGGATCCCCAAAGTCATTGTCATCGACCCCAAAGTCATCTTCAACAGAGTCTAGTGAGTTTTGCACTTGGTCTGCCTATATGAGGCTAGTCTGAAACTTATTGTACTGTCTTCCCAATATCCAGAAACCTTTTGAGCATGAAAGTTGCTTGTATGTGCTGCTGGATCAGGTTCAGATGCATCTCAAGATGATACAGCAGAAAGTTTTGCTTTTGCATTGGTGAATGGTGCACTTGGCGTTTTCGAGGTTCATGGCCGGAGAATCCGAGACTTCAGGTATAAGTCCTCAAGAAGAAAAGTTCATGGGATTATTTGACATGGTTCATTCTGGAATTAGTTTTTATTAAATAATTCCACAATTGCTACAGTATCATTGTTTTACAGCTCATGATGAAATCATTTTGAATTGTCTGTGAGATCTAATAGAGGGTTCGTCTTTCTTTTCTATAGACCCAAGTGGCCTTCTTCCTCATTTGTTTCCTCTGAAGGATTAATAACTGCCATGGCCTATCGCTTACCCCATGTTGTATGTTCTTCCAATACTTGTATTCGATTGGATGCTTGAGGCACAATTTTGGTTCTTCACCATGTTGTATCTTAAAAGTCATATTGGAACTCCTCAGGTAATGGGGGACAGGTCTGGAAACATACGATGGTGGGATGTAACAACTGGACATTCTTCCTCGTTTAACACTCACCGGGATGGAATACGGCGAATCAAATTCTCACCAATAGTTCCTGGGGACCGAAACCGAGGACGTGTTGCTGTTCTTTTTCAAGACAACACTTTTTCTGTATTTGATCTTGTAAGAATAAAAACCTGGAATTGGAGTTCCGTTCTCTCCATTTTGTATAGGCATGTATGATATACTGTAGGATGTAAATGTAAGACTATATTACATGGAAAGTATATCCTAGATCTGTGTTATAGGCATGTATGATATACTGTAGGATGTAAATGTAAGACTATATTACATGGAAAGTATATCCTAGATCTGTGTTATAGGCATGTATGATATACTGTAGGATGTAAATGTAAGACTATATTACATGGAAAGTTTATCCTAGATCTGTGTTATAGTGGAAAAATTATAGTGTAATATTCTTTTGTTACTTTTTGAAAAGAAAAAAACTTATGGAGAGGGTGGCTTAGAGATTTATTATGTCATCTCTGGCAGAGGGTAGAGGATTTATCATGTGCTCCCTGTCCCTGTACATCCTTCATGATTCTGATTCACATCTTCATGATTGATATGCTTTTAGTGAGAATACTTTATATTTATTGGCTTTACGATCTATGATCTCAATTGACAGGATTCACAGGACCCATTGGCAAATTCCCTTTTGCAACCTCAGTTTTCAGGAACTCTTGTAATGGAACTTGATTGGTTGCCTTTGCGAATAGACAAAAATGACCCACTGGTATTATGCATTGCTGGAGCTGATAGTAGCTTCCGGCTCATTGAGGTTACTATGTATGTACAATTTTGTATGAGTTGACAGCCTATTGTTATTGCTTATGTAATGTGTATTTGTGGGATAATTGTTAACAGAACAAATTACAAATTTTCTACACTCTTACTGATGATCCTGTAAAACCATCGTATTGGTCACTGTGTGCGAAATAGATGATGGAGTCGACTGGTCATTCACAATTTGCCAACGTTCAAGTCTAGACCATGCCATCGTTGCTCAAATGCATTGAAAATTTTGTCAATGACATCACTATAACTTCAAAATTTTCTTTGGTCTCTTTTAAGTGTTATATGTTAAATTTGATTAAAATTACAGGTATTGGCTCTGGAAATATAGTGATAAAATTGAATCAGAATGTCTGATATTGGCATCTTATGGTTTGATTTTTTACTTGCTGCAATGTGAACTACTTGTTTGAAGAATATTCAATTTTCCGCATAGGTATTCCTTGATGTAACATCCACATAATATTTTAATACATGTATTGTGGGTAAACTAGCTCATACTGGTATATTATATGGTGTCATTTATACTGATTATCTATTTGATTTCTGTTGCTTTGCATGATCTCGTAACTGCTTCTAGTTATCCATGCAGGGCTGACAAAAAACTTGGCTATGTGCCGCAGTCAAGAGCTCTCAAGGAGAGATTTCGCCCAATGCCTATATGTTTACCTATGCTGCTTCCAACCCCACATGCCTTGGTATTAGTGTTATGCTTTTTACATTTTCTTTATAACCGAATACATGATATGCATATGTTCTCATAATTGTAATGCGAGTCTGTACTTCTTTACTGAAAAACTGCAGCAAAGTCATGCAAGATGTTTCGATTTTGTATAGCTTTTTTTCACATGTTATGACCAATTTACATGCACAAAAGGAGGGGAATGATTATGCTTTTAAAAAGTGGAAAGAAGGACAAATAGCCATTTTGTGATCATATATGCTAATTCAAATCTCTGGAAGTGTGATTTTGATCAAATTTTCAACTCATTTATTTTGTAGAAGATGCAATGACGATGACATATCTAAGCAAAAGTCATGCTTATAAGAGGAAACAAATGCTTGTTGAAAGAAGGCATCTTTTCTGGTCTTCTACTAATTCTCCTTTATATGTTTGCTACAGGCATTGCGAATGATCTTACAGTTGGGTGTGAGACCGTCTTGGTTTAACACTAGCAGTACAACCATTGATAAGAGACCTCACTCAATTCCCGGAACTGCTGCATCTAGTGGGGATCTTCGAAGCTACATGATTGATTTACCACCTATTGGTGACTCAGTAGTTTTAGAGATGCTCCTTAAAGTCTTAGAGCCTTATAGGAAAGAAGGTGAAGTTTTGTGATTTGTTTGGTGCTACCGTATGCTTTTACATAAGTGAATCTGATCAGTTTCTTGATGTCTTATTTTTCTGCATGCTTCCATTTTTCAAGGCTGCATACTTGATGATGAGAGGGCAAGATTGTATGCTACTATTGTCAACAAAGGTTCTGCTGCAAGGTTTGCATTTGCTGCTGCAATTTTTGGTGAAACTTTGGAGGCACTTTTTTGGTTGCAATTGCCATGTGCACTAAGACATTCGATAAAGAATTTAGTCAACAAGTCTCAACCTAAAGCTCCTCTCTCAGCATCAATCACTGAACTTGATGACACAGCGATGTTAAGTAGAATTACATCGAAGGGGAAATCAGTAAATGGAACTGAGAATAGCAATTTGTTGGTCAGTTGACCTTTATCGCTAACCCTTCCCCTGTTATTCCCTTTCTTTTTTGCTGTTACTATTCGTTTTTTTTTTAAATCCGTCTGTTACCATTAGTTTTGTCTGAATGAACATTCATTTTCTCCTTTCTAACCTGGTATATTTGTGTGACAGAGTCAAGGTCAACTTAGATCATTGGCTTTCCGACAAGAAGAGTTATGGCAGAGTGCTAATGAGTGCATTACTTGGCATGAGAAATTAGATGGAGAAGAAGCAATTCAGAATCGTGTACATGAGTACGTCACTTGTTAGTGTTCTATTCCATTTTACGTGAATTGCTATAAATGGAAGGTCTAAGTTGGACCGTGTTATTTTAGCTGGAGGTTATAACATGACAATTGCTATATAGATTAAAAAATTAATCCAAACAACCTTGAGCTAGATTTTGGCAAATGAATGTCACGTAGTGTGGTTGACTCTCTGGGTCATACATGTGGTTATTCTTGCATTCTTTTTTGTGTATTGTATTTTATGTGAACTGCTACAATTAAGGCCTAAGTTCGACAATGTTATTTTATCTGAGAGGTTCCGACATCACAGTTGATATGTAGATTCAATATTAATCTGAACAACCTTAAGCTATAATTTCAGAGATAAATCCATGTAGTGTGGTTTACTTTGGAAGCATAAGTTTACTGGTTGTTACTGTTGCTGCAATATTTTTTTGAAAATATTTTCAAGTTAGTTCATGCATGTAGTGTGGTTTAACTCTCACGTCATAAATGTACTGGTTTGTCATTCAGTAATATCATATTGAACTTTGGCGAAAAAATTCATGTTTCTGAAAAATGAGCATATGTAAAAAGAGTCATTTGCATCGAGGGAAGTAGAGAGAACCCTTTTCTTGTGAATTTGGTTCTACACCTATTTACGCTCTAGTATATAAAGTCCATCCTGCACATGCTATGCATCTATGTTTGGGTCTTGATTCTTTTGTATAATTAAGTTGATATCTTTTATGTCAGGCTTGTGTCAGTTGGGAACTTAGAAGTGGCAGTCAGTCTATTACTCTCTACTTCTCCTGAGAGCTCTTACTTCTATGTAAATGCTCTTCGTGCTGTTGCACTATCCTCTGCTGTGTCAAGGTCTCTTCTTGAGCTTGCAGTAAAAGTGAGCACCAGTTTTTCTCTTGAAAATTGGGAAGCGTCTCTGATTGGTGAAAATCATTAATGATGTAGGTGTAACTACTCATTCATCGCTATAATTACTGTCTAGGTTGTTGCAGCCAACATGGTCAGGACTGACTCATCATTCTCTGGCACTCATCTTCTCTGTGCTGTTGGGAGGTATCAAGAAGCTTGTTCTCAGGTTAGGTTCTATGTTTTCCCTTTGTACACTTTTTATGTCGTTGAGACTAATTTTATGTACATGTGCTTTTCGTTCTTATTCAGATGCATTTTGGTAGGCTCATAAATTTTGAACTAAAAGTGGCAGCTCGGCCATTCTGAATATATTCTTTCATTCAGTGGAGTCTCCCTAGTAATTCTACCATATGAGAGTAAAGATTGAGTGGGTTGAATCTTTTTCCTTTCTGACTAATAGCATTGTACCTGTTAACACTCCCTTGCATCTCTAATCACACCCTCGGTACAATAAGCAATTCGTCATGGTTGCCAGCTTATTTATGTATGTCCTTGGCAGCTACAAGATGCTGGACGGTGGACAGATGCTGCGACCTTAGCTGCTACGCATTTAAAGGGTTCGGATTATGCAAGGTAGTGATTGCTTCAGAATTTGATGCTTTTTATGACTTTTAGACAGCTTTACTTTTAGCAATTCATGAATTCCTTTATTAGTGGAATTTCCTGCTAATATGTAATATTGCTTCTCTTTACGATTATATGCAAGCTTTGCATACCTCTCCCATATTTGAACATTGATCCGATGCCACAAGAATCAGCCAAATGTCTACAAGCCATTATCCTAGTTTACCTAAAGGAAAATGCCTTAAATAACTTTTACTATTTGTTTCTCTCTCGCTTTTTTTTTTTTAATAACTTTTACCTTGATTGCTTTTAATCTTGCTCCAGTTTACTGCTGTCACTCTTTGAACTCCTCCAATCTTATTTGCAAATTTTTTTACACAGGGTACTACTGAGGTGGGCTGATCACGTCCTTCGTAGCGAGCACAATATTTGGAGGTATCATAAACTTCCGTTTCTACTTTGCTCTCTTAAGAGGACTACAGTTGGTACTCAGTCTGAGCTCCAAGATGTTCCATTTCAGGGCGGTTATTCTGTATGTTGCAGCGGGTGCATTGCAAGAGGCCCTAGCCGTTCTTCGGGAGGCACAGCAGCCCGATACAGCTGCCCTGTTTATACTTGCTTGCTGCGAAATTCATGCCGAGGTAGTTGCGAGTTTAGGAGATTCAGATAATGAGTCAGGGTCTTCAGTCAAGAGTAAGCAAGTTGAATTACCTGGATTGAGTCCAGAGAGTCCAGATGTTATAGCTGTTGGTGAATGCTATGAGCAGTATCAAAGAAAATTGGTGCATATCTGCATGGACTCCCAACCACTTTCTGACTAACACGCCAAATCAACAAACAATATTTTCCTATTTAGCATCTACAACTGATAGGAATGGATCTTTCTCTCCTCGTTGAAGAGAAGAGAAGGATGATGATCGAAGACATCCATCATAAAATCAAAAGCTCACCTGAATACAAGAAGCCGAGGAGAGGAGAATATACATAGAACAGAAGATAAATCTTGCATCGTCATCACACAAAGATGCTTATTGATTCAATAGCTTCTGCTGAAGCATTCCATTGCAGAGTGTCGACTAGCTCAAGTTGAAAATCGGACAAAACACGAATTTGTCAGAATGCTAGATACATAGTAAGTATTTTATCCGTAAGGCTCGAGAGGCATCTATCTGAATATGAGGAGAAAGCTGTTTTCATTCTCTGGGAGGCATTTTCCAAAGCATAGTCACCTCTCTAGATGTTGCTATTGGTGTTCTTAGTTTCTTTCTTTCTGTCCTCATGTAAGGTCGATATTCAATCATTCACAGATCCAAAAGGCAACTTCAAGCTCTTATTACTGTGTAAATGTGTAATGAACGTACTCTAAAGGACCAGATACTTTATACTATGATCTATAATATCTCACAATTATCTTTTATTTTGGTTCTATTCTGAATTCTAAATACAAAAAGCACGTGAATCCTAATATTCATGCTATTATCATATGTATTGAGGAATAGGAATGGAGACTAACTCTGAAAACTGAAATGTGAACAAACAAACTTATACTCTTTTATTCACCTGGAAACAAATTCAATAGATACTTCATCTTCATCATTCAAGAACTGTCTTGCACTTCAAGTACTATCTCATAATATATATATATATATATATATATATATATATATATATATCAAAAACCTTGCATGTGTATGTCACAAACTCAAAAAGAATTAACTTAAAGAGAAACTCCAATGAGGCATTTGAGAGTATCCTCCTGGTCATGGGTAGTACCCAATTCCATTTCCACCCATTTGTGGCATCCCATAATGCATCATATGTTGGGGATTAGGTCCATAGAAACCAGTGGAACCACTAACCTTAGCCAAACCAAGTTGACCTTGCATACCATCCTTCCCATATTGTTGCCATAGCTGCTGTTCCTGCACAAGAAACTGCTGCTTCTTCTCCATGTCTGCTATCTGCACATATGAAGGTGGTGGAACTGCAATTGGTGCAGCAAACGGATCTTGATTCCCAACTGCCTGGATTGTGCCATCAGGAGCAGGCAATGCCAAAACTGGTGTTGCACTTTTGCCTGCCCCTGGCAATGCTACGCTACTCGCACTCCCCTTACTCAATGTACCGGCGCTCACGTGTTGCCTTACTGCCCCTTGATCGTACATTCCGTTCAACAGAAGGGGATCAAGACCGCCCCCAAGAGTAGCTTTCTGTTTTGAAAGATTACCAGCCGATTCCACCAATGCCAATTCCCAGTCTGCTTTACCAGTCTCAGCAGCAGGTGTTTGCCATGCTGAAGTTACTTCTGGCTCTCCATTCGACGGGAATGCTTCCCATTCGCCATTTACCTTCGTAGCTGCAGCACTGGAAAACAATGCCAGAGCCAATTTATTACCCTGCTCGTCGGCTGAAACTGCTTCCCTCAAATCCACCAAGTCCTCAGTCACCAGCTGAGGTTGTGGTTTAACCTGAGGCATGGGCTGAGGCTCTGCAGAGGTTGGCGGCGTATAATTCTCTGGTGGAGGAAGAGCCTTGATCTGATTCATATCAGATTCCGGTTCTCCCTTTATCGGAAATTGGTCCTCCCTGGTTATCTCTACAGCCTTCTGTGGCCTTGAAGACATCTCCTTCAAAAAACCCTCAAGTGTACCCAGCACCTCATCACTTATTCTTTGCACTTCAGGATATTCAGATGATCTAGCAATTCCAATATCCTTGCTCCAACTATAAAGGTCACTAAGCTCATCAATCATCTTCCCTGCTCTAACATAGACATCAAAACACTTTTCGCAATCCACAAGCTCCATTTCGGTAAATCTATCAAACAAAAGCCCCAATGTCTCACGAATCTCCCCATACAACCAAAAACTATCCTTCAACACCTGATAGAATGCAACAAGCACAAGCCTACTGTCCCTAGCCATGCCCGACGGTTTAGAAGCCAAAACTCTATCCAAAATTCTCAACAACCTCTTCAGCTTTCCTAAAACCTTCTCTGGTCTCATTTCACGAATAGGTGTTGCCTCTCTTCTCTGCTCTTTCCTCACTGAATACTCATTCACATCATCATAAGATCTTGATCTCCTAGGCACACCGTAGCCATAATCATCCCTAAACTCTCTTCTTCCCTCAAAGCCATCACCACCCTCATCACCTCTGGATCTCCTCTCATCACCTCTGGATCTGCTCTCAAACACCTCAAGCTCTACCTTTTCATCAAGATACAAAGCATAAACCCTCACAAACCCCACATGATCCCAAGAATTCGAATGAGCCTCGTCTCTAAAACCCGACATGTTCAAAACCCTCATCCCTCTCCTCGCAGCAAACGCGATCTCCTCCTCAAACAAAGGGTGCCCGTCAACCAGAAGCCTGTGAACAAGCATCAAAGACTTGAGAGCCACAATCCAATCGTGGGTCTTCCTCAATCTCCTCGAAACAGTTGCCACACACGCGGTAACGTAACCCCTCGAATTGTTAGTGAGGTATATAATCTCTCTGTAGTACTTCTCATCCGCTGGGTCCTTATCGTGACTCGTGGCTTTAACCACCAAGACCTCAACTTCAGGCGCAATATTGCCGGATACCTTCGCCAAGCTTATGCTTGTCTGATCCTTCACGACTCCGATCGCCTTCCTCATCGTGCCCGACGACATTTTTCTCCTATATCTTTATATAACCAAAAAGAAGAAAATTGAAAGGACTGAATTAACAAAGTTCGTTTCTTTAAATGTATTATAAAAGATCAGACATACGATGATCGTAGACGGTGGAAGAAGAAGGGGATGAGAATGAAAAAGTAGCAAAAGGACTGAGTCGTAGAAAGAAACTTTAGACGTGTGTATTAGATACTTGACCTTCATGATATAAAGAAGCCTAAGGCGGGCAAAAGGCCAAATAATACGCCGTCGTTTTTTCTTATCAGATCCTCATTCTTGACTCATCTTTTTTCTTCTTCTCTTGATCTTGTACAATGCAAGATTTAGTTTGTTTTTTCCTGGTTCTCGTAGCTTTGTCCCACTCCTAAGTGTAATGGCCTTGGATTGTTCTCTTGGATTTGCTTCGGTATTACTCGAAAGGCTTCCAATACTTCCTGTAAATAATGCATTCGCAAGTTGGCTCACTTGAACTTTTAGATTGTAAATAGACAAGGTATGATTCTTTACTACTTGCTCGTATTTCCCTTCTATACTCATGAGCTTGTCTATTAATTCATCCAATTTTGAATCCTATAAACTGGACTCGTTTTACCAAATCCCTAGTAGGCCTTGATTTCCCATTTGAGTCCTTGATTGTTAGATCAAAAGAAATTCAGATGGTTCTACTACCCAGTATTATATGAGATTAAGTCAGGATTATTACCTCCTTGATCACATTGTGTTGCATTGAAGTGGAATTGTTGCACATTGTTGTTTTCTATTGGGAAGCAATCAGTTGTGATATATCTCTCTTATTCGCATAGCTCGCATCCGTGCTGAATTGTTTTAGGCGAAGAGAAAGAGGTAATTGTTAGGCTATTTAGTTACTTGATGAGGTTGTTAATCTCAACTTGCAATGTTATCACTGAATCTACAATAATTGTTCCTTTTGGATCAGGGAAGGTTGACTGCTATCTATTTCGTTCCGATGTCCAAAGATAACTATTGTACGCCATCTCTTCTAACAGATCGTGTGTCGCTTGCACTGGTAGTTGTGTAATTCTGTGATGTATTTCCTCCACCATTGTCCTTTTTATTTCTTCTTGGCGTTTAGCTCTTCAGACTCCTCATTCTTGCCTTGTAATGTCTAGATTGATGGGTCTTTGGACCTCAATCACACAAGAAAGGATAACAATTCCTTAAATCAAAGGAATTCAAATTTGTTCGAATGTTAAAATCTCCGGTAACAATTCCAAAAACTTGTTGAGCAAGTTTTATATCTAATAATAATAATAATAATAATCTCATTAGTCACAAGTATACGGATAGTATCGTATACTATAAGAGGTTATAGTTCCTGAGAGGATTCTGCAATAGCTAAAAATTTGAACCTAACTTTGTCAAAAGTAACACAAAATTGATTTACACAACGTCATTTGGAGTTAATGAATAGAAGTAAAACTAATGATGTATCACGGAGGAGGTTGTGTGACAATACCACCAGAGGATAAGTGATATTTTTAAGGTATGAAGATTGAAATGAAACAAAGGTCAAACTACAAGGGGTCTAGTGCAATAAACTGGTATATTATAGCAAGTGAAAGTAAAAATCTTTAATTTAATCTTCATTTATTAATAATGTGCTAGTTATACAATCCAAATTTAATAATTTAAAATTAAACTATAAATTCAATTTGAATGGTATATAAAAATATTTAAAAACCATTGCTTCTTGATTAAAGATATTGTTATAGGCTTGTGGTTAAAGAGAAAGGGATTAATAAAATTTATGTATTAAGAATCCTAAAGATTTAACCTTTGAGAGTTACTTTGTTGAGATGATATAAACTTCTGTATTAGAAACCCTAAAGATTTAAACTTTGACAGTTACTTTGTTGAGATGATAGATTGGGCATTAATTTTTAAATTGGTAAAATTGCCCAAAAGATCTTTTATAATTAACTTGTCAAGCCAAAAATAAAAAGGGGGGATAGTTTAGTAATTGACTAGGTTGGATGTTTCTGGATTAAGTGGATTAAATTTAAGTATAGGGAACGATGGTTTAATGGAACCTAACTATCTTCCTCTCCATAATAACTCTTGGGCATATAAACCAATTAGTGGCTACGTAAGTAATCATTGTGTTGCCCATCTTTCATCTTTTTGCGTTGAGTCACCATCTTCCCTCTTCAGATCTAGAGTTCAACGTTACCTTTTTGTTTTTTTTATTACATTAGGTATCTCGGCTTAGTCAGACTAATCCTAAGCCCCTACAACCCCACCCAAGAGCCTAAAGGATGTAAATCTGGAACCTCAAGATCTTTCAGGTTTCTACGTAGCCTGTACACTTCTGCATACAAGGAGTCTTCACATACTTGATTGTTCAGTTGATGATTGATCACTGGCTCCTCCCTGCTCAGCATCAGGTTCCCATCAGCCCCCAAGTTCCCTAGTAGCTCCAACTTCCACACTGCCGCTGGAAGCGAGGCGTCTGTAATTTATCCGATCAAGGAGCTGGGACCAGGGGGCTAAAGGATCATCAATAGGAACATACCTATTTTTCCCTCCTTTGGCGTGACTCGAACTCAAGACCTCCTATAAAGGAGAGTCTTAAGTGAGAAATCTGAACCAATTGATCCACCCCTCGTTGTCTCAACGTTACCTTTTTGTTCAATTCGATGATGCCACTGTGATGAGTCCACTTGCTTCCACAGATGCTACACACTACTAAGTTGCGGAGGGTAGAAATATCCACCTTGTTATCTCTAGATATATTGAAGGAAAAAGATAGAAGAAACAAAAGAAGAAATGAAGAAGAAGTAATGAAGAAGAAGAAGAAGAATAGAAGAGACACAGAGAGAAAATGTAAGAGAAAAAGGAAGCATCTTCTATTTTCTAAAAATTGTCTTGTTTACATTTTTTGTGATATTAATACTTCTCTCCCCTTTCTGTTACAGGTTTAACAACCTAAAATTCTTGGAATCTAAATCAACCAACTCTGGAACAGCCTGGAAGTAAAAGAATAACAGAAATCAAAGAAACATCTTCTACATCCTCTATAACAAACTTCTTTTATTTTCTTAGGCTTATGTATTGGACTGGATTTTTCTATTTTTTTTGTTGGGTGCAATGTTGATGGAGGTTGTGTTACGTTGTGTTGTCCTTTTGTTTGACTGTGTTGACCCTAGACTTTGATTAAGTCTTAACAGTTCTTCCCCGTTGAGCCTAGCCTTGTCCCCAAGGTAGGATAGCGTGTAGTCAATTTTGAATAGTCTTCCCAAGTATCTTCAGATGTACCCATCCCCGACCACTGAACTAAGACTTTAGTCACTACTCAGTTTCTTTCTTTGACCATCTTCCTTTCCAGTATAGCCATCGATTCTAATTGAATCTCACCTGTTGGTCCGCTTAGGGGTAGTTCAATTGTGGGAGTAATTTTGGGTCCAATTTGTTTCTTCATTTGTGAAACATGTAAGACAGGGTGGATTGTCGAGCCTTTTGGAAGCTATAACTTGTAAGCCAATTTCTCACCTTCTCCATAATACCGTATGGCCCATAATATTTAGAAGTTAACTTCTGATTATAACCAGCTGCCATTGGGGTCTGTCTATAGGGTTATAGTTGAGATAGACCTGTTCACCCACCTTAAAATTTCTTCCAGTCCTCTTTCGATCTGCAAATCTTTTCATCCTCTCCTGAGCTCTTTGTAACTTTTCTCGTAGGAATTTGATGGCCATACTTCTGTCCTTGACGAATTGGTTAACATATTCATTAGGAGTTGCAATAATTTGCTCAAAACTATACTATGGAGGGTTTGTTCCATATAGAGTCTGATAAGGAGTGATGTTTAAAGTGGAGTGATAGTTAGTATTATACCACCATTCTGCTAAGGGTAACCATCGAGCCCATTGTTTAGGGTGACTTCCAGCCATGCATCCCAAATAAGTCTCTAAGCACTGATTGGCCCTTTCAGTCTGTCCATTACTCTAAGGGTGATAAGCAGTACTTAAATTGAGTGAAACCCCAAATGCCTTGAATAATGATTGCCAAAAATTGCTAGTAAAGATCTTGTCTCTATCAAAAATTATACTCTTAGGCAACCCATGCAACTTATATATCTGCTCAACGAATGTTTTGGCAACAACTGGGGTAGTAATTGGACGAGTCAAAGCCAAAAAATGAACCCCTTTTGTGAGTCTGTCCACTACCACCATTATTACATTTTTTCCTTCTAATGTAGGCAAACCCTCTATGAAATCAATACTTATATCCCTCTGAGAAACCTTTGGAATTGGCACAGGTTGTAACAACCCTAGAGAGTGCACATGTTCTGGTTTACTCCTTTGGCAGATGTCACACTTACTAACCTTCTTTTTTACATCATTTCTCATTCCCTTCTAGTAGAGTAATGATCCATTTTTTTTGTAAGTTCCCAATTCTCAGAGTGTCCCCCCACTGAATCACTATTGTTAGAATATATTTTATATGTTCTTTGTTTGGTTTTGGCATTTTTAAATTGGACATATAAGATAATTAGAATATGAGATTGCATCTACGGTAGAAGTTCAAAATGTGTGTTGCTACATATTTCTATCATGAAAGGAATCTATTTTAAAAACACACATCCTATTTACGGTGGATTCTAAATCTTTGAAGATTATTCATATAAGTGTATATCTCTTAATTATGGAAAGAGTCTAGTGGTACACAGAAGTTGAAAGTAAAAAATCTGCAGTGGGGTATTTTGTAAAAGTTGCTTCAGTCATATGCTATGATTAGTGGGTTGTGCAATTTTCTTTTTGAGTTGAATATTTGTGTCTTTGAAAAACCCTTGGCATACTGCGCACTTGGTATTTGTATGAGTTGAATAAAAAAAGGGGATTGCCGCAAGTTTTGAGTGTGAATTAAAGTGTTTTGTGATTTTCTGGAAAGATACCATGGTGTGGTTTTTATTGTTGAGCATCTACAGCTGATGTCTTATAAGTAGCGTGAATAATTTGCGTGGGTGGCGTCAAGCATTTTGTGTGAGAATAGCTGAAGTTGTTTTTGTGGTTTTTGGGTTTATATTGAAGGTGAATAACAGACGCAGCCCATGCTAGTTATCTTTGTGCTGGAACTTCTATGGATCACGTCACCTGGATTGAATGGTTTTGTGCTGCGCTTTCTTTAATGTGTTGTCGTTGATTGGGTATTCTTGTAGCTGTGATATCTGAGAAAGTTCTCGTGACTTGATTATTAGTTTTGTGTGAATCAACCCATTATTATTGCGACAACTTTCAGATCTATTTCAGTGGAGTGGAACTCATCGGGAAGTTGTTCTTGTCTATCTCAAGTTTATTTAGTTTTTGCTCTTTATTATTTTAATCACTTGAGTTGTTCGTTTAATTATCTTTATTATTGAATACTGTTGAGAAAATCCTCTGTTGAGGTTAGTACGAGACGGTCGTACTATTGGGTGTGAAATTCTTTCACGGGAAGTGAGGTTGAGTGATAGTGTCAAGGGTTGAGTGGTGTCGGCTTAGTAAAGTCTTGGATAAATCTATTGTACTTTCGTGAAAGTTATTAG
Organism: Erythroxylum tenue; assembly: GCA_027568955.1. Classification (NCBI taxonomy): domain Eukaryota; kingdom Viridiplantae; phylum Streptophyta; class Magnoliopsida; order Malpighiales; family Erythroxylaceae; genus Erythroxylum; species Erythroxylum tenue. The sequence goes on from JAOSBM010000205.1 coordinate 422,435, forward strand.
CTGGGTGAGGGCCCCACAGACGTAGGCAAGGTGTGCCGAACTGCGTTACCAAATTTTCGGTGTCTTCATTATTTTGCGTCTGTGAGATTTTACTCTATTTATGCGAAGAATAATTTGGAAAGTCTGCGAAATAATTAACTCCCTCGGTTTTTCAACTATGCATATTAATAATCAACTGCTCTCTCAACACTTTATTTCTACCTACTACCACCTTGCCTTTGAACTTGAGGATTCCATTATCAAAAGTATATTTTGGGTTGATGTTATGTCCAACCCTAATATCATTGATGAATTTTTGGATTTCTGAATCACCATGATAACTCTTTAAGACTTCGTTCTGCCAAGCTGAGGTAATGATAGTGAGGCTTGTCAAATTCTTTTCTGTTGATTCCTATCTTCTGGATAAAGCATCAACAACCTTATTCTTTCACCCCTTCTTGTATTGAATCTTATAGTTTAGACCCAATAACTTGGCAAACCCTTTTTTCCTGTATTGGTGTAGTAATCTTTTGATCCAATAAGTACTTCAAACTTTCATGGTTAGTCTTAATTATAAATCGATTTGGCTCCAAATAATGTCTCCACTTCGCTACTACCATTAATAGAGCTAGGAATTCCTTTTTATAGGTGGACAACCCTTGATTTCTTCGTCCCAATGGCTTGCTCATATAGGCTATAGGTTTAGAATTTTGCATTAACACTACCTCAATTCCTGAATCATAAGCATCAATCTTTAAAATGAAAGTTTATGTGAAATTTGGCATGGCTAACACTAAGGCTTCAGTCATAGCTCTTTTCAATTTGTTAAAGGCTTTTGTAGCTTCTTCTCCCCAAAGGAAGGAATCCTTCTTTAATAAGTTTGTTAGTGACTTGTTGATCAGACCATAATTCCTCACAAATTTACTTTAGTGGCCAGTGAGTCCCAAAAACTCTCTCTATGACTTAAGAGTAGTTGGTGTAGGCTAGGTATGGATCACTTCAATCTTTTTAAGGTCTATTGCTACTCCTTCCTTTGAGATGATATGCCCTAGGTACTCCACTCGTGGTTGCCCAAAATAGCACTTAGATGCCTTTATGTACAAATGATTATGCCTTAATTTCTCTAGTATAATCTGCAAGTGAAATAAGTGATCCTCCAAACTTCTACTGTTGATTAGTATGTCATCAAAAAACACAAGTATAAAATCCCTTAGATAAGGTGCAAAGATATCATTCATTAGTGCTTGAAATGTGGCTGGGGCATTAGTCCGGCTATTAGGACTCTTCTTTTAGAATACTAGAAGTTTACTATAATATTGCAATATAATGGTGGTGTATATATCACTATCGTATAGGAATTAAGTGTTCCTCCCTAACTAGAGCAGAATTGCTCCTCTCTCCCTAACTAGAGCGAATATGCTCCTCAGAAGGTTTGATACCTTCTGTCACTCTTCTTCTCTCAAATTTCTGCCTACCTTCCTCGCTTCTTTTCTTTTCCTTTTATAAACCCCTCTCTCTAGGTACATTATGTTACGCCTAACTAATCAGCCACATCAGCCGATAACAATCTCCTTCCTTGGCCCATTGTTCATCCTCTGGAATAATTCTCCCTCTCTCTCCCGACGATCCTAACATTGCCGCCTCTTTGAAGAGCAGCCTTGTCCTCAAGGCTGAGGTGAGGAACCATGGTGCGACATTCCATTGCTATATCCCCCTCCTCCTCCTTTTCTGCTTCCAATGCAATAATTTCTCCATTCTCATTCATGGTTTCGTTGTCATCCAGTATTAACAACTGGAGTTGTCGTTCTGGACATTGATGGAGGGGGTGAAATCTCTCCTCACATTGGAAGCACAGCCCCTTGGCCTTGCGATCCATCAGCTCCTGGTATGAAAGGTGTCACAAGCCTCGATTTTTTTCTGTGGATGGTCTTCGGTCCCCTTCCCCTGGTCTAGTAGGCGTCGTGAGGTGAGAACCGACACCTTGGGTCGGCAATCGGGGCTGGAAACTATGACCCGTCGCATTTTAGGTTGGACCCGACCCGTCCTTTATGCGACCCGCTCCATAACCCACAGTATAAGAGGACCCCGACTCCATATATGGAGGTTGACCCCGACTCTGGCTTTTGAACCCGATCTCTCCTTGTAGTATCCCCGGAACTATGGCCCGAGCGATACCCGAGTTTGACCACTTTGGGGCCGCAACCCGTCTGTAGTATCCGACCCACTCTGGGGGCCGCGATACTCGAGTCCGACCACTTTGGGGCCGCGGCTCGTCTGTGAACAGTACAATACAGTATCAGATATTGTCCCCTTTGGTGCTTGGATGAGTCACTAAGACTCGAACCCAAGACCTCAGGGTTTTGTTGGATTTAAATCCACGCCTCTTACCAATGAGCCAATTGGCTCATTG
>JAOSBM010000205.1:430890-447306 GCA_027568955.1 Erythroxylum tenue
ATTCCTCACTCTATTCATTTCTATTCCTATTCCCATTACCCTCTATGAACCAATCGCCCCCTTAGTGGTCATTAACTCATTATCTAAATATTATAATAATAATAATAATAATAATAATAATAATAATAATAATTTCCCACCTATGTTCACAAATTATATATAATAAATAATAAGTTGCAAAATAGACTAATTTTGATCAATTACATAAATTATATTTATTGTTATATATTATATGTCTAAATTAGCATATTGTTAATATATCTAACGATTTTAAAACGACAGTGTGTTAAAAAATGACATTATTTTTAAGTCTATAGTTAAAATTTTTAGCGAAAGTTAATAACAAGCATACGAGTATTATAAAACTAAAATTATAAAAAAGTTATTGATAATTTTTAAAAGTTAAAAAATACCTGGAATCGAAACGAATTTAAGTCAGTATAATAATATTAATTATTGATATTCGGTAATTATTAATCATATAACTTTCTTCCTTTTTTAATTCTTATGTTTATTATAAAACTTATCTTCATTTCTTGTTATGATCATCTTACTATATGTAAAGCTAAAGATGTAGATATTGTCATAGTTAAATAAATTAGTGAAGAGCACAAGGATCAAGGGACAACTTCAAAGCATTGCACTAATCCCATTAATTAGAAGAAACATGACAAATTGCATGTTAAAACAAAAGGAAATAGGTCGAAACTAACATTGGATATGTATTGAATCTATTCAAGCCACTCTCTGTTACCGACTAACAACCAAATTCAATGGCTATCTCTAGTTGTATGGTTGGTTTTTTTTTTTTTTGATAAAAAAGAAAATGACAAATTAACATGTAATACAGCTTCCAAATATATCCTCTAGAAGGATAAGATGGCACCCAATGGGTGGATGTGCAAAATATGTGACGCCGACATCAAAATGGCCTGCGTAGTTGGCTAACTAATTAGTACATCTATTGTCCTCTCGGTAGATATGCCGATGAGCAACAGTCTAGTTTTTTACCAAAAGTTCATGAATGCTCAGAACGATAGGATTGAGCATCTGTCCTCTATGGGCTGTATGATTAGTTTTTCCTAGAAAATTAAATCAACCCTTTTTCTCAAGTGGTCTGTGGTTAGATGTTTATGAATTTATGAAGTTTCTATGAGTACCAATTAGTTAAAGTTAGAATTTAAACTATCTTATTACTATACATAGTGAATATGAAATATGATATTTACGGGAGCAGATTTGCTGTTCCATTCTGTTATGTCCCCCGTGCCTAAAACCATCCCAACTATCTATTGGGATGGTTGAGATAGTTTTAGGCATAGAGGTCACAGTAGAATAGGAACAGTAGATCTGAAGGCGGTATTTATTTGAGGTAGAAGCTAATTCAATCATTTAGATTAGACCAGTAACTAATGTTTTAAAAATAGGACTGAAAGGTAAATCGATAAGACAAGAAATTTAAGAGTTTAAAAGGTTTAACTTATATTAAATTGTTATAAAATCTACTAAAAATAAAATAAAATTACAAAAATTGAAAAATGGTTAAAAAGAATTTGAATGTTTAATTAAAAAAGAGATTAGTAAATAAAAATTAATTGAATTATTTTAGTTTATAAAAATTTGTTAATTTATAAAATTTGACGCAATTAATTAATAAATTAATATGTTTTTAATAATAAAAATGATTAAAATAAATCGAACCGAAAAAATGAACCGAAAAATTAGAAGGTTAAAGTCGATTTTCCTTGCTAAAAAATATGATTAACAAAACCTTAAAAAAAAAGCAGATTTCATATTCATAAGCTACTTTACTAGATATGAGGTAATCATTATCAGAAAAAAGGTTCTACACCAGTGATTAGAGAAGCAATTAAGGACAAAACAGAAAAGCTAATCAGGAACAGAACAAACAAAGATTTTGTTCTTCTTCTACATCAGATACAGAAAGTTTCCAAAAGCTATCATCAGTTGCTACTCTTCACCAATTTGAGTCGTTGGACTGACCCAATGAAAGTCCTGAAGAAACAACAAAAGACAAAACTTGTATGAGTATCATTCAACCATTTCTGGGATTAGACTTAAGTGTCATTTCAAACCCAAATGGACATCAAAAGCCTGTGAATTAACCTCCAAGGCCAATCTTCAGGGATTAGCCAATCACCATCTGTGTCCTGGAAAGTAAGTTCATAGCTGCTCCACTTTTCTTCCCCTGTTTCAAAACAGAGCAAAAAGGCAAGAACTTGTCATTCAAATTTGTCCTATCGAAACTGTGCACATACACGAGTTAAACTCCATACTTACGTATCCCAAACATTGCAAACAAGGTCTGCTTGATCACTGGAATCGAACTGTAGAGGCTAAGGTTAATTTTCCTGGCTATGGCTACTCCTTCCATCTTGACTTTCACGTACTTGGAGTTCGATAAGCTTCTCCGGCAATCAACACAGTTATTTCCCTCTGATCGGTTCTTGGATTGACTGAATTGATAGCCTTTCTTTCTCCGGAGCTTAATCGGAGGCCACCCCACTATGTCTTCACCTTCTTCATCATCGATTCTATTAACGGCGAAAGCGAAGTCATCATCATCATTATCATCATCTTCTTCGTTGTCGTTTGGTTGCTTATCCCACAAGAACAGAGGAAGTGTTCTCGGGACTACCCTCAACTCCTGGAAAGCTTCTTGGAAACCACGCTTTCTACTCCCGCTATTGTCTTCATCGTCATCAACACCAACAACACAACACTCTGGTTTGAGAATTCCAGACACAACCAGCTCCTTACTAGGACTATAACCTTGAAAGTTCAAACCACCCTTAATGGCACTCACACCATGAATTGTTGGAAGAGCGAGACCCAGTTCAAGCTCCATCTTTTAGTAACAACAAAGAACCATCCAACAAGAATAAGAACAACCCAATACATATATATATATAGCCAAAAAGAAAGATTCTTTTTTTTTACTGAAAGATTCTTTTTTTTTACTGTTTCATCTTCTGGGGTTTAAGGGATTTGAGTTTATTGTTATGGAGGGTGTTTAAGATGACACTGAACATTGTATAAAAAACAGAGAAGCAGATAGGGACAGGGCAGAGAGGAACAGAGTGTGGGGACGAGGGGACAAAGTGTAGGCAACAATTACTTTGGTTGTCTGAGAGAATGTGTCAAATGCCCCTTTTGGGCCGACCCAGCTTTGTTCTTCTTCTTCTTCCTCCCATTGCTTTCCTCTTACTCTGCATCCATTGCCTTAACCCCACGCACTAGCACATGTACCAGTAATGTGAGGGATTTTAGGGATAAATATATCTGCTTTTACTTTTTATTTTAGTCATTATATTTTAAAATTATTAATTAATTATTATATGATTTTTTGTATTTAATTAATTTTTATTTAAAATAACATATATTAAATTACGACGTTATTTTCAAAATATGAATCAGTAAAAAATGACGAAATATAATGAAAAATTTAAAATTACGTGATAATTAAATAATACTAAAAAGGAAAAAGATAAAAAATTGTTTTTATAAAAAATGAAATAAAAATATTAAATTATAAGAGGCTTAGTTGATATTTTTTAATTTATAACGTGCATATTTTTAAGTTTATACTACAACAACGCTCATAGAAATTCCGAGATACAAAATTTATTAAAATCTAATAATACGCAATCTTACTTCTAATTAATGAAAAGGTTATTTTTAAGTTTATATATTAAAAAATGTGAAATATATTTTAAATTAGAAAAATTCAACCCCTAATTTTGTTTGAACTGTATTTAAGATTATAGTTTAATATGATATTTTAAAATGGAATAAATAGATAATACCATAGAAGAGAAGAGAATATGATTAATGTGTTGGTAATTGGTAATTATTATGCGATTGTCCAGCACGCGACTCCAATAGAGCGTGAAGACTTGGGACTCTGCATATCTTATCAGCTTCAACATGTGGGGTACATAAGATCCAACATCAACTAGTTCTCATTTTTAGTCAAACTTAAGGTCCCACACCCACAAAATCTAATCTACTTATGTATTTCACTTTCTGTTATTATTTTTATATTTTTAATTTTTTAAATAAAAAAATCCGTAATCGTTATTTTTTGAATATATACCGGATAAATCTTTAAATTAATACAATAATCTGTTAATAAAATCAACCAAATATTCTGTATTAAGCAAGCTCTATACAGTAGGCTCGATCGAGAGAGTGTAGATAAAGAATCTATTAAAAATTGCTAGCTATTACCCCTTAAAGTTCTCTACGATGATAAATCAAAATTTTTATAATAGTGAAACTTTTATTTAATATTTTGAAAATTAGACTAAAAATTAAATTGATGAAAAAAAAAGTTTAAAATTATATAAAAAATATACAGTAAAGATTTAACACAGTTGAAATTTTTTTAATATAATTAAAGAGGAATAAGGTAAATTTTAATTAATTAATTTAAATTTATAAAAATTAATTGATTTGTAAAAGCCAATAAGTTAATTAATAAATCATTTAATATAATAAAGATTATTAATATAAATTGAACTAAAAAATTAATAAAATTAATTTTTTTTGTAATTAAACTGACTGAATCAATTTAATTTTTTCCCGTATCACAAAAATTTAATTATTATTGCTGATTATTTTTAGAATTTATAACAATTAAATTTTATACAATAATTTATAAATTAAATATTTTAAACAACAGATTTAGAGACACAGAAAGAATAAATTATTCACAAGCAAACAAGAGCACGTTCAAGCAAAAAGACATGTCCCCTTTGTACTAACTTTGTTATGGTTATGTTTGATTCCTACGAAAATCAAGAAAACAAAGGGAAAAAGAAATAACCATTCATGTATGATTACTGTTTTTAGCTCTTGGATATCGTTTTTTTTTTGGGGTTTAACGGAAGCAGAAAACAAAATATTACGTGACAAGTTTGGAGAGACAGGTCCAGAAAAATTTTATAATAAGATACGATGACACCCGATAGGTGTAATGACAAAATAGGTGACTCCAATGTTAGATTGGACAGTCTAGATAACAAGTCAGTCAGCGCATTCGTTGCTCTCTCGGTAGACATGTCGATAAACAACAGACCAATTCTTTGTGAACAGTTCCAAAATACCCGCAATTATAAGGTGGAGAGTGTGGGAGTGGCAGGATATCGTTTTTTTTTAATATGAAAAAGAAAAGATGTAAATACTACACAACTAGTCAAGAGAGACAGAACTCAACTATATTCTCAAGGAGAATTGTAAGACACCCGGATGGTACTTATACAAAAGTGGTTACATCTACCCTCAAGTTAACAACAAAATTAACGAGTCAGTCACCACACCGGTTGTATGGTTTTGTTTATGCAAAATTAAATTCAACAGTGACATACTGACATCCCCTCGAAACAGTCTCCACAACCCAAGTCCACTGTCACTGCAAGATTGAACAGGATTTGATCGGAACCACCATGGCTGTCACGTGCTTTTTAGTCCTGTAGCCACACTACACGGGTGGATCTACCACGTGCCACCCACATTCGGACAAAGGAACACCTTCACAGGACCATGATCACAGACATAGTCCACCTGTTAATGGTCCTAACTATGAACCGTAGGGGGACCTGAAAGCTTCCAACTTGAACCCTAGACTCGGAAGATATGCTTCCATGGTGTCGGTCTCTATCGGTTAGACTTTGAGTGTAAGAATGAAGGGTTGGTCTGGTTTCAGGCAGTTTTTTCTCAATCCGCGAGTTGAGAATATTGAGAAGTCCTTGTCTTGTTCTTCAAGGAACTAGCAGGTTAATTAACTTAGCACTCCATTTTCTTAATTATGGTTTAATGAGTAATATTTAAATAGAAACCAAGCCTCCAATTCAGTGAACCTTACAAAATATCTTGAACAGTGGAGCTTGTTGGGTGGTGGTGACGACAAGGCTCGGAATTCCAAATTTTCCTTGTCGGGGTAATGGTTTTTCTGCACGAGCAACAATGTCTGTGTCAGTGATTCACCCAGTTTTGCTCCTGGATTTCATGGTGAGTATGGTTTTGTTCATGGAATTCTCGTATCAACACACAAAACAAAAGTCAAAAACTTATGGTCTATAAAGTTTAAATTACTCTCTGTCATTACACACGTTAAACCTTTAAACAAAACAAAGATATTGGATGACTTAGAAGAGAAGAAGAAGAAGTAAACTAAAGATTGGAACTGGTAGAGTTTGTGTGGCTGTATTATGGTCTTAGTTAGTTGCTACACACGTGGGTTTGTTTGCATGTCTGATATTGAACAAGATCAGGACCACACAAACCCTAATGGTCCTATGATTTATAGTGTGAGAGAGACCAGGCATTGAATATCTATCACAAGGAAGCCAATAATATCATATCCTCCATGTAAATCATGCATTTCAGTCAAGCTCGTTTATGCAAAACAACAGATGAACTATTTTGTTTTTATTGACTAAATTCAAAAGGATTTATCAAATTCGAGATCGAACTCAAATTAGACAGTTCAAAGTTTTCATGATTGAATGATTGAGCTGGTTGAGTCGGTTAAATTTTTTTTTAATGCATTTTTGGAACCGTATGTCACATGTATATGGCAGCAAATGAAAGTAATGGTACCTTGCAAACCAACAATAGACAGGGGCTTCTGGATTTGTCGACACCATTCTTTCATGTACTTTTAGACTGTTTAAGCCCAAAAGGAACAGAAGAATATGGAGGAGTCAAGTATCTATCATCAGCATTTACTTGGGTGGTTGCAGAACAATTAAATACGGGAATGATTTTGCTAGTTCTTGCAAAAACTTTCTTCAGGCAGCTAAATTTGTTTGGCCTGATTCAGGTTCTGAAGGCAGCAGAATGTGAACTCTCAAGAGGCTTGTTAACTAGATTAGTGAAGCAACTGCTATTAGATTCTCTTGAAGTGATTGGTAAAAAAAAAAAAAGAACTTGAAAAGAATCACTTTCCAGCATGTCGCTGAGTTACTAAATGTCCTCAAGAAGAGAAGTATACTTACAGTAATGTTACTTGATCTGTCAGTAATATTACCTGATCTGGCCAGACTGGCTTAACTGATCCGATATTATCAGATACATACAATAACTCAAAAACTTACATGTTATCTGTTGTTCAGAACTTCAGTTTCTGACTATTTTAACAATCTTGAAAGCTGGATCAATCAAAACGCTAACTTACTAAATTACCTTAGCCATGACTTGGGTTTAAGGCCATTGAAATTTGAATATTAAGAATGGTTCAAGTAAAGGGCCGGGGATGATATGTATGAGCTCATCAATTTGGAGCTGAATTCAGGGCTCAAATCTGACTACTGTGCTTTAATCAAGTTTGAATACATTAACTTGAGCCTAAATCCATACATAAACTTTCAGTTTAATTGATCAATCCGATCCAATGCTAAAGGCTAGTTATCTATTGACCTTGCTTTCATGGGGTTGGTTTGTTTTGTGTAATCTGCAGAATCGTATTAGATTGGCTTTTGGTCTTTTGGTTTGGTTCTTGGTAACCACAGCCGTACTGGTTAAAGTTGGGATTTAAACTTCATCATCATTTCTAGTTTCTGATATCATACTATTAAAAAAGTATTTGTTATATCATGAATAAAGTAAGAAAGTAATATAAACATAATACTAAAACTTTATTTAAACCTTTTAACAAAATAATTGAGTACAAGTTGTACCTTTCTTCACTTTTTTTAAAAAATATTTCAAAAATTAAGTTACTTTTAAGTAGAAGCAGTAGTTGTAATGTCAGGCAGGTTAAAATTAACAGTCTAATAATTGAGAAGTAACAAAAATTTAATTTCCTTGAGGTTACGTAACCTGTACTTAGTTAGACATAAGGTTTTTAATGGAATGGAATACGAATGTAAATGAACGTGGTATTAAAAAATTGTTATTTAGGAGGGACAGAAAAGTTTATAATGTAATATAGTGAAATGTTATCTGAAAGATGAATAGAATGAAATGTATGTATAATAATAACGAATGACAATTCTACCCTTAATAGAACAAAACATATGTTAATAGATATAAAACATAGGACTGTGGGTATAATTGGTATTATAAAAAATACTGAAGGTATATTAATATTAGGTAATACATATTTATTATTTTATATTTCATCCTAAATCTCTCAAATCAGAGATAACTCATTTTTACTGTTTATATTAAAATAAGATGTAATGTGAAACTCTCCCTTTCATTTTATCGTATTCTACTCTATTATAAACCATCCTTTCATAGAATTATATTACATTCTATTACTGAACGCTCAACCTAGATATCACTATAGAGACATTAAAAATATAACATAGTACTGTAAATAGAATGGGAAGAACTTACTTTAGTGCCATGAAGAAGTTTGGTCCTTTAACTTGTCAATTGTGGGCAAGGACAACTCTCCAATATTTCAGTGGACCATGTGTTCCAGCTATGTTTTCTTAAAGTTGCATTTTCTGCAATCAGAAGTGAAGTTAGAGATGAATTTTCTTGTCTTCTTTTTGGCAATGAGTAGAGGAAAAAGACAAGATTTTATGGTGTTCATGCAAGAGTATACAATTTACACAAATTCACATGTCCACATTCAACTGTGTATTGTGAAAGGTGTAATCGCAATAAATAAAAAAGATCCCAACTTTCCAGCTTAAAAGTTCGAAATTTGCTGTTATATATTCTCCTCGTTATCTGCGGTGTGTGATTCATGAGAATATTTACTAATAACTCAACCTTGAAAATCAACAATTATACATGCACTTCACTCTGTACCCCTTAAACCCTACCTTATACCCTCCCATTTTATATCAGCAAGTGATTTTAGTCCTTATGGGATGACCCCCACCAACCATTCTTCCAACTTCAAGTTCAGAGACTGATGAGAATGGATACTACTGCTTGATTCCATAGATAGATAGGTGCAGCTTTATTTCTCTGTAAAAAGTAAATCCCACCATATTGAGGAATAAAACCAGTTTATGGAATGTAGTGTCCAACAAAGGTTGTACTTTCCCTCCCTCTGCTGATTGTCTTTTTTTCTGGTGTTTTGAGAGAAGATAAGAGAGTATACGAGCAGTTGGGAGGGGATTCAAGTTAACTTCACGAGGTGAAAAGATAATGTTTGTTAAAGGCAAAAGGTACAAGAATCAAAAGAGATAATAATGCATACCCAATAGTCATACCAACTTATAAAGGACAATCACAAGAGTCGATATCAACTTTCCTGTGGGAAACGTCCTAAGCCGAGCTCCAGCAATCACTTGGCGTTTTTCATGACATCGGCCTGAATATGCATATAGTTTGACGAACCTAACAACAACTTCAATTCGGAGAACATCAATAAGTAAGAATTAAACATGCGAAATCCCATCGAGGTGGATGTCACAATCTCTTATACCAATCATTTTCTGCCATTTTCCAATCCTGTTGAATTTTCAGAAAAACTATAGGAGCAATCTGTCATGTCTTGCGGCACTGTTTTTGTTTTGTTTTGAGTTGCTATCTCATAACTTGTTTGCTTTTAGTACTCAATTTCTACACTCACCAAATGCAAGACAGTGCTGTGATGCAACAGCAAGAAGCTTTTTGTGATGTGAGACTGAGCCCCCATTACTAATTGCCTCCCCAATCATAAAGGGTATGATTATTTTGTTTATCCAGCATAGACTTCAGGGAAGGACAAATTATTATATCCTCGATCTCAAAAGCAAAACGTGCAATGTGTCTGACGGTAAAGGTTTAGTTGGACTGAAATGTAAAGTTGTGGGTAGCTCAAAGAATCAGCAACTCAAAATTCATGTATTTGTCTTTGTGTTCCAGTACCCTCTGTGGGGTTAGTGATTACATGTTGATCGATGCCTGCAAAAGTAAGGGAATGAACATGTCATATAACTCTTCTTGCAATACTCTAAGCATCTAGCTGTTCTTTCAGTTACCTGTAAAACTATGAGTAAAAATTCGGAACTCTTAAGCGAGCTATTCTCTAGTCCTGTTTTTGGATTCTCAGAGAATCATCAATTCGAATATGAACTGCAAAGTAATTGAATGAATTAGGGAAGCTTTGTAGATGCAGCAGATTAAGATCTCTTATAAATACTATTAAAAAGAAAATTTCTGTAACCTGTTGGTTCTCATCAAGTCCTAACACCAAGTGTAGGGACAAAGGTAGGCCCTCAAGGACTGAAGATGGGACTCACATATATACTTGCTACGTTTACGTACTTCCAGTATCTGACTCTTGATTTATAGCTGCTCTCCACTTATCTGCCACATGAAACTTGCTGCAATATTCCATACAGAAAAAAGCAAGTGGAACTGAGATTTGGCTTACTTTTACATGAGGAGATGTTAGGGGGAGCTAAAGTGAAGCAATTCAGGGCCCTCCAATCAATCCTCTTTTGAACTTGTTAAAGTTCAATAGTGTTAATCAACTAAAGCAGCAGTTGTCATGCTACTTTGCAAATACAGTAGTATGACATGACAACACTCATGCAACAACACTCACGCAACTCTTCTCTCTATATAAGCTGTTACATTTGAAGTTGATAGCCAGAGCGAGACAGAGATGGGAGATGAAGAACTGAAGCCACGGATCAAGAAAGGATTATGGAAACCAGAAGAGGACTTGATCCTGAAAACATATGTTGAAACTCATGGTGAAGGCAACTGGGCTACTGTATCTGCAAAATCAGGAAAGTATCAGTCCCACTGTCTTCAAAACATTGCTTTCGATATCATTACATCATATGTATCTCCATTGCATTCAGTTTATTGGACTAATGAAAAACATTAGTAACACAGGTTATCGTGTGCAGATTATTCTTACTCACAGAACGTACTTACCGTCTGCTTTTTACTCTTTCTTGCCTATATATTACAGGTTTAATGAGAGGTGGGAAGAGTTGCAGGCTAAGATGGAAGAATTACTTGCGACCCAATATCAAACGTGGCAGGATGACAGAAGAAGAAGAAGATCTTATTATCAGAATGCACAAGCTTCTTGGCAATAGGTAATTGCTTCTTAGAACCAATACTCAAATACACAATCTTGAACGTTCTTGGAGTCCTGTTTATACAATTCTTACGTGTCTAGATGGTCGCTTATTGCTGGTCGACTTCCTGGTCGAACGGACAATGAGGTAAAGAACTACTGGAATACCCATTTGAACAAGAGATGCCTTCACGGAAAAAGAAAAAATATGGAGTCTAGCAACCACCAGAAGGAAGACAGCAGTAGCAACATCCGTTCATCAAAACAAAGGAGACACTGTCAACTAGGAAACTCGAATCCCCTGTTCAGTACAGACCCTTTAAGCAGTACTCCCAAAGAATTGGATAGAAAGACAGAAGAAAGCAGTGTCGGTGAAACTTGGATAGAGAAGGCTCAGACAGTGAACTACTACATTGAGTCTCCGATAAATGTCATGAACAATGCGACATTTGTCAACGACGACGAGCCTATCACAGCATACTTTGATTCCTTCCTCTGGTACGAATCCTTATTCGTTGGCAATGATGTTGAGATACATTCCGAGACAGGTGTAGAATCAGTGATTTGAGCTTTCATCGTCGATCTTCTTATAGGGTATGAAAATCTTTTCTGGCGAGAGTATTCACTTTTGTCTGTTGCTTTGTGCTCCATGACCATCCTGTTCTGTCGAGGAACACATGATGAACAATAATAAAACTATAATTGCTCAAGAAGAAAATCACAATAGATGCTGAATTGAAAATGAAAAACACAATCATCACCTGTCTTTAGTGCAGGCTAATGCAAATATGAAAATTGTGTGAATACGAGGGGAAAAGATCTGATTTGAAATTTGAAAAGGGAGATGAAATCTCCTCCCTTCTTCCACCCGATGCTGAGGGAATAACTCAACAGCCATTGCAGATAATCAAACTTATATTTGAAACCGATGCTACAAAATGGCAGGAGATGATAACATTTTTAGACGATCAAATCATCTTTCTAATATTGCAATGAAAGATCACACTACTTCTCCAAAGCTATGAATCTACATCCACAACATATTATATTACCAAGTTTCCTAATAGAGAGGGTCGCGTTTACAATACTTCTTCCTGATGAGAATATAAAAGGCTTTTCCCGTTAGAAAGAGGCAACGATGGAGGAGCTCCACGAAGGATGAAAGCAGAACCATTCTCACCAGCACATATACACAACTTTTGCTGTAACATGATAGTCCGGATCGTTCATAAAAAGGTTAAAAACGTAGAAAATGCGAAATACTTTATTTCGGTTCCATCTTAACTTTTGAGGCGGTTTTTGTGAACAAAACGAGCTTCAATCTCTCGGGACCTTAACGAAAAACGTTAACCTACACGTGGTTAATATTTTTCTACAGTTTTCTCAATACGTAAGCGCTCTTAACGGATCAAAGGATTCATATGCTTACGAATGATATGAGCAATTACAGGAGACCTTAACTTTTATATATAACTTTCATATTGGACTTTTCCATCACAAGCTCGATATGGGTCCAGTTCACACTAATTTGGATCCATTTTCTTCCTAGATTTTGACCCATTGATTTATATTATTTATTGGGCCACTTTATTACCTTTATTTAGATCAAATTACGTAACTTAGCCGATAAGTTATTGAAAACCCAAAAATTACAATTAATAGTTATCCAACATAACGAGAAAGAACAAAATTGTCCAACATTCTCCCCCCTTAGACAATCATTAATTACAGTTTTGACTCAAGATTTAAAATAGTTTGAAAACTCGATTAAGTCAAGCTACTGTATTGGTACCAAATTTAAAAATTTTAAAAAATATTTGATCCAAAGATAATAAAAGTCCAACATTCCGTCCTGCAAGGCATTCGATATCAAAAAATATCAAACACATATGTCATGTATGACACAAGTCCAATATAATCACGAATATCTAATACCTTTTTAATATGAATGGGAAAATAGAGTGTGGCAAACTAGGATGATACCTATATGATATAATACGTATCATCTTCGTTTGTAGGTCTCGATTTCTCCAACTTTGTACTAAACTGCAGCAGAGAAATCATGTTTTCTCTTACCAAATGCTAAACAGCATTAGAGAAAATCTTGTTTTCTCTCAATGGATGCTAAACAGCATTAAAGAAAACCTTTATGTTCTCTAACTGAATACTAAATTGCCTTAGAGAACCTTTATGGTATTATACCTTATATCCCTCTATGTCATGTCAAATTTATGGATATCCATACTAAACTGTATATGTCTAAATGACATAGGCTCAAGGTCAATCTTTATAAATGCCTAATGACCTTTAAAATGCTTAAGATCAACACAAATCTTAAGGCTTTCATATGTATTATAACTATATACAAGAACAGTTATTACTGAGGATAAAAAGATGACCATCTATATGAATAAACAACCATAATGTCATAATACATTAAAATGTGCAAACATTTAAGGAGCAAATACAATGATTCCTAACTACTGTTGTCTAAGAACCTTAACAAGCCCATACTGGATACATGTTTAACAAACACTAGTAGGTAAAGTCCTTTAGTCAATGGATCAACTAATATTTCTTCAGTCCTGATATGCTCCACTTTGACGTCACCTTTCTGAATCAACTCCTTTATGGTCAAGTATTTGACTTCTAAATGCTTAGACCTTGTGATATTCTTGTTGTTGTTACTAAAAAACACTGCAATAAGATTATCAAAATATAACCGAATGGGTTTAGCCATCAAATCTACCACAGACAACTCAAAAACTAAGTTTTTGAGCCAAACCACCAGTGTAACAGCTCCATAACATGTAACAAACTCTGCATGTATGGTCGAGGAAGTTATCAGTATCTGCTTGACACTCGTCCACGATACTACAGCATCTGCAAGCATAAAAATGTACCATGAAGTGGATTTATGATCATCCAGACACATAGCAAAATCAGAGTCTGTATACCCTGTGAAGTTTAAATTGTTGACTTTTCTGTATGTCAACGTATAATCCTTCGTACCCATTAAGTATCTCAACCCTCTTTTAACTGCATTCCAATGGTCTACACCTGGGTTAGTCAGATATTGACTCAATAGTCTAACAACAAATGCAATGTCCAGTCTAGTGCATATATGAGCATACATCAGGCTACCAACTGCACTAGAGTACGGGAAATTCCTCATAGCCACTCTCTCAACTTCATTTTTTGGACACTGTGCCAAAGATAATCTCTCGCGCATGAGAGATAGGTGCTACAACAGGTTTACAGTCAGCCATATTAAACCTTTGTAGCACTAGCTCAATGTATGCTCTTTGTGAGAGACTCAATGAGTGTTGAGATTTATGCCGGTGAATCTGTATACCAAGGACAAAAGATGTTTCACTTAAATCCTTCAGGTCAAAGTGTTTGGCTAAAAGTTGCTTTACCTCATGCAACATGATCAAATCATTTGACTCGAGCAAGATATCATTCACGTACAGTAATGGGAAGATAATTTTGCTCCCCCTGATCTTATAGTATAAGCATCTTTCAACTTTGTTTTCCACAAAGCCGAGTGAGGTCAAAACCTCATCAAACTTTAGGTACCATTTTTTAGAAGCTTGTTTCATACCGTTTATTGATTGAATCAACTTATAACTTTGTCAGTTGCATCTTGATCCTAAAATCCTTTAGGTTGCTCCATATAGACGTCCTCATAAAGATCACCATTCAGGAAAGCGGCTTTAACATCCATCTAATGTAATTCCATGTTATAATGAGCTACTATTGTCATAATCACTCTAAATGTATCCTTTGAGGATACATGAGATAAGGTAACAATAAAGTCAACTCCTTCTCTTTGAGTGAATCCCCCTGGCAACCAAACACGCCTTAAACCGCTCAACTTGACCCTGTGTGTCCTTCTTAGTCTTAAATAGCCATTTGCAACTGGCAGGCCTGCAATGTTGAGGTAAATCAACAAGCTCTCATACCTTATTATGTCTCATAGATTACATCTCATCCTTCATTGCTTCCCACCACAAATTCGCATGGAGTCTAGAAACGACTTCTGTAAAAGTAACTGGATCCACAACATGTCCTATGTCATTGTCTTGCTCACCCAATTAGACTATGTAATCTGATGAGATAGCAGGTCACCTCTCTCTGGTGGATTGGCGCAACTGCATAGGTTTTTGTACCTCAGAACCCTCTTCCTGAACAGGTATAGGTTCTTGTGCCTACATAGGCATGTACTTGGACCTTCATCCACCAGACCTGACTATATAAGGAGCAGATATGAAATGATCATAGTATCCGTCCTGCTATTTCCTGGACGATGTAAAGATCCTCCCTCATCATGGACATCATATTCTAGAAACTTAGCCGTTTGAGATTCCAATATTCTGGCCCCTCCTTCTCTACAGTAAAATCTGTAGCCCTTAGGGTAGTTGGGATAACCTACCAAATAGCAACGAGTGGAACGAGGTTGCAATTTGCTCTCATAAGAATTATATAACCTTATCTTAACAGGGCAGCCCCACACACGAATGTGTGCAAGGCTTGGTTTTCTTACAACCCAGAGTTCAAAAGATGCCTTTGGTACTGACTTACTTGGGACTCTATTCAAGATATACAATGTCATCTTGATGACTTTGCATTAAAGGTATTCAGGTAGGTTATTCCTACTCTGCATTGATCTCATCATGTCTTTTAGGGTGCGATTACGCCTTTTGGCCACACGATTTTGCTCAGGACTACCTAGCATAATGAACTGAGTCACTATTCCAACTGATTCCAAATACCTGGCAAACTGACGCTTTTCTTATCCTGCAATCCCATGTCTGCCATAGTATTCCCCTTCCTTGTCAGATCTGACAATCTTTATTGATTTTCTCAACTGGTTCTCAACCTCAGTCTTAAAGATCTTAAACTTATCAAAAACTTCAGACTTTTCCTTAAGCAAGAACATATAGCCACAGCGGGAATAATTATCTATAAATGTCATAAAATATCTAGCATTGCATAACGTGACTGTATAGAGACCATTAACGTCTGTATATATGAGGTCCAATAAACCAGAAGCACGCGATGACCTTTTTTTCTTTATCTTGGTCAACTTACCTCTACAACAATCGATAAATGTTTCCAGATCACTGAAGACCAGAGTTGGGAGAATGCTATCCTTTATCAATTTCTCAACTCTCTCTCTGGAAATGTGGCCAAGACGTTAATGTCACAACATGTACGATGTTTCCTTTATAAAGGCTTTCTTTTGAATAACAAGTTCTGTTGGGTTCGGGATTTGGTACCGGGGTAATGTCGGCTCAACTTCAGTACCCCCGCAACCCACACAATCGAAATTGTCCTCTTTGGTCGCGAAGGTCACGAATCGAACCTGCGACCTCAAGGTTTTGTTGTTTCTAAGAACACGCCTC
>JAOSBM010000205.1:456880-474768 GCA_027568955.1 Erythroxylum tenue
TTCTTGAAAAATTGATCTATTTTTTTATTAATAAACATGTTTTCTAATTGTTTTCTATTTTATGAAAAAAATTTCTAAAAAACTAGAGAATTTTCATCAAGTAAACGCACCCTTAATGTTTAACCCTTTTTTTTAAATATGCCTAGAGATGATTCTCACTTATTTCTCTATTTAAAAATTGTTAAAAATAATAAGATGATTTTTTAGAATAAAAAGCAAGAATTTTCTTATAGTTTAAATAAAAATTTTAAAGTATTTGGAAAAACTCTATATATGTTTCAATTATTCAAAAAATCTCCTTTTTATTAGACTTACATTGAAAAAAAAAGGACAAAAAGTACATGAAATAAATATCATACACGAATCATTCAAATATTATTGACATAATTCAAATTTTAAATCTCACTTAAATTAGTTAAATTTAATTTAAACTAATAATTTTAGATAAATATGATAGATTATTATTTTAAATTGAATACAATTATTTCAAGAAGAGTTAATTTTTAGATTAATATTTAATTGGTCTAGATTTTTATGACACATATTTTTTTAATGTTTTTTTATGAGAAGAGCTTTTTTAAAGTGAAATCATAAGATTATTTCAAAGATAAGAGAATCAATATATTTTAGCAAATTCTAACAATCGAATTGGCTTACTTATATAAATCAACATTTTTTAATTATTATCATCATTATTATCAAAACACACAGTTAAAGTCTTATTGAGACGCAAAATTTGAAAAAATTTGATAATACACAATTTCATCCTTACTTAATAAAGAGATTGCTTTTGATGGAGGACGGTAAAAAAAAAATAATGCAGTTAAATATGTTCCTTATTAGGGTTAGAAGCATAGTCACTAAATAGAAATATTAATTATTATATACTCACAAATCAAGGATAGATATTACATTTTTGGAAATATATAAATTTGTGGAATATATAAATCTAACAAAAAACTTCAATTTCCTTATATAGGTTCACCTAACTAGTAAATATCTATTTTTCCCAAAAAGAAAAAAAGAAACTACTAAATATCTATCCTATTTTACAACTTAAGTAACAAAAATCTACCAATTTTCAAATACAATTAGCTAGGACTAACAAACTAGGAAGTGGCCCCCATCGTAAGGAAACGTGGCGCTAGCTGATTCATTCTCTTCCTTTCATTTTAAGCTCGTTCGTTCTCAAATTTCACACACACACACACACTGAGTAGCGAAGCAGAGCAGAGAGACCTTGTGAGAAAATGGACGCAGAGAATAGGGAAAAGAAGCCACTGACGATGAGAGATCTCTCAAATAGTGAAGATGAAGACGTCGAAGCAGTTATTAATGTGCAAAATGAATCTACTATGACCAGTAGAGGGGCTTACGTTGCAGTTTCTTATATGGCCAGTGCAGGTGATGATCACTTCTCTTATTCTACTGTGTGTAGGTATGTAGATTCGTTCGTTCATCAGAATCCTTTTCCGTTTTTGATTACTGCTTTCTTTTGTTTTGTTCGGTTTTTTGTTTGATTGTTTTCTTTTTATAGAAAGTTGGTGTTGATTTTTTGTACTTTATGATCGTGCCTTTTACGGAACCGATTTGTGGCGATCGTGTTTGGCTGACGAGAAAATATTGTGAAGATTTAATGCATGGGAAGGAAGGTTAGAAAGAAAGAAAATAGTGGAATATTCCGAATTTCTGCTTTTAAACTTTTAGGATTAGACTTGGCTTGTCGTTGCGGTTCTTCACAGTGTACAGGCTGACACTAGTACATGAAATGATGGTATTGTGTAGTTTTTTTTCTGATTGTAGTTGTAGGCGTAACGTTTATTGCTCTGTGTGTATGCGCGTCTGTTAGTGTGTGAGAGAGAGGGAGTCTAATAATTGTATTAAGGATGTCAAATTGGTTTCCAAATGATAATGTGGTGGGCCTGAGGAAATGGAGGAATATCTAGTATTATTGAAGTCACTAAGGGCACTAATAATGCGGTGGTAGGAAACTAGAGGACTGATTTTGGAAGAGCAGACTGAACTTCTGTGTAAAAGTACTATTGGGTGATTGGAGCTCTCCTTTTGTGTTGCTTATAACTTGTGAGACAATTCAACTGTGGTACATCGTTATGAATTGTTGGAGTAGGGGCCATAATAGTGTAACTGTGAGCTGACACGCGTGAACTGGAAAGAAGAGAGGGCAGTTTGGGGTTTTCTTCTGAGGGAGGCTTCTGCATGGAGCTAGTGGAGTATAGACTACAGAGCCGTGAGAGTACCCGAGGGCAAGGTATTCAAACGAACGAAGGAACAAACAAGATGTGAAACAATATTTAGACTAAAAGGAAGAGCAGGGCTGATGGAATCACGTTTAACTTGCGCAGTTTAAAAGAAAGATTCCAGGATACGTTGGGTCATTGTTTCATCATCATGGGTTGAATTTGCCGGTTTAGTTTAGACAAGTGGCCGTAATCTTGGTTCTCGGCTGTGCCCTGTCTCCGGGTCCGGTCATTTCAGCAATTCACTTCACTGTCAACTGATTTGAATCTTTCCTAGCCAACCCAGTTCCCTCTCTAGTATCATCTTTTGCTTCCATGTGCAGTTCTCCTGGTGATGTTTAACAAAGCAGCACTTTCTTCGTACGGTTTCCCATATGCAAATGTCATCACACTTTTTCAGGTACGTAACTTGTTAGTTCGTTTATATTTACTTCCCCTTGGATTTTTTCATTTATTGCAGCAAGTCGGCCTCTAACTTTTCAAGGGCAGTCATGAAGTAAGCTTCTGAAGTTACTTGATTTCATTTTCTCACAGCAGAAGTCAGAAGATTCACTGAGTGATAGCACATCGAACTACTATTTTCTATGGACATGCATCTGATACTTGTCTACAAACCCGCATATCTTATGGACATGCACATCAATATAACTTCAATTTCACATAAGGATTATACAATGATAGTTTTGCTCATACCAATACTCTTAAGTCTTAACCCCACAGGTCATTCTTGTTTATCAAACTTCCATTTTCAACTTTCTTTTAAGTTGGTGTTTCTTTGAGGTACTGAAGAAACACACTTCCATTAACCGTCCGACGTTTATGATGCTTTCAAAAATTTCTGCCTAACCTAAAATACCAATTGAATAATCCATTGTTAAATTGATCACCTGATTAATTTTCTGTAACTATCTGATTTTATGTAAATTCTAGATGCTATGTTCCTGCACTTTTCTCTATGCAATGAAATTTGGGAATTTTATATCTTTTACAACTGCTGAACCAAAAAGCAAGTCTTCTAACCCTGCAAGGCTGGTGCCGTTTACGACAATGTGTCATACACTTCCTCTGGCGTTCTCATATCTGCTTTACATGGTACGTACGTGATAGTATCCATCACGATTGTATCTGCGCATAGATCTTCAGCTCTAATTTGAATTTTTTGCGTTTTTATCCTGTCCGGTAAAGCTGGTCACAATGGAATCTGTGCGTGGCATAAATGTTCCCATGTACACTACAATACGGCGAACTACTGTAGCTTTCACGATGGTTGTTGAGCATATGTTAACGGGCAAGAAATACTCCAAACATGTTATGTTCAGGTATATGTGCAATTATTTTATGTTACTGTATGCCATTGATCTTCTACGAGCAAGTCAAGTTTTATCTGTCGAAAGATTCATCAGTGTCCGTGTACAGTTATATACGATCTGTTGGAACTGCTAATTGCTTTAAGTTTAACCATTCTAGGAATTATTTTTTAATCAAAAGATCACTGTTCTTTAATCAATAAAAGAAACTTCTCTCTGATGTAACTCTTCGCATTCTAAATTCGGTGACTTTCCATTTCAATATTATATAACAGTATGCATAAGATATTCCTGTTAATAATACCACCTTTAACATAAAGAAAAATCTGATGATTTCATCAGTGTAGGGATCATCATAGTTGGTGCCTTCATTGCTGGTGCTCGCGACTTGTCATTTGATGCTTATAGTTATGGTGTTGTATTTATAGCAAACATCTGTACAGCCGTCTATCTTGCTTCTATTGTTCGGATTGGTAATATTGCATTCCATTTAGTTGGCATATTTGATCTGTTGTGTAAGGTTTGAAAGTACGCTGTACTTACATATTCTCGATATTTTCAGCTAGATTTACTGGCCTTAATAGCTTTGGACTTATGTGGTGCAATGGTGAGATAAGGGAGACAAAAACTCTATCTGTTGATTCAATTATGGTTACTTAAGATCAACCTATTCATATATATATTAATTTGCAAATTCTTGTGTGGTGCTTTTAGGTATAATATGTGGACCAATCTTGCTTTTTTGGACATTTGTAAGGGGGGACCTGAAAGCAATGATGAACTTTCCCTACCTACTACTCCCAGGGTTTCAGGTTCTTTCCTTTTGACCATATCTTTAAGCTTCTAAAGAGCACCTTTTTCTGCAATTTTAAGTTGTCTGATTTAGATTTGAACTTTAGATGCTGAAAGCAGGTACTTCTTCATCTTTAGATAATCAATGAGTGTTTGCTAACTTCTAATGCTTGTCCAGAGAAAATGTGCAGGATCCTTCACCCTTACGGACCTGCACTTCAAAAAATATATATATATATGCATCTACTTGAACTCTGTACAATATCTTTTATAAGCTGTCAGAAAAATGTCCTAGTTTATCAAGCTTCTATTCAATTTACATCATGACCTCAGTGCTAAGCCTTTAGAACCCAGGGAAAAATTTATGAGGCTAATCTTCAACTTTGCTTCATCTAGATCTTGTGCACATAATCAGCGTCGCATATTGATATCCACCTAGTACATAGCATTTTACAAGAAGATAATGCTAAACAGCAATAAAGGCAACAGCCTAATCTGATATATCTGTTTTGGAATGTTTTGCAGGTTGTGATGCTCGTGTCTTGCATCATGGCTTTCCTGATAAACTACTTTATATTCTTGAATACATCGCTGAATTCAGCTGTTACGCAGACAATCTGTGGTAATTTGAAGGTGAGTAGTTCTTTGTTTTATTTTTCGACTGGCTAGACTTCAAACATGGACCTACGAAGTAGAGGCATCATGTGACGTCGTATTTGACTAGGCAGGAGTTTACTGTCATAAATATATGGTTAATGCTCCCAGCTGTGTGCTCTTTCTAGCGAAGTTGCTAATATTGTCTTTTATTTGAGCACAATAGTGATGAACCTCATATTAGTTATCCCATGTTACTGACACACAATAATATAGATAAGGCGCAGACTATGGGGAACAAGATTTTCAGATCCCATTTATCTTTTCGATATTAAAACCATCATAGGAGAGACTATTAGATTATCAGATTAATACGCTATTGTGATAAACATACTTTGACAGTTAGGAAGTGCTAGAATCTTTGTCCATTCTATTGTCTTGGAATGGACTGTAGAAAAGCTAGTTAGTTTTGATTTTGTGGGAACAATTTAAGGCCATGCTTGGCTATAGCTCTCTCTTGCGGATCATTTTTTAAACATTATACTGCATCGTGTAGGACGTTTTGACTATTGCACTTGGCTGGGTACTGTTTGGAGGGCTTCCTTTTGATCTGGTAAGCTTTTGATATTAAGTTCTGGGTGCCATTTACTCGTTCAACTCAATCAACAGCTATTCTTATCTTCACCACTGTCCTCTGTCTTCAGTTGAATGTTGCTGGTCAGTCTCTTGGTTTCTTGGGATCCTGTTTGTACGCTTACTACAAGCTACGAGGGAGATGAACGCCGTAGTTCCAAGATGCCAGTAACCTGGAGGTAAATATCTGATTAGGGTAATATTCTCTAGAAAATTTTGGCCCAACTCTTGTGCTTAAGGTTTCTTGTACACAAGCAATAATAACAGGCAGGTTGCTGATCGAGTTTTAAAAAAAAACAAGAAGCGTTTTTGGGCCCTTCAAATGACATTGACACAGGAAGTTGGTGGACTGAAGTGAAGCTATAACTATTTCCTTCTTTTGCTTTCCAATGTAGTGAAAATTGTAAACTTCTCTACAGAGTCCACAACGTGCACAGTGCTTTATAGCTTATGATGTTCTACTCAGGACTGTATTCCTGCTTGTTATCAAGAAGCGGTATATCTGATAACTGTTTGATAGCTTCCCACCATAATAATTATGGAGATATCTTCTAGCTTTCTCCAAAAAGGACCCTTCATTTCCTTCCTTTCAAACAGAGACACCATTTTCTTGTGATCCAAATGGGTGGGTCTTTACGACTTTTGGATAGATTGCAACAAGCACTGACAGAGATATGAGACATTTTGATTGTGTCTCAGAAACTTTAATCATAGTAGTGTTAATAACAGAGTTTTAGTCTTGCAGGCTTGAGCTTCTGAAGTGGATATTTTCAGGTAATGCTCATGTCTTCTTCAAAAACAAGAAAAGAAAAAAAAGGAGGGTTCTGCGAATGACCCACATTCACTTATGGTTCAGTCTTTTGAAAAGCTAAATAGTAAATACTTCTTATTCTCTGACTTTATTTCCAAGAAAATGTTTTGGGAGATTCTAGGAGACTAAATTGCCTGCATGGATGGACATAAATGTCTCATACGCGGAGCATGGTAACGTGTGTGAAAGAGAGAGACTTACAGCATCTTGAGTTCGTAGAGAGGGAGGTGTGTTTCTTGTCTCCACAAGCTGACAATTGAAATTGGCCAAGTTGCTATGCATGATTGAAACATACCCACCATCTACTTCTCAAAAGTTTTAAAGTTTATTTTACATTCTTGCACCTTCTTGATCCGCATTTCATGCCTCTACACAAAATGCAACCATTGATGTAGTAAAAAAGCTTCTTCAACTTAGATTTCATATGGTCTATAAAAACGTAAGAAAAATGGGAACTTATGTTCGCTAAGTCTATATAACTAACTTAGATTAATGTCAAGGTCGAAAAGGAAGGAAATCTCCTTTAATCAATAGTTAGAAACTGTTATTCTGACCATATTATTCACATTTTGCCTTGCAACTACACACATTCATTACATTCATCAAAAAGCTGGGAAAAGAAAGGTCTTCACTTCAACCTTATACACGTTTGTCTTCCTCTTTATATGCTCAAACATCATTTTCATCACACGTACATTAAATCTCCTGTCGGGTTAAGCAAAACAATCAAACACATGTAAAAGTTAATGTCATCTTCCTCTTTTGTCCTCAAAATTTGAGGTTAAACTTAAAGTTCCATTTTTTTTAATCTCAAGTCACAATCTTTATTCGTTCTTTTAACCCCACGGTCATTGTAATAGTGGTAGAGTACTAGTCTAAGAAATGGAAAGATAATGAAAAAACAAAAGGGATACCAAGCCCTAGGGTGTGGTGAGCAAAGAAGGGTGTGTCTGTTAGAATTGTGGGAATGGTTTTGAGGCGTGGGGAATCTGTTTTGGGTAGTGGCACGCGAACTTATCGCCCAAAATCATGAGTATGTGAGAGACAGAAACAAAGAGATGAGGCTTTAAAGACCCTTTTATTCTTTTACACTTCCCAAAATCTTCAACGAAGAAGAAAGTCGGAGTCTTTCCTCTTTTAAAATAAAAGCAATACTAAAGAGAAATAAGCAAAATCAAGACGAGTGTCCCCTAGTTCAGGCCCAAGGCAGTGCTGCTTTATCGCCGGTGTCTCCGCTTTGTGATGTTGGGTTAATCACTTAATCTCTTCTTTGTTTTCTTTTTTTTTTTTCTTTTTGTCTATTGGCTTCATGCGTTGTTTTGTATGTACGTGCGTGTGTCACTCTGTGCGTGTGTGTGTGTGTTGAAAGAAAGGTGAATCATATTTAGTACGTATCCTTCTATTCTAATGAACCGAACCTTCTTTCAAGACAATCCTTCGCTGACATTCTGCACTCATGTTCCCAAGACTCCATCTTTCTCTGTTTACACTCTCCATATATGACCTTTGGCTTTTGACCACCTTTAGACGTATAGCTACCTAATCTGTACACTACCAAGTGCTACTATATATGCCTTGTTATATATCTTGAATCTTTTCGCCACATATTTGTAGAAAAGTAAGAAAGACTCTTCCTTTTTCTCTTTAGGAAGGGAGTGTGTCATCTTTAGTACCATACAAATGTCATAGGATAAAGAATCATCCTTCAGTTTCCTACTTGATAAGAAATACAAAGGGGTGTGTTTAAATCAGTTAAGTATGTGCATTCTATAGTTAAATATACATGTGGATTGAGGTAAGACAGTTCAATGAGTACAGAAGCTACTTGTTAAAAGTACTGTATATATGGGGAACATATAAGCCAATTACCTTATTCTCTTTTACGCATAACCAGGTTTAATAAAATGCAAGCATGATTTAGAAAGTTGGGTGTAAAAATAATTGCAGAGAGGTACAAAGAAAAAGCGAGTTGTTTTTGAAGGTGTTCTTTTTAATTGGTGGAAAGGAATATTTTTGAAGGGGCATGCGTTTTGATTTTATTGAGTACAAACTAAGCATGGCAAACCCTAAAAAGTAAGTTGCTCCCCTTGACATCATTCCACTCACCTTCTTCACCTTCCCATCCCGAGGCAGAAAACTTACCACTATTTATATTCTCTGCCTCTCCATCTCTTTGCCTCATCACTCACTCCTTCACAGTACTAAACCAATCCCACACCATTTGTCTCTCTCTCCGTAGACAGGTCTTAAATTGCTTATATGTATTCTTGGTCCAGTTTCTCTCTTTTGTATGGATTTGTACGTGTTTACTAGCTCTATCATCTTTTATCATTTGTCTATTATGGAGGGTGATAGTGTTTCTTCATATCATCATCGCAGTCTGTCTATACCTTGAATCAAGTCTATTTTGATTTTGTTGATTATCATGTCCTGATCGTATAGTAGCATATCAACTATACCATTCTTCAATGGTAAAGCTTTAAGCTTTAATTTTCAGATGTATATGCCAATGTTGCACGGTACCATTTCTGGTTAGGAGATAGGTAGAACCGAATATTAGGGGGTAATGTATAATTTGATTTGTTTTGTTCTGGTTTATTTTTTCGCTGCTTCTTTTGATGGATGGATATATAAACATTTATATTTATGTGTGGTGTTTGAGATCCCAATGAAAGAATTGAATCATAGTTTTGTATTTGATGTTTATTTATTCTTCTCCTTTAGTATTACGGGACCTCTAAATGCAGCATTAGTATAGAAGTGCTTGATATTATCGACTCAGTTCGTGAACTATAATAATCATCATTCAAACTTAAAAGGTCTCACTTCACTGTAATCACCAACAAGACCACCACCTCCACCTCTGACTCCACCAAGCTACCATTCCTTTTCCCTACCAAGAAATAGTCCCTTCAATGGAACATATGGGGCCATAGCCAACTAGACTTAACACTGTTCTTTATCTGAACTTTTGAATCCCCCTTTTTTTGGTTGCTAAGTAGTATCAAGTCCTTGCAAGTCCAAAAGCTACAAAGCGTCTTTCCTAAAATCGTAATCAAATGAGGTTCATGAACATCCTTGCACGGTACGTCTCTGATTTCTCATTGACAGTAACCTTTTTTGCTTTGTGCAGAAGTGAATACGGTGGTCGCTGGAACAAAGAACCAAAAGTAAAAGCGATATTGGTGAGGTTCAATCCGAAGACGGATTTACAGATATAGTTGTAAAATACGATCTCAGATTGAGCCGCGCCAATATCACTTGTATATCTTCCAGTTGGTTTCACTTCCAAAACCACATCATCAGTACTGCTTCAGGTTCTTTTCTTTAATTGTATGCCTCGTATGTATCTGTCAAGTACTGTCTGGCTAGGTAAAAGCAGTAAATCAATAACACTTATGTCTTACTTTATATTCAATGTACGTCTCGTACCAATATACATGTTACTTGATACTGAATCAGGACCACTATTCTTCTATATTCCCTTGACGGTCTGCTGCATAAGTTGTGACTGTTTGATGTTCTCCTGGTTTCCGGGCATTTCTTTCAGGGGAGACAGGTATCCTCTTGC
Organism: Erythroxylum tenue; assembly: GCA_027568955.1. Classification (NCBI taxonomy): domain Eukaryota; kingdom Viridiplantae; phylum Streptophyta; class Magnoliopsida; order Malpighiales; family Erythroxylaceae; genus Erythroxylum; species Erythroxylum tenue. Next base: position 466,847 of record JAOSBM010000205.1, read on the forward strand.
CGTGTGTCTCTCTCCCATTGCAGTTTCTTTTTTCTCGTTTGGGGGGTAAAACCCATCGCAGTTTCTTTGCTGCAATTTGTTGTCCAACAGTGAACTAGATTCTCCCTGCCTAACAGAAATATTATACAATTTTTGCTAAGTGCACAATGTTACAACTCGTAACATCTAATGACTGGATGAGGAGTGTTTTAATGGAAACTCAGGAAAGTTATATCCTTTTTAAATGTATTATTTGTTAGGAATGCATATATAAGTATCTTATTATGCTAATTGCTGTCCTAAAAAAATTATTTTTACTTATAAATTTTAAAAAATCAATTTTCTTAATTATAGATTGTTTCATATGAAATTTTCAATTCCATAACAAGTATTGCAGTTTTCACATTAAAGAAAATTTCTATCTTTGAAATACATGTCCATGATCATTTCACAATTATATGTTCTAAGTAATGCTACATTATTTGCTGATTCCTCAGGATGAGGTATGCATAGATGAATGCTACATGTCTATGGTGTTGATAGATTTTTTTATTGAGTTTGATATTAAAAAAAGCATGAAATAATCAATTTTGCAAGAAGGAAAGCAATTATGCAATTTCTTGAATTTGTGTATGCAAAATCAGATTGATATCGCAATTACATAACGTGATTTATTATTATCTATATTATATAATTATTTTCTTGAGATATTTATTAAATATAATTAACTATATGATCATTATTTAGTGATTAATATTGTTAAATAAAAAATATTTTATTAAAATAATATCTGTTATTATACTGATAGCCATGACTTCAATTGTCTGATTTATTTTTATGTACTCAAATTGATTATTTTGTTTTTATCAAATATTTTACTTGTATAGTAACAATCTTTTTTAAAACTAGAAAAAAAAAACCACAGAACCACCTTAATAGAGGAAAAACGTTAGTGTCTTCTTCCCTAGCGCTACTGTTTTATTACACCACACAGCTTCATGTTAACATTCTACGTATCGACCACTTCTGTACATCACGAGGTATAAACAGGACGGAGACTGAACTATTCTGCATGCGTATAAAAATACGAACATACTTGTCTGTATATATATCTTATAACGACATGAAAGATATCGAGCCATGTTTGAGAAGGAAAGGCAATTGCTCTGTCTGCACTCTCACCTCCATCTTTTAAATACAAAGAAGGCTTGCCAACACTTCCAAGTTTTGTGTTCTTAGATTGAATTGTTCTGCCTTTGGTATTGAACATGTTACCTTAAAATGATTGTCATTCTCTTGTCAAGTGTCAAAAGCTAAGTGGGCATAAAAACTAGTGAAAGCCCACTTAGCTTTGATGTCATTTCTGATCTTATTATTATTTAATAGAATAGTGGTGTCGAAATTATCAAAACTTGACAAAAAATAGGAGATATTTCATTAACTATAAATACAAATATTGGATCCTTCTCAAATATGTATGAATCCGTTTCTTGATGTATGAATCAAAAAAGAATAGTTATAATCAAATATTTAAATTTGTTCTAATTAAAATGTAGATATTATCCGTAATTGTTAAAAAATTATATTATTAATAAAATATCTAGATAAAAATAAATAATATTTAATGTAAAGGTAAATATTATAATATGTGATAATTAAATTAAATTAAAATATATGACTACAATTATTTTAATTTACTTATAAATAGTTTTTTCATATATAAAAAACAAAGTCAAATATTTAAGTGTAAAACTTGCAAGAATTTCATTTGTAAATGTGTTACAGGCTCTAATATTGAATGAATGAATTTTTTTCTTGATATATGCAGCAATAAAATGATGATTATTTAAAAATGAAACATACTAATTATAATTATATATTTTAATTTAATATTTACTTTTATATTGTATATACTATTTATCTTCATCTAAATATATTATAACATATTCAAATTCTTTTAATATTTATGAATAATATTTAGATATTTTCTAAAGATATGTTATAATGTATTTATGAATATATTATAACATATTTAAATTCACCTCGAGCACTATTGTTTAGGGGAATAGAGTGTGAACGATTGTACTGAAAAAATCACATTAAGTAAATTTCCAACAAAGACTAGAGAGGTCACAAACGATTCCACTTAAAACCCAACCTCCTAGATAAAATTTTCCTAGACATGTAATTTAATAATACAATAATTTACTAATAATTTACTACAACTATACCCAACGATAGTTATTAAATAGACAAATAAAGAACATCAAAATTTAACGGGATTCATTCATTTATGCCTACGACACTACTAAATTGATATTTTATTATTTTTAGAAAATAATACAAGTAAATACTACAAAAAAGAGGGGAGAATTTGTATCTTATGAAAGACAATTTAGAATGCTAGATAAAGATGAAAAGCCCTTCTTTTATAGTTTAAAGAGACTCTCTCGTCTTTACAATTTGTCAATATGGGATATCAAAATATGTCATAATGATTCGTACGTGAGACCAACATCTAGCAATACTAAAATTGGAAAAATTAGATACAAATGGTTAAACATATATTATATATATATAATACATATATATATATATATGTCCTCGATAAGCTTCTGTAGTCTTTGAGAAATGAACAATTAGTTATACGTTAATTGTAAAATGACAATATTCTTTCGTCTTTACTCTTAAAGCATCGACGTTTTTGTAATTGCGTAGATTGCTTCAGTAAATTAAGGGGTCTTATTACACGTGGCAGACCTCTTTTGTATATTAACCCCTTAATTCTTTAATAAATTTTTAATTTCTCAAAAAAAAAAAAGTGATAGGTGAAAGCGTCAGCAATGCGTCAATGGTGTCCTACCTTTTCTGCTATGGAAATGCCCTTTCCATGGTCATCCTGGCCGGTCCCGAATTAACCTCTTAAATAATCTTTCAATTTCTCTAATGTTGGTTTTGTCAATGTTATAAAAATCATATTGGAAGTTAAATTGATAAAGATAAAATATTTAAAGTTTAAAATATTCAATACTATTATAAAATTGGCCAAATATTAAATAAAATTTTAAAATTTTGAAATATAATTAAAAAGAGTTGGTTATTTATTAAAAATTTTAAAGTTTAATTGAAAAAATAATAAAATTTAATTAATTTATGTCAATTTATAAGAACTTATTAATTTACAAAAATTAACTTATTAGTTAATGAATTAATCAATTTTTAATAACCAGAGTTATTAAAGTAAATCAAAACAAAAAATTTTAAACTAAATCAAAAAAATAATTGATTCAAAATTTTTATAATTGAATAAATTAAATTAAATTTATTTTTCATGATTAACTTTTTTTTGGCGGAGAAACAGGAGAAAGTGAAGGAAGAGCAGAGTGATAGTGGTCTTCAATGCACATATTCTCCAGGGGACTTGATGCTGTACTAATGGCATTATTGTGAAAAGGGATTCAATTCGGTTTTGTAACGAGTTAGATTAGATTCTTGTTAAGATTGTGACGCTAAGTTCTAAATGCATCTCATAATTGGGAATATTTACTGTATATTCTTTCTTGATGTTATGTGCAGAATAAGCTAAAAAAGCTTAGAACAGATTCTGGCTTGAATGTGATAATTTTGTAATCAATTTTTAAAAATCGAACCGATTTGGCTTATTTAATAGTAAAAATTTTAAACCAACTAATTTTTCAGTTCGATTTAGTTTAATAATCATAATTATTAAAAACTGATCACTTTCTTAATTAATCGATTCGTTTTTATAAATTAATCAATTTTTATAAACTAAAATAAATCAATAAATTTTTATTAAATTTTTAATTTTTCAATAAATAAGGATGATCTTTTTCAATTATTTTCAATTATTTAATTTTATTCAACATATAACTCGTTTTATGACGGTTTGTTAGTTGGTATAGGAAGAAATGAACGGATAAAGAATAAAAAAAGATGGTAATATATTATGATTGGATGAACAATATTTTTATATCTCCTTTTGAGTAATGCTCCGTATCTCTAATATAGTGAGAAATGGAAGTCATATCTATTTCTATTCTTCACTTAATCCATTATAATTCCTATTACTAGTTCAGTAAGTGAACCAAGCACACCATAAGATTAAGTTGAACAGACAAAAAATGGAAATCAAGAAAGCAAATTTTCAGTAACTGAAAGCAATTGACATTAAATACCAATAAAAAATGGAAGATATATATGTAATTACAAGACATAATTGAATTACAACACAAGCAAATCGAAAGGAAGGTACACCATCAGTTGTTAGCTCTCTCTAATGTAAGGTTTTTGTAAGATTCACTGTCTCTCCAACGATCTTGGAACACCCAAAGAGTTAACCACAAAACCTGAACTGTTCTCTCCATGGTTAACCAACAACACACAATGATGCGGACTAGTAAGAACCAACCTTTGTTTCTTTTTTGATAGTTGGACTAATCAAAGGAGAGTGAATTTGATCATACACATTACCTGCATCTCTGCTTGCCAGTACTATTCAAGGGAGAGTCTTTGATGCTTTTGGATGAAGCATTTGTGTGAAGCTGAGCTGCTCCTTCGGATTTCTTCTTCCGCCTTCCTTGTTGCGACAACCGGGAGTGATACGATGAGACAGCAAGGTCGTTAAGGTCCTGCAATGGAGTCAGGACCTTCACAACTTCATCCATTGTGGGGCGAGACTTGGAGTCCCTACTGAGGCAGTTGTAGGCTAACTGAGAAACCTTCTGCACACCTTTGAGTGAGTAATTCAGCTCTAGCCTTGGATCAACCAGCTGATACAGCCTTCTTTTGTCAGCTAAATATGGTCTTGCCCACGAAACAAGATTTTGTTCTCCGCTCGGACGCTTCTTGTCCATTGATCTTCTACCTGTTAGAATCTCCAGTAGCACAACTCCAAAGCTATAAACATCACTCTTAGATGTCAAATGCCCTGAGAAACAGAAAGAGTCTTTAAGAAAATGTCACAATGGACTTGAACCATAAGTGAGGAACGAAAGCATAGGATTGTTGTTACCTGTCATTACATATTCAGGAGCAGCATACCCATAAGTTCCAACTACTCTCGTGGAAACATGAGTTTTGTCCCCCTGAGGACCAGCTTTTGCTAAACCAAAGTCTGAAAGCTTAGCATTGTATTCCTGCAAAAGATTCTTGGAAAGTTAAGGTTTCAGTCAGAAAAAAATTTATACCCCAAGCATTGTCTAGCATCAATCACAGCATACCGAATCGAGCAAAATGTTGGAAGTCTTAAAATCTCTATAAATTACAGGTTCCGGACCACCGTGTAGAAATGCCAATCCTTTTGCAGCTCCAAGTGCAATCTTAATTCTGTTTGGCCATGGAAGAGGTATTGTTCCTGCAAAAAGTCATCATTTCATCAGCATAACATAGAAGGATCCAACACGAAAACGTTGCTGATTATTACGAGATTGTCTTTGCTTCTATTGATTTGGTACATCACGAAGATTAGTAGTATGTAACAAGTAATGTTCAAGGGTAAAAACCAAGCAAATCATTCTGTTTCTTACATTTTAATTTCCCCAGTGTTTAGCTTCTGAAAATGCATTCTGAGAAACTCTTGCAAAGATGGTGCTCACATGATAATTTGCAGAAATTGTTTCTCTTAGCTAGTGAAAGTAAACTAACTGTAATCTTAGGAGGAATGGGCTTATATAAGAAAAACTGCAATTGAAACTCACTTCTAAAAAGATGGTTTTCCAGACTTCCTCGTGTCATGAACTCATAAACAAGCAGACGCTGATCATCTTCAATGCAGTAACCAATAAGCTTAACAAGATTAGGATGATGTAGTTGTCCAAGAAAATGAACTTCGGCCTGCAATGTAGGTGAAATTGGTGCAATGTTAAAAAGTCCCATTGCTCATAATCTGACATAATAACCTCCTTTTCATCAATCTACTAACCAAGAAAAAAGCAGATATTATCTACTAACCACCCATTCCCTATGGCCTTGAAGACCATCTGGCTTCAAACTCTTCACAGCAACTGTGATTCCTGATCCAGGTTTTGCTGGGGCCGTGCCATTCTCCTCTATCCAACCTTTGAACACATATCCAAATCCACCCTCTCCAAGAATGCTATCAGGTCTGAAATTCCCAGTTGCTGATTTCAGTTCTTGAAAGGTGAACTGAAGCAAAGGGCATGGACGTTTGTTAACTGTTGGTGGAGGATTAGGATTGTCTGAGGACAGCTCCGCCTCATTGGGACATAAATCTCGATTGCTGGCATTCAGGTAACGAGTTTCAGTCGCTGCAAAAAGAGAATGACACAACTTTAAACAAAGTTGGGACCTTTATGGTCATCAATGGTTGGCTTTGGCTCTCTTACTAACACAGAAGTTCAGATTAAGTTGGGCACAAAAAGTGACTCAGAAACTCGAACTTTCAATTGATTTCTGCAAATTGGGAAAAAAGATGATGCATTTCTGCTACCTGTAAAAAGAGAAGCTAAATTTTTGCAGGAAAGTATGAAGATTCATGATTTTGAGATCTATTATGTAACTATATACTTGAGCTTGACTAAAATTTCATATATCAGAAAAGGACTGCAGAACTTGTCTGAAGCTGGATTCTATTAAGCTTAACAACTATATAAATGAGCTTGACTAAAATTTCATATATCATAAAAGGACTGCAGAACTTGTCTGAAGCTGGAATCTATTAAGCTTAAAATAGAAAAGTGAATCAGGAAAAAACTTCCACGAACGGATTCAATCAGGTGGGGCAGAGTGAACAAATAGACGGAGAAAAACAGAGAACATAAGAGGATGTACGAGAAATAGAGTAAGACCCATTTGAAGATATGCTTCGAAAAGTGTATAGAAAACAAGAAATGAAAAGATACAGAGTACAAATTGGAGCCATTAATACCTGCATCATAAACGAGACTAGTACGAGGGATAGTGTTAGGAGAGTCTCTGGAGGCAGAGGACTTGCAGGCACCTCTAACTCCTCGTCTAAGAAGAGCCCAGCAACCACACTTTTTCTCCATAAAGATCTTATCTTTGGATTCTTTCTCTATACACCTATCATGGGTTCTCAATATAATTGCATGGGATGTGATAGAGAGGTGAGCAGAGATTGGTCATGGTTATGAGTGAATAGAGAAGACATGGGTGACAAGAAAAACAGAGAGGGAACAATGAGTGGGAAGAGAAAAGAGTATGTGATAATATAACCCCTGTTTGTGCTTGTGCTTGTGCTTGTTATTGTTGCTGTTGCTGGGGTTAGAGATTACAGGCATCATCATCACCATCATCACAGAGTGTACAAAAAGAACTTTTGTTCCACCACCTTTTGTGTGGGGATAGCAAATGGATCCCTCTGTCATTCCCACTTTTTTCACTTCACAGAATTTACTAAGTTCACTGTTTTTTAAAGAATCAACTAATAACAGCAACTTGAGCAAATCCATTAAACGTATCTTCAAAATTAGTTTCCCCATTTTCTGAACTTGGATTCTTCAAAGCTTTTGAGAGAAACCTCTTATGGTGTAGAGAAAAGTGGACATCACTCTTCACTCTAACGTTGCTAAGCTGGTGCCCATTGTACCTAATATTACTAAAATAGGATTCATTGCACCACAAAATTGGTAATAAAAATAACAATAGTAACTTATTCAAACATATTGTGAAATGTTATGGCAAAATTTACATTTTTAACTAGTATTTAAAAATTTATTTTTAAAATTACATTAATATCTAGTAGGTCCAAATTGTTTAATTATAATATAATGTAAGCTAAATTTATGGCTCGTATATTAAACACTACTAAAAACTTAAATTAATTATAATTTAGGATGCTATCAATATTATTTTAAAAAAATTTAGATGTAATATGAGTAACTTGGATTTATTTTTTAAAAAGTTAGGCAACAATTTGTACTTTTTACTAAATTTTTAACTTA
>JAOSBM010000205.1:490478-509306 GCA_027568955.1 Erythroxylum tenue
TGGAAAGTACTTGTGCGAATCAGATTCATAGTTGTTTTTTTTGTTACAATAACGAGAAATTAAAATTATCTCATAAAATAAATATTACAAGCATAGGCCATCTAATCAAAATGAGAGCTTCAGAAATATCATTTATTCGGGCATATTACCGTTGTTTAATAGCTAACACTTCCCCTAATTGTGGTCTAATCATTTATGCCATTGTCATAATAAGGAATAGGGATTGCAATGAGTTAGGTTGAGGCTGAACCTAAGCCCAGTTGCCACATTTACCATCAAATTCAGCTAGATGATTTTGTATTGGGATGTAAACATTATTGATCATATCTATGGATTGGGCCATTATGTGGTATAATGAGATAGACACTACCCTTCTCAAGGCTTATCCATGTCTTTCACTAAGATCTAATTGCCTATCCTTTTGAACTATATTTAACAAATTTGACCCGATTCGATTTAAAGTTAATTAATTAAAGTTAATTTGATTAAATTTTAGATCAACCCTAAAGTTTACAAAGTTTGACATTAAATGACACAAAACAATTACAACATTTAGTGAAAGTTCTACTGAAACGCGAAATTTGGAGAGATTTAATAATATATAGCCTTATTTTTTTAATAGAGAAGTTATTTCCAATAAACCCACGTTTAATACAAAATAATGATAATACACAATATAAATAAATAGGTATAAATAAATATATAAAATATGTAATGCACTACATAATATAGCACATATAAAATATAATAAAAATTAACAGAAAGAAAAAAAGTAAATAAATATACAAATTATAAAATGACGAATAAAAAAATAAACCAAATCAACCATTACAAATTTTTATAAATAACACCTTACATTTTAATCAATATTACAATATATATATATAATAAAAAAATATAAAGGGTGATATAATTTCTAAAACAAAAACGAAGAAGAAGAAGACATGAGAGGGAAAAAGCAAGTAAGGAGTCAATCAATCGAGAATAACACATAGGAGGAAGGAGTGTGGCGGGTACGATCAAAACTTGACTTGTCACATAGAGGCATAAAATAAAGTTTCTGATAATGTATGGTCGGTAGGCTTTACTATAAGCCCCAGTACCCCACCACGTTGATACCATTTCAACGAGGGCTACTACAGCAATATTCACTTTATTGTCTATCAATTACGCCTTTTGTCTTGATCTTAGGGCTGACTTATTTTTTTTGGACAAACTTTGCGAAAGAACCTTTAGATTTTTGGGATTATTGAATTTTTAATATAAGAGAGCGTAGGGTTCACTGTCAAGAATTCGCTTGGGTCAATTATTGTCCAAGTAATTAGAACTAATTATTTGGATAGTTGACCCTTACTATTTATAAACACTTTAACATTTTCATATCTAGTCAATATAAGACACTCTAACATTCCCCCTCAAGTGCAACTGGGGCTGGACATCCAGTTGTCACTTGAAATATACGTAGTGATAACCGGACTGAATCGCTGGGACTGGACATCCAGACGGACAACCGAAAAATTAATAATCCGGATCAAATATTCTTTGATACTATATTGAATTTTTAATATAGGCAAAGTGTAGAGTCCATTATCAAGAATTGAGCTTGGGTCAACTATTGTTCAAATAATTATAACTAGTTGTTTAGATAGTTGACCCTTACTATTTATAAACACTTTAACATTTTGATGTCTAATCAATATGAGACACTTTAACAGGGATATTAGATTCTCACTAATATTTACGTTACTCATAATAACGATAATATAAAAGACTCTGTTTCAGTTAATTAATTGTTATTTTATTTTATTAAATCTCATTCGTACATTTATAGAACAAAATAAAGTGAAAATTTCTTTTCCAACTTAAAATTAGATTGGGTTTAAATTTGAACTTTACATAATTGAAATTAACTTTTTATTACTTTGAAAAAATAATTAATTAAGAGATATTATGATAAAAAATTTAAAATTATTTTTTAAATTTTAAAGAGTTTGCCTTTTCAGTTTATTATTTATTTTCCACAACGAAAATTCAGTACGGGCCATGCTATTGTAAAAAGGCTAGCATTGTGACCGAGGCAGATTGTACGACGTCGAGTTAATCACTGTGGACACTTACTCCCTCACAGCGGCATACTAGGACACATGCCCTTTCCATTTCCATTCTAAATTACCTTAACCGGTCGGACCTTAATTATTTTATTATATCGGTTTGATATTCTAATCTGATTTTCTAAATATAGAAAATAACTAAATTTGATTTTTAGTAGTATAAAATTTAGTTAAGTTAGATCTAATTTGAAATTAAGGTTAAGTTTAATTTGAACGGATCAAAATTAGGATATTCAATCATTATAAAATTTAAGCTCGAATTTTAAAAATTTATTCTTTATGAGAATAAATCCCGAGTAAGTACCCTTCTTGTCCTTGACCAGGGTTAGATTTGTCGATTACAATGTATTAATTAAATCTGATAATTAAGAATAAACCTTATTTTATTTTTTATGATAATAAATTTTGAATAATTAGTTAATTACCCTTCCTGTCCTTGTGTTGAAAGGCTTTATTTATTTATTTAAACTGATTCAACTCCTAGGCTAGGGAACCAGTAGGCCCAAGTGTCAGGTGGGCTTTTCATAGGCCTGACATATCATTGCTCCCATACAGCTCAGCAATTTTACATGGAGCCTAATTACATTACCAACTTGTATAATAATGGTCATTAAATATATATAATAAAAGAATTTAAACTTTTTTATTTATTATAATCATTTTCTAAACAATATATTTTTCTTTCAATTATGATATTGTATCTTATCATTTTACTTATCAATTCAAGTTATGAAAATATTGAGATTAAGTAGTGCTAACATTCTAGCTTTATTTTAACTCGATTCAGTCTACAATCAACTGATGCATCAAGTTTTAGATTGAGTTTAAATTTGGGATCGAAGAGTCAAACTTAAAACTAGAAAAATTTAAAATCAAATATTAGGGTTTTTTTGTTGTTTTGATGATCAAATTAATAAAAATTAAAAATATAATATTTGATGAAAGGAAATTTAAAATTTTGTACATTTGAATTATTTGATATGGTAAAATTTTAATGATTTTAAACTTTTTAGATTTGAGTTTGGATTTTCTTGTACTTATCTTTTTCTCTAACTAATTGATGTATTTGTTTACTTATTTTATTTTTTATTGTCAATCTTTACTATATTTTGTATTTTGTATCGCATTATATATATATATATATATATATGTGTGTGTGTGTTTTTATACATATTTATTTATATTTTGTAATATTATTATTTTGCATTACCATGTGGGTCTATCGGAAATACCTGATAGATGTAAAACTGTGTATTACTGAATCTCTTTTGATCTCGCGATTCAGCAAGAATTTGACTTAGTGCCTGTTTGGATGGGCTTATATTAATAGAGCTTTTGTCAGTTGAGCTTTTCTGAGAAGAGTTTTTCTAAGAAGCCAGTTGACTGTTTGTCTGTCATTTAAAAAAGAGCTTTTTTGAAAGAGCTTTTTTGAAAGAGCTTTATACAGTAAACTGTTTGGCAACATAAAAATAAAAAGTACTTTTAATTTTAACTATACAAAATAAAATTATTTATGCATATAAATATTATTTAAAGTATATTAAATAATATACAAATCACAATATATTAATTATTATATAATTTTAAACCATATGAAACATATATGAAAACATATCTAACCAAATCTTTCATATAGACTATAACATAAGTAAAACTAATATCAAAAATAAATATTAAAACATATAAAAAAGCCAAAAAATATTATATAATTATTAAAATAAACGTTAAGATGAGTTTGTGGGTATTGTAAAAATTGTGTGTAAAACATAAGGGCAAAAAAGCATAAAAATATGTTCATTAATTGATTTAAAAATCTACTGAAAAAATATTTTTTTTGAAAAGTTCCAAATTTGAACTTGTTAAAATGTTGTATTTTAGCTTCTGAAAAAACTATTTCTATTAAAAATGTGCTTTTAGATTTTACGACAAAACACTCATTTTTCTTACAAACAGCTTTTACGGTGAAAAAGTGTCTTTTCACCCTCCAAAAGCTAAATCAAACAGGCACTTAGTGTTGTTGTCATTGTAGATTTGAGTTTGGATTTTTAGCAATAAGTTGGAGTATTGTCTGAATTTAGCTTGTGAGTTTTATTTTATAAAATTAAAATTTAGATTTTTTGTTATTTATTACCATTAATTAAATTAATAAAAATATAAATATAAATATCAAACAATAGAAAAATTATTTTTGAATCAGTAAATATTTATATAATAATTTAATGGTGCATGAAATTGTGTAACTTATATTTATTTTATGTAAATATTAGAAATTTTTAGGTGCTTAGAAATTTAGCAATAAATGAACCTATACTTAATAATTAAATAATTTGAAAAATGTGGTCAACCTGATCAATAAGCTCTGTTGACTATGTGGTGGACGGTGGGTCACATTGATTCGCCGCCGCTGGACTCCAACATCACCACCACCGTCCTACTTTCTGTGGCCTACCTATTGTTAACTTATTCACATACATCATGTGATTATATTATCTTATGTTATCCTCGTCCCATCCACAAATATGATAATTCTATTGTTTAGAATAATTTTTTAAACATTTTTCTTGCCTTTTTAAGTTCTTTTTAAATATGATTAATTACAAAAAAATTTCAAATTTTGTAATTATATTCCGAACTTTAAAAAGTAGTAATAATATCTCTAAATTTTTAATTTTTTTCAATTCTAACACGACGTTAGTGTATCTGTTATCTTTGCTAACATGACAGTGCCACATATTCAAGAACTTTCATTAATAAGACACGTTAATCTTAATTAACAAAAGTGAGTTAGATTAAATATAAAACGACGTCGTTTTATGATATAACTAAAACGATATCATTTTAACAAGATTAAATTCCTAAATCTATTTGTCGATCCTTCCTCTCAGACGTAGACATTGTTGTTTCTTTATTCCACAGCCATCGTTTAATCTTTTCAGTGACAAGAACCTGGCCTGTCATTCTTTTCATTCTTCTGAGGCCTATCTAACCACACCACTCCACACATTTTCTTTGGTCTCCACCATAGTTTGGTGTCATTTTTCTTGCGATTCCATAACTCAGAAGTTGATGCAATCCCAAAAACCATGTGATAAGAGGTTTGTGGTTTATGGGTTTTTTGGGGTTTCATTTGGTGTGAATATAGCAAGCGATTGCTGAAGAATGATGTTTTGGTTATTAGGTGAAAAATTCGATTAATACCAAGATATGAGATAGTGATAATAGATATAGGAATAAAGACAAAAAGAAGCCAGATCAATGTTAATGTTGTGAGTGACCAAGTAAAAATAGGATGAGTTTTATGTTAACTTCAGAATAAGAATAGAGAAACGAACAAACATATTAGAACGAACAATAATGTCTCTTTTTGTACTGTATTTTATGATGAAAAGAACAACAAGTTTGAATATGTTATTGTCACCGAAGAAGAAAGGAGTTTAGATCATTTGAACATAACGTCATTTACTAAAGTGATTAAATGATGATGTTTAATTAATTAGAATTTTTAATCTTAACTATTACTGACGTGTCTTCTTGATTATGGCTCTTGGACACGTGACACTGTCACGTCAGTAAAGATAATGGAGTCATTAACGTCAGACTAGAATTGAAAAAATTGAAAGGACATTTTATTCTCACTTTTTAAAGTTCAGACTATAATTGTAAAATTGACCAAAGTTGGAGATATTTTTGTAATTAATCATTTCAAATAATTGCTAAATCGACTATATTTATAATTACTACACAATGAATTTTTAGTCTAATTGTTTGTTTTCCTTGATTTTTGACTCATTTTTATATTCACAATTCATGTATAATTTGATATTTTCTCATACTTTATAATTTAAAGAACAAATAATGAAGTAGCAATAATGTAAATCTTATTTTATTTAGTTATAGAGACAACAATTTAACTTGTGTCTAGTTTTTTTTTATTTTAGTACTAAACTTTTAATTTTTTTAATTTAGTGTCTAATCTTTTAAAATTTATATAAATGTTGTATTATATATATTAATCGTATAAGCAAAAGCAATGTTTTGACTTAATTTGTAAAAATTTTAAAAGATCAATGACTAAATTAAAAACTTTTAAAAGTTTGACACCAAATTAAAAAAGTTATAAAAACTAGGCATTTTTTAATATGTTATGTCTTAGTTATATTTCCATTTCACATAAAAGTATACTCAAATTGTTAAATTTTAAAATTGACAAGCATTCCAAAATTTGATCCAAATATGCAATGTGCTATTTGGTTGGAAGCACTTTTATGATTTGCTCATTTAAGGACACACAATAAGCTAAAAAAACAAAATATATTCAATTTGTTCATCCCCTCAAAGAATGGTAGGAAGTTAATGTAAGACATCATAAATGACACAAACAATTAATACAACATCTTGTTGGTATTGGACTCTATAGAAACCATTCACCATCACGATTGACCATCATAGGAAGTTAATGTAAGACATCATAAATGACACAAACAATACAACATCTTGTTGGCATTGGACCCATTCATCATCAAACACCATTGGAATAACTCCAATCAATACATTGACCCTATTGGTTAGTTAGTATATACAACAAAACAAAAGAGAAAAAACTAACAACAGTAACATGAAGATTGGGGGACCTTGAACAACCCATACCTATACTTACCAATAAAAAGGATAAAAGAGATCTTCATCACATGGCAGGATGGGAATATGAGATATGTTGGGTCAAAATCAGGTTCGGGTTCAATAATCTTGTTCGTATTTCTCATATTATAAAGAGAGGCCGTTAGATCATTTAGACAGCGGGATGGAATCCCGTGTTCATCCATTCCGTTCGTTCTTAGTATTATATATATACTTAATGAAAATATGTAATTTGTAATTTTTCTCTTTTTTGTTTTTATTAATATTACTATCTAGTTTTTGTACGTCGTACCCCACAAAGCACTCAAAAGTAAAGTAGGTCTTTTTGTGAGTGAAATGCGCTCGTGTGGTGTGAGTGAAGTGAACCCTACCGATTACGTACTGACCCTTAAGTCTCTCTCTGTAAAGCTGCTCTTAACATTATATATGGTAGAGTGGTCCATGGGATATGTTGTATGGGCATGTTCTATCTCTCTCTCTCTCTCTCTCTCTGTTGACGTCTCTCTACATTTTCAGTTCAAGTGGAGATGTGAGATCTGAGGAGAATTATGGGGTTTTTGGGTTCTTTCCATTCCAAGTCCTGGTCATGCTATTCCACAGCTTTCTTGAACTTTTCTTCTAGCAATGGAAAGCTCAAGAAAGCTGTGGGAGACCATGGCAAATTCAGGATTTGTTGTTGTTCTTCTTCTCCTCCTCCTCCACATATAAAGCTCTTCTTTTGGTTGGAACTTACCATGCAACGAGCTGTCTCTCTATCCGTGCGGATCATGGTAAATCTCTGAACTTTTTTCTTTCCCCATAATTGGAGACCAGGTTTCGAGTGTCTATCGCTTGTTTGACTCATTTCTTCTGTTTGGTGTCTGAGAAAATATCGCTTTTTTCTATGAGAAAGCTGCTCAATTATGATGTGGGGTTTCATCTTTCCTTCATCTTTCTGCAAAAAGATCAGTATTTTCCATAGAAGGATGAGAATTTTGCAAGTTCAGTTACATGATTGATACTGCTAAAACTCACTATTTTCATCTACTGAAACATGCATGGAAAGAGCAACAGGACAGACAGATATGCAATAACAATAATACAGATTTGGTTCGTTGTATACAAGGTGAGGAGTTCATTAACATTTTAGTCTGATTCAATCAATAGAAAATTGTGAAAAGAGAGTTGTGTGTGTAGAGAAGATTCCCTCTCTTTTCCTTTTATTGTCAATGATGATGAGTTCTTCCTGTTGGCCTTTCGGTTTTGCTTCTAACATGACTTCCTACATTTCAGTGAAAAAGGTTAAACTTTGTCTCTTTGTGACATCATTTTTAACCACTCTGTACCAGTCTGACATCAGTTTTTTCTTTTTTTTTTACCCCCATCTCTGTCTCTTCCTCTCTCTAACTTGTCATTATTTGGTGGCATCTCCACAGAGGTAGTTGAAGATGTGCAAATTATACCGATTTATTAGGTCACCTAAATAGGGTTGTCACAACATTTTCATATTTTTCCATTCGAGTGTATAATCAGCTTCAGTTGTACAGTGCAGGAAAAGTTTTTAAGATTGCTTGTTAATGTCAATTGATTATGTTGCTTCTAGTCTAAAGCTGCAGAGAAGCAATGCAACTTGCAAGGTTTGTTGAGATTCCAAATCATATCCTTCCTTTGCTCTATCTGTACCTCTTTGTCTTATATACTTATCCTGACAAATTGTAGCTTTAAATTTTTGCTCCAACTAGTAAAGTGTGTCATGTAAAAATTCCTGAAGATTAGACCATTTGCAATTCTGACCTTACCCATCTGCAAGATAAATTGTGAAAAAAACTTTTCTAGGATGCCTTTTCCTTGACAAAGTGAAGCTATATAATTACTCCTGTATATACTGTCTCAGAGCTGCTTCAGGAATCAGGACATACGGCATTTTTTCAGTGGCTGTACGCAATTTAATACTCAGTAGAAAGCTACATAGTTCCAGTTATTGTTTCTAATATGGTTCTTGGCATGTTATGATCAGAGGGTCTATCCAACTCAGGACAACCCATCTGCAAGTATCATCTTTCTTGGATGACAATGGCCAAAGAAATTAAAAAGAAAGGTTGTTAATTTACAACTACTTTATCCTGAGCTTATCTCTTTGGGTCCCGTTTTGGGATTCTAAGATTCACACAATTACATTTTGGCAAGTACCATACTAATAATTGCAGATCAAATATGGATATCCAACTGACTAACAATAACTGAGGTTTAGGCATTCACTGATATGTAGTATTTCACTGCTGTAATAATGGTCACTTGTTACAATTGTAAAGTTCAGAAAGAGAGTTCTTCATAATTAAGCATTATTGAAGGATGAAGAAGGTACCATTGGAGTAGAATAATGAAGGTTTTGTTAAAGGAATCTTTACCTAATCCATGTTAAGAAGTGAAAGCCTGTGTCTTTTAGTGTTTAGCCAAGGAAATGCAAACTGCTGATGAGAGTATAGGACCACCAAAACTAGTTTGTAGTACGCCAGACAGAGAGGGATGGCAGGTCTGCACATTGTAGTAATGCAGACAACTTGAATGTACTGTAAACAATTGCTAATATGAGAGGATATGACCCTTAAGACTTTCGCTTTAAGGATCAAACTAATCCAGTTGGCTTCCAATGATACTTCATTAGCTAGATTAAGAGCGCCAAGTGATAAACTTTGGTTTTCTCTTCTTATTACTGGCTTTTGAACTAAAAGCGGAAGCAAATTTTTGTTTCAGAAAACAATCTTTGAATTGGAGAATCGTCCTCTTAACTATAACTACCTTCAAGCTTCACCTATTCTCTTCCTTTTCCCGGTTAAATTCTACTTGCTTTTCAAAAGGTCTCAGAGAAACAGGACATACCCTTGTTGATATGAATAATGCAAAGTGTATACACCTATCCAAATCAAGTTAGCAATAGCGAATTCATCAGTTTCAAGTGAGGTAATTCAAGAAAGCTTTCGGTTGTTAAAGTTGATGACGATGATGATGAAGAAGCAAATCCCCACGAGGAAAAGTCCTTGTCAATGATACGACTTTTTCTCCATCGTCCAAGTATCGAAAGGTACAGAAAGCACAGACTTGAAGACAATGTTCCAGGATGGTTCTTTAAAACACTCAACCTGTCTTGCAAGAGAGGGAAGGATGGTCCTGTCTGAGTTTATTGGAATTTGGAAGACATTGAACAGAACTTCGAACGCTAGACCAAAAAACCAAAAAGAAAAGAGATTGATTGCTTATTAGATGCACTAGTTTGTATAGTTGATTCAAGAACCTCCTGAACCCTTTTCATATGATTTTGTTTAGAGCAGGAACAGCCAAACTGTGTTAGCAGTTCTTAATCTGCGATTACAACACTGAGAAATCAAAGATCGAGCTATGCAGACAAAAGGGTTGGTTACTACTACAGCAGGAAAAGCTTTTCATTGTTAGTAGAGCACTCTATCACTTCCACTTTCAAACTACCAATTGGATCATCTAGTAGAGCACTCTATCACACAAAATTACTACATGGAAACTACGAGCAGCTGAAAGAAAAATGGCGGAAAGAAAGCATTAATAATGCTTGGAGCTTCCACGTGGGGTGGCGGGAAAACGGAGGAAGTGAGGTCGCTTTTTGATGATACGGAGCAACTACTGCTCAACTTTAAGGTACATGATGATGATTCATGATTTGAACCGCTAAACCTTCCATCTGATGCGGAAGTGTACTAAATAGCAAATTTGCTGACTTTGAAATAAAGTTATTGTTCGTACCAAGCACATATGAACAATCACTCGTAATTACTAGCGTGTTAGTGAAAACTTCAAATTAAAAATTTAGAATGTTCTAATTCTGTTTTATTAAATTTTATTAACATATTTATACTTTTTTAATTATGTTATAAGGGATATGTTAATGTTAATAAAGTCTTTATATGATTACAATAAAAAGGGATTAGATTTGATGGTTAGGTGAATTTGCTTGCCAACTTTGTTTTATGGACTCAAGTTTCATGGAGAAGGGAAATATTTTGCTTTTTCTATAGACTGAATTAAATCCTGTATATTTAATTAAATCTGAAAAATGAATTAATTAAAGAGAAACAAGTGTTTAAAAAACTAATTCATAGTTAAAAAATAATTAAGTATATTACTATTCTCATTTTTAAAAATTCTATTGATAAATTGGCAAGAATTTTTATTCTTATAATTAGAGATTTAAATATTCAAGGAAATTGATAATATAATATAATTAATAAGAATGGCTGTTATTTTGTAATGTATTCAAAGTGTTTAACATTTTGAGAAAATTTTCAATTCAATGCTTGAAGTTTTTCAAATTTTCAATTGAATGATCAAAATTCAGTTTAAAACATTAGTTTGCTAATGTTGTTAAATCTCTCATTGATTGATTAATGTGTGATATTCTGAATCCTCGTTACTAATAGAATCAAAATGATTTCTGGATTGATCGAAAGAACCTTTCATGTGGTTAATAGATCAACATTATCCTCAAAAATAATATTTTTACTTAAAATATTATTTATAATCCATTAAACATGTTTTATAATGGAAATAATGGGAAATTAAACAAAAATAAAAGAATTGCTTCCAAGTTGACTGATTGTAAAAAATATTGCTATTGAACACTCTTCATATCATATAAAAACAAGATCACTAAGTACTGATTAGAATATATGTTTAATTAGTTGGCTACATACAGAAATATATAATTCATTGACTAGAGCACATTGAAAGCAGAAGAGTTGGCATATGAACTGTCTCAGGAATCCAGCTAAGTTCAATGAGAAGAACAAATCATATTATGTATGACAGATTCTTCACATCACCTGCGAACTATACTCAGTAACTTTCTGCAGATGGAACATTGGAGTTTGATGCTACGAATCAGTTCATGTGACACATGCATGAATCAGTTTGGTCATACACAATTTCATATGACACATGCATGAATCAGTTTGGTCATACACAATCCACTTGTATAATGAGAGAAAGGAGAGTTGTTTCTTTCTGGTTTTCTGCAATCCACGAGAAGAACACAGGAGGAACACGACCATCTATCTGATTGCAGAACATGTCAGCACTAACAGGACAAGACAATATGTTCTTTTTCGGTCATCTTCAACATCAAAACTTGGTTGTCTTTTACTTATCTTGTTTAAGAAAAGAAAACCCTAGCCAAGCTATTTCTGATCTAACAAAAAATGGTATCAGAAAGCTGTGTAAGCTCTCTTGGTCTCTTTACGTTCTTCATTATCTTTCCATTAAAGTCTCCATTAAAGTACTAAACATCAGCTTTTCTTGGTAACGGTTAGCTTCAGATGAGAAAAGCCTGTGGTCCACTGGTATCTAATTATTCCTTGGTTACAACAAAAAACCTAATCTAGTTAAGAGTTGGAAACTCTTTCGATGGACATGAATTCATATTTATATAGGATTTGATTAGCTCTAACAGATCAATGGGCCTATATGATATCATTTCAAGTATGATGTGATGAAACTTTTGGTGTACATCTTAGTTTCAACTTACCCTGCTAATGAAACCTATACATGGTGGCGCCTTATAAAGCTAGAGAATACATTTAAAGTAAGGAAAATCCAAAAAAGAACGGATGTGAAGTAAAAAATATTCAACAGAGACAAAATTCCAAACTAAAAGTTTATTTTCTTCAGAGACACTGGATCTTTGTAGGACGCCTTTGGTGGGAAGTACAAACACGGCCTGAACTTAAACTATTTATCCAAAATTGCTCTTGTTTTTCAATTACTTGCACAACAGATTGGTGTAGACATAAACCAGATGTTGATGGATTTTGCAGGAGAAGATAATTCAAGTTCAATCTAATAGATACTGCTTAATCAGAACAGATCAGGCATATCCACTGTTTCTTATACATAGAGCTGCAATAATCATGAAAGTGATGAGTAAACAACAGAAACATAGGGGATTCAATGGGTATAAAACTGATAAAAACCTAAATTCAGTGGATCCAGGACACTATCTGCAGAAAACAAACCACAATAAGAAGTAAGAACCAAGAACACATCAAAACTGTGATGAGATCTCACAGGATCAAGAACAATCCTTGACCCTGTCTGTATCTTCCCACAGCTTTATTGAACCGCAAACAAACACGTTGCGGAAAGCCTCGTGGCATGCAAACGACAAAAAAGTCCAAATTTAGATGCAGTTCAAGAAAGCTGTGGAAGAATACAAAGAGGGCCATCCATGTGCTGAAGAAAATCCCAGATGGGTAAGATAAAGATCCGAACTTTAGAAGCTAAAAAGCCTTCCCATCAAACCCTAAGTGAAAAAGACTGAGAGAACAGAGAAGGGTACTCCGACTCCATTGTAGGTTTTGGAGGACGGGAAAGGTGGGTTACTTATAGGAGGAACTGAGGGTCTTTTTACCACCAATCCCAAGAAGAATATTGGGCTTTCAGATAGATTTACTGAACCCCACCAAACTTTTCCTCTTCCAATTCCGCTTTACCCTGTTGAAAATCTGACTCATTGGTCCCATTAACCCTAGCAACAAGAACAACAACAAGAAAGTAATATAATACTAAGCCTTTCCCATGAATTTATGTGCGGTTGTGATGCAACCTGCCGGATCTAACGGTGCTGGTTACCTAAGTGGGGACACATACTTTGGTTCCACTTTAGATGTGCCCATGCATGGCAAGGAAAGGTAAAAGCTTTACGCGCCTTTGAGCATGTGACTTCACCACCTATTTTTAAAATATTTTAAAAGTAATTGTAAAAATTATAAGAAAATATTTTTTATTAAGCATTTTCAAGCCTTTTTGATGTTGATCATCTTATAATTATGGTTGTTCTTAAAGTTTTATAAACCCTCAATAAAGTTTTAAAAAAACCCATATTTTACTTCATTTTGTTATTTATAAGCATGAAGAGTAGACAAAATAAAGACAGGTGAGCCCTCGACAAGCCTGCAGTTATAGTGTTATACTTAATCATCATATATGTAATAATATTAATATAAATATTGTTAAGTAAATAATAATCAATTATATGATAATCTGTCTTGGAAAATTTTAGAAAAGATATTTTAAATATAATTTGATACTATAGAACTATTTTTAATATTTTAATATAATAAAAAAATTATAGATTATAATTAAATGAACCATCTTATAATTGTAATGTATTGTGTTTTAGATAGAATAATCAATTTTATAAGTACACATTTCTTAAATTAAAGATAATTAAGTTACATAAAATTTTTCAAGTTTAGCATATCTTATGTCAATAGCATGTTATCTAAAAATTACAAAGATAATAATTATAATAATATTGAATTGAAGTGTAATATATTGGGAGTTCTTTAATTTAATATTTTGTTTCTTCAAATTTTAATTTTTTAAAACACTTTTTTTTTGAAAGTGAAACACTATTTTTTAATATAGTTAAAAGATATACATTCAAAATAAAAATTTAACCTAATTTATACAAATTTTAAAAAAATTAACACTAAATCTTATGATATTAAGTATTGTATAATTTTTTAATCCTTTTTTGGATTAGTTATAATGTATTATAAGTTCTCCAATTCAATATTCTCTTAAATTTAATAATTTTAATCTTTAAAAATTAGTTATTATTATTGAAGGTGAGTGAGATAGGGGATGAGGTCTTCTGTCTATTTTACTCTGTCCTTATCCTATCACATGAATCTCAGTCATCTATTTATGCGAGATTTACGTAAAACTCACATAAATAAATAGCTGAAATTTACGAGACAGAATAGGAACAGAATAAAATGGACAGAGAATCTAACTCGTGAGACAGACAGGCAAGTAGGGGAGAGGGAGGTGGAAATTAATTGAGCAAAAAAGGATTAATTAATATTTAATTAATAGGGGAAAGTATATAGTCTTTAACTATTTAAAGTTCACATGGAAGCATGTGAGTGGGACCCGCTCAGTTGGTGAATGTGTGCTGGGACAGTACAACCCCGTTTTTTGCGGGACGGAGGTCTGTTTGTCGGATTATTTTGGTCTCTCTTTTATTTTTTTATTATCTTTGCTTTTTGGATCTTTTTATTTTATAGTCTCATAATTAATACATGTCCCTCCCTACCTTATTATTATTATTATTTTTGAACGAGCCTCCCTACCTTATTATTATAATCAAATTTTACACGTTGCAAGGTTTAAAATTATAACTTTTTACTCATTTATATTTAATATAAACTCTTAACCAACTAGTTTGGACATATTTAAAATATATTTTTATTGTTATATACAATTTAATTCTTAGCAAAAATATCAAAATATTATCCGACGGCAAAAAAAAAGCTCAGCCTCGATCTAACTTAACCTGAAATCAATAAGTTTATCTTGAGTTAACTGAATTTCGAACAAGGCTCACGCTTTTTTGTATAATTTTAGGCTTCAAACTTAAGCTCGAGTTACCCGACTTGATTTTGAAGCTCAAAATTTTATTATAAAACAATTTTGAATTTTTAAAATAAAACATTAAATTTAATTGAACTTCAAGCAACCAAAACCTTATTGAATCGACTCTAGGCCTAGAACTTTGAGTTAGGTTAAATTTGAGCTCCAAAATAAATCTGTAGGTCGGGTTTGGGCCTAAGCGAACCCCACCTAACTTGGCCTGTTTTATCCCTATCTTTATGTAATATTTAAAGGTTAATTTTCTTTAATTTATTTGTAAGAGAAGGTATTACTTATTAGTGTGATTATGTGTAGATTTGCTGACGATTATTAATTTTAGGCCCATGTGCATCTTTTCAACAATAACCAAATCTCTTTTTAATCATTTGATACATTAAGATGCACATGGGCCTGTACGTACATACATACATACATACACATATATATATAATTCAATAAAAATTTTACTAACATGTGAGGTATGAAAAGGTCCAATAAAGACTTTTTCCAAGTTGATGTGAATGATGTATATGCAAATTTGTAAATTTTTTTGCAAAATTTTTTGGTAAATTTTTTGCATTTTCACAATAACTACTGATCTTAATGTTTTTATAAAATAGTAGGGGTGATAGTATTTTAAGTAGCATCATTCATTTTATTATAAAAATAATTTTATTTACATATGATAAATAATTGTTACGAATTTCAAAATTTTAATCAATTCTGACACACATTCAATATGTAAGATATTATGAATAAAAATATAATAAGATAAGAAAATATATATTAGGAAAAGACTACAACAATAATACCAAAAATAGTCTTATTCAAATGCAGGGTCTGGAAGGTCCAGCAATACCCAACTTTACCCCTACTTGATAAAGAGACTGTTTCTGATAGATCCGTATATAATACAAAATAATAATAAATAAATATGTTTAAATAAATATGTAAAAATATGTAATGCAATACATGATATAGTAAATATAGAGCATGGTAAATATTAACAATAAAAGATAAAATAAATAAATAAATTAGAAAAAATACGAGTACAATAATAAATCAAATAAGCCATTACAAGAAAATAATTAGGATAAATAATAAACTCTTTAGGCTAAATAATTAGGAGGTAAATATTAAATAATCAAAATATTAAGGCTAACTATAAAACGAAATTTCCAAAGAAAATGTTTAATATAAGTTTCATGCCTAGGAAGTGTTATAATTATTATAAATAATAAAAAATTATTGAGATAAAATAAAAGTTTCTTTATTTAATGATACTCACTAAAGAATGACTTTATAATTACTTAATTAGCATTCAATACAATATATACTATACGGGGATATGAAACTTGAGTTCCTCTAGAGTCTAGACAGTCTACGAGGATTAAACATTGGCAAATGCTAATTTATGAGGTTTAGGACGTGTAGAACTAAGAAGCTCTGCGACAGTTGCATGGAAATGCACGCACTGAAGAGACCACATTCTCACATATTCTATGCAAGAAAACACACACATGACATGCCCGACATGACTCAGAAAAAAGGTTTGATCATTTGATGTAACCCACAACCCTGTCGATGATACTCCACTATTTAAAAGGTAAATACGAATGGGGTTTGATTAAATTTTCTCCAATTTGACACGAGATGCTTGGAAATGTCAGCTCAAAGGGACTTGGAACTCGATCTTGGTGTCCATTAATATTACTGCAATGAAAAGTGAAAGCCTTTTGAGCAGATATAGTACCGTTTTCAATGTAGTTTGGAAGCTCAATAACTCGTATCCAGGCGGAAACTGATCATGCAAAAGGGTCTTGGAATCTGTGCTTGTTAATGGTTTCAGAGCATCACGTATCATACTTGATGATGGCTTGTAGTGATCAATCATGATCAGTGCGTTCTTCTTCTACAGATGGTAGTTCAGTTCATGATCGGAAGACAGGCCATTTCCGGGCCAACTAACATGTCCTGAGCACATGGGTACTTGTCTTTTTCTGGTAAGGCATCTTCTCTTATGTCTAGAGGAGTTGAAAGGTCCAAAAAAAGCTTGTACAGGATGGGGCTTAGTGGATTTAAGGTCAGGATTGGGCTCAAGACATAGCTCTATATTTTGCTTCTCGAGACATGGCTCTAGATTTTGCTGGCCTTAATGGTTATTGAGTTATTCGTAAAAATCTAAAACACAGAGTTCGAGTTCTTCTTCAAGGACTATGAATTTCCTGTAGATGTGGTGATGCCAAGAAGGTTAGTTCATATTTTTAATGTCTTTTGCAAGTATTAAGGTTAAGAGTTAGACATGGAATTCTACGAGAATGATGGTTATGTATGAAGGATTGGCCAATTTATAACATCTATGCAGTTTTACTGTCAAAACTCAAAAACGAAACCTGGGATTGTGGAGCTTATAGAAACGCAGACTATGAAACCTTTTAAGGAATCAAAATAAAATTTTGTCTGAAAGTTCCAAACTTTACTGTTCTACTTCCGCCTCTATCTTGTGGGTTCAGCTTAATTCCTTCACTCTGCGATTTCCTTCTCCTCTTTTTTATCACGCCCCATCTTTCTCTTTATTTCCCAGAATTTTGGGTTCATCCCTTTCTTTTTGGGGATAATTGCTCTATGAAAAATGTTAATGAAATTGATTATGAGATGTTCTCAGGTTTACCTGCTGCGGGGAAAATCTTTTTACTAAGTGACTGGCGTTTGTGCAGCTGAGTGGATTTCACTGTGTTTGTGCATCTGAATAGAGCCAGTCTTTCTTAATTTACCATGTCAATCACTAAATTGATTTACATACAAATCACTACTGCAACTATCATGTCATGTTTTATTTGTTCTGTTCTTTCAGTGATTTGAAACATCCTGAGCAGTGGGGATGAAACAATCTTTGTTTTGTTTTTGGAATTTGTGGGCTAGATCAGAGAGTCCTATAAATGGGCATGACATCAACAATCCTAACAGATATATCATCTTCTCATCCAAATTCTGTCTCTAGTATCATTTTGAGCATACTAAAATGTTAAGAATCAATTAACGTAACTATTAGTGGTTTAGCAGCTGCAGAAAATAGTATTATCAAAGTCATTTTGCAATCCTTTCTTTGGCAGTGAAAGTTCCTTGGCTACGATCACAAGTACAACTTGGTAAACGTCAATGCACACGTTAGTGATGCTCTGTTTTAACTATTCGTTTTCCTGATCTAAACTAGTGAACAACATAATAGTTACAGGGAACATCATACTTATTATTATAAGATTATTTCCTCTTGAACAATAACATTCAGTGTCTTGTTTGGGAGGACAATGTTGCTCACTACCACTACCTCGTCTTCAACAGCCACAGCTTTACCTATATTAAATAGAAGAACAATGATGCATTGGAATACAGATCACCTGTCTAACTTAACCCTGTCCTACTCTGTCCATGAGAGAAATGACGCCGTTTTTGTGTTAAATTTTCAAAGCACGCATTTTTTGAACAGAGCAGGTGAGAGCACATCAAAGCCAAGCCGTTTCTCAGCTTGGCTTCAACAAAGGAACATGTTCAAAAAGCCATGTTGACATTTTTATTATTTAGACTTTTGATGTTTGGAATATTATGAAAACATATTAAGTGTATATTTATTTATTTAGTATTATTTAGTAATAACAAT